>JAQMCW010000032.1:20347690-20361588 GCA_030068335.1 Chrysichthys cranchii | reverse complement strand
GTGTGTGTATATATATAGATATATATATATACACACACACACACACACACATACACACACACATACACACACACAGACACACAAGGGAGGGAGGTTAAAAAAGTGAAGGCAATTTTTAAATAACGTGATAACACAGAGACCATGGGGTAGACATCTGCCTTCTCCACTGAAAAAGTCAGACCTCCCCCAGGAAGATCAAGATCTAACGTTCCTATTCTGGAGCATTTCCAAGCGCATGGGTAAACAGTGAACAGTGCAAATTACTGTGCATTGCTGTGAAATGAACTTAAGCCTGCAATTTGCAGCAAAAGATGAGGAGTGCTGTCCAGAACAGTCTTGCTGCACGAAGACAATGCACGTCCTCATACAGCAGCAGAGACAGTAGAGACAGTGCAACGGCTCGGGTTCGAACTTCTTCCACGTCCTCCTTACAGCCCGGATCTGGTGCTGAGTGATTATCCCATCTTCGGTCCACAGAATTAGGTGCCGCGCAGTTGCAGATTCACCTCTGATGATGAAGTAAAGGACGTGTTGCTCACCTGGCTTCGGGAGCAGGTGAAAATGGGAATACAGAAGCTAGTTGAACGATACGAAAAATGCGTCATCTTGCATGTTCAATTCCTCACGGTTACTTCTATTAAAGCTGCTAAATGTCTGTACTTTTTATTCTCCCTTGTATATATATATAGATGTGTGTCTGTGTGTGTGCGTGTGTGTGTGTGTGTGTGCGTGTGTGTGTGTGTATGTGTGTGTGTGTGTGCAAACTTCATGGGCACCACATCCACAAAACATTATATTCATTTTTGCCTGAAGATGTTTAAATTGTCTCTATTTCATGCAGTCACCTGGGAAGGAGGAGCGATTGAAGCCCTATCTCAAAAACACGGCAGGGAATTTGACAAAAGCGAGAGCAGCCTATTTCCTTGCAAATGTCAGAATGCACTTTGTCTCATGGTGCAATGAGGACAACAAGCAGAGAGGAAATGGAAAACAAATGTGAAAGTGCTCTACAGAGATCTCCCGATAAGTGATGATGAAATTTTAGGGATGGGGACAATGCCTGGAAATCTGATGCTACACTGCCTCCACTAAGTGTAGATGGGTTATAACCCATCTATAAGGCTGTGCACAATGCCTCGGAAAAGATATAGTAATTGCTTGGATCTAGACGATATTCCCGACTTCCACTGAAAACACAACGGCACTCTGTAGAAAACTTTGACATTCAATAAAAAAGCAGTTTCTTAGTTACTTGCTGTTGGGGAAGAAATTGACACAAGACAGATGACATGGTAGTGCTCAGTGGCTAAGTCGGCGCCATCAATCCTGAGAAAGAAGCCAATGCTGGAGACGGCCTTTAAGAGTCTGACACCAGCTGAGAGAGAAACACATCACTTCAGATGAGCAATGCTTTCTTGTAGCCATTTTGGCACCTTGGCAATCCTGCTACAGTTCCAGCATTCAGGGGCCTGTCTCTCTTCAAGTGTGATGCTAATACTACAACAGCTACACCTAGGAATCCAGATGGTGGAATCTCCTCCATGTAAGAGTCCATGATGCACTGTGATCATCTCGTGGTTTTCAGGTATGGAAGTGGACGTTCCGTATAATGCTGGGACATATCTGGGTTTATTCAGTGGCTCCCAACTATGCTGAAACAGTGGGCACGGGAAGGACAAGCTGAAATACACAAACCACCCTGGAACATCCTGCTGTGCTTTTACCCGACGCAGGGAAAACACATCTACTGCCCATGCATACCTTATGCTTGTCACCGTCCCTACAGACTTCCTCTCTAAACCTTTCAATTTCACTTTTTTCTTTCTCTTTCTTTTTTTCAAAACCAACCAGAGCCATTTTCTATTTCTCCTTTCCATCTGCCCTTCCATTTGAAGCGAAGACTTGAAACCGTGCACATGGAAAGGGTTTACGGTGGAAGAGATGAAAAACACTGAAAGATCCTTTTAAAGAGAAGTGTGTTTCTTTTTTTCAGAGAGGAAAAGCATAAATAAAAGCCGCTGCCATTGCCGTACGTGGTTAGGAGCTATGATGGCTGAGGCCTCTGGAGAGCAGAGCTGCAGACGTACCCTTGAGCAAGGCACTGTGTCCAGACCACCAGTGCACAGAAAGCCATTTTCTTCATCATTTACAGCTATAAATCTGGATGCTGGCAGGGGTGCTCTGACACTGACCTCGGGGGTAAAGGCCGAGGCATTACGCACAGGAGTGCTACGGTATCTTCATCAGTAATTATAAAATACACTTGGGTAGAAATATTGTATCTTTGAAGAAAATAAAAATCCGTCTAATTTTTTGAGGTGTTGGTAGTGATTGAAAAGACAAAATGAGAAAATAATCTCAATGATGTGCGGAATGCATTCTGCTCAACACCCACTGAAGAGCACATCACTATTTCGGGCCTACTATGTGAAGGATATTCACATGGCTGTGAAAAAGCCGATTAATTCTAACAGATGAGAATCGCCTACTTTCACCATGAATACATAGTTAACGTGCAGAAACGCATGCATCTTGGCGTTTTGCCGTTAATAAAATTCCAGCGTGGCCCAAGCCGACATGCAGAGCCAAAAAACCATGATGCGTTATCAGGACGAACGATCTATTAGTATGTACGCCGATGATGAAAGGGTTTTCAAATGAGCAGCGTGCGCACTGGAGCTTGGGATGAGCTGTCACCATGGCATCAAGTGCACTTCTACAAACACACGCTGGGGTCACCTTTAGGTTTTCTCTGACACATTTCCACTGTGTGTTATTTCAGGATGACACTTTTGTCAGAAATCCTTATAATGAGAGCTTGTATATTTTGAGGGGCAGTGCAGGAGGTTTTCTGTGCATGAATTAACCCTTTAGGGTCTAAGCTTATTATTCAGTGACTTATAGAAAAGATATATGTAGGTTCTCGTTACGGTACTGCTGAATACAGCGCTGGACAATGTTTGTCTTCATATTGTGTGTGTTTCATTGTAAATAAACATTCTGCACTTGCATCCACTTTCTCCCTCAATACACTCCAGAGTAAAAGACTAAACCATGGATATAGATTAAATTTCTCAAAATCCTCATCAATAAAGCTAAGCAAACGGAGCTGGACTGGACCGAGTCAGCATTGCTCCCCCAGTTTTTTGGTTTTTTTGCTTTTTGGTGAGGGCCTGAGGGGGCATAACAGGTGTTTTGACCAAAGGGAGTAATGGAGTTAATGAGCATCACTATTTAAGTTACGATTATGTAACACACTTGGTCGTTTGTCAGTGTCTTTCTACCCAGACACTTGTTCATGTTATGATCTTGCCTAGTTCATGTTGCTTAATCTTAGGATTAGCTGTGTTTCAGTGTTAATAGGCCAATAATAATAATAATAATAATAATAATAATAATAATCATCATCATCATCATCACAGTAAACCCAATTTTGTTAATGCAGACAGAAGTCACTAATCTTAAAAGAATTATTCATGAGCTGAGGTCAGTGGTTTTAGGACAAGTAATGTGACGTGATTACTGGCGGCTGATTTATTGCCACCGCAACCAAAGACAGTCGACAACACGTTCCTGGCAGTGTCCAAAAAGTCTGATTAAAATCTCTTTTAGACTCCCACGATGCTCGTCTAAAAGCAACCTGTAAGAAGGATAGTACAGGATTACGCCGAGCTCAGAGGACAGCTACAAATACAATAATGGCAGTGTAGAAACATAAATGAAAGGTGGACATTAAACGAAGAGCAGATTCTCGAACCGTGACAGAATGTTTCCATGAACGTCTTTATTTTACTCGGACATGAAACACTCCACAGTCTCTTCTTTGCCTTTTCAAATGTGTTTTCTTCACAAGCCCAGATCACACAGATGGATGATGTAAGCATAACATAGTAATTTTCTTTAATCGCTGGTCTATCATTAAAGGATCATCATTGCATGATATGACATGGAGAACACATTATAGCACAGTCTCGTAGACAGTTTGGCCAAAAAATTATTTTGCTATCAACTCATACAGTGTGACAAGAACTGATCTTAAAAGTCTGCTGAAATTGCACAGTGGGGGAAAAAAAAACCACTATATCCTTCCACAATTAAGTCTGGATCTGCTGATGGGTTCAAGGAATTTAAGGGGTCAATATTACCTCAAGTGGTAAAAAAAAGAAAAAAAAAAAGCCTGTTTTCTTTTTTGATTGTGATGTATTAAATAGCTTGATAAGCGTGATAAGCTATTGTTTTGATGTTCATATGGTTAATATGTGATAACAAAGGCTTTACCACATTAACCCTAGCAAAGTTTAAACAGCGTCTTGACGCCATGAATATTTATAATATGGAAAGAAGATGTAGGAATTAAGAACAAAAATATTCTGCACTCAAGGTTTTTCAGTACGTAAGGCATAAACACCACGGTTTACTTTTTTGCAGCCGAGACATCTGTGTAGCATTTACAGTTTCATTCCTTAGACGATTCCCGGCCAATCATAAAAAAAAACCAAACAAACAACAAGAAAGTCATTTTTGGCCTTAATATAGACTGACTGAACCAGATTTGCAATTCTAATTTACCTGTTTAGATGAGCAAGTAAAATCAAACTGCATTATGATTCAGATGGGCATCTCATGCATGAAGGATCATACAGGAAGTGGAACCTTAAGACATTACATGTTGACAGCTTAATTACACTGTTGCAGGTGATGCACACCATCTTCTTTCAAAACATCTGCTGCTCCTCACCAGACACTTGTAAGACCTTACATCAACAATCTGTCACAGCAAAGATTCGGCAGCACTGAGGCTTTACGGAGACATACAAAAAGACAGCTGGCACCAACCAACTTCATTTAAAAGCCTGCGCATTTCTGACTTGAGGAAATGCCTATCGCAAAATTAGAGCTCAAGATGATTGGAATATTAATCATTTCTCGACCGTACTGGTAAACCATTTATGTGTGTACAAACTCTTTTTCACCTTAATCCATAAAAAAAAACAAACAGCAAGACATCAGAACCTGATCTTAAGCCAAAAGATGAAACGGACTCTAATTCACCCTTAGGAAAGAACATACAGTTATTATTTTGGACATGTTTCTGAACTGTTCTATGCCGATAACGGACCACGGGCAGCTGCTTGGTCGAGAGCTGGAAGGTTCCTTCATCCAGGTACAGCCAAACATCCATGATTCCTGAATGCCCCCCCCCCACACACACACAGAGCTGACCAATTTTCTCTGCATGCTCTCCGTCTTTCTGTCTTTCCCTGTATCACATCCTTCATGCCGCTCTGATCTGTCCAGGGTCCTGATATATTAACCCAATACACTCTCAAAGTGACTAATGTCTGGTTAAGACTTGCTAAGCACTTTTCTACATTTGAACTAGAACTAGAAATGTGTTTACAGCGTGCTCTCTTTAGTGTCGGTGACAGCCCTATGAAGCTCATCTCAAAGCTCTCAGTGGATGTATTACTGCATTTCATGTATGGCCTTGTAGCGGTTAAAAGTACAGAACAGAGAGTGGTTACATTTGAGCATAATGGAACTTAATAAGTGCACGCTCCATGTTTTCAAATGTAGAACTGATTCACATAGCTGTTCCGATGTACAGAACAAAAGATGAAGGCCCTGTCTGTTTATTAATGCATGCCTGAGTGATCATCACACTAAGTACCTACACCGGTCAGTGTACTTAGCAAAGACGTTCATTTAGCGTGTTTTTGGACTCCAGACACAAGTCTCAAGATACTGGAAAGTCTTCCGGATGGAGAGCGTTTTACGTTAAAGTTATCCTGAGCAACTGTTTATGGCTCCTATAGCGTAAGTGATAACAGGAACGTTCTTCGTGGATGTTTCCTGTGGCATCATCGTAACTATAAACATTTAAATTATGACGTGCTATTAATATTAAATCATAATAGGATAATCATTGCTGTGGTGAAAGGGAAATCACGGAACCGTTGCATGACATATGGATTATATAGACTCGTCATAAGAAATATACTTATACTCCTCATAAGGAATCGACATTCTTGCAACCAAATGAGTCTTGCGAAATTTAGACCACCCAGCAATATTTGAAAAGACCTTTCAACGAAGTACCACAAAGACCTGTATGCTTTGGAAAGTTCCCTGCTTTTGAGGCAAGTATTTCACATTTTCTTTTACTCCACTCTAACCTGTCGGTCAATCACATACAAAAAACTGTAACAAAGAAATATTTATAGAGCGCTGTTTACATAAAGCACCAGGGACGCAGCTTTAACATGAAGGACATCTCGGTTAGCTGCGAAGGCCTCTCAGTGGCTTCTGATTTGGCCTTTTGTACATTTTCACGAGTCGTCTCAAAAAGCCAGACATGCAGCAAGTTCGACAACTGACCTCCAGCATGTAAAAGGTCTCTTCTGTGCTGATTTCTGAAGAACTGGGTAATTTGTGTAGGTAGTAATGTAGCAGAAACAACCTGTGCCATTTATTTAGGAATAGCTTAGAATATATCCTCTTTTTTTTTCGCTTAGTAATTTTCTTGCTGAAAGGTGGCTTTCAATAAAGAGCTTCAACGGCCTTTTGATCCTTAGTAGAGGGGGGAAAAAAGCCGTCTATTGCTGATGCTCGGTAGTGCATCAGTTGGGTTTTATAATAGTTTTCTATATCCTCCAAAGAAACTGAAAATCACACCGCATACCTTTGAGAATATCTGTAATGTTCGGCAATGCGTCTATTTCCTCCCGAGGGACATATGGGAGTGTGGCTGCTGTATGGGATGTGTAAATCCCCAGGTGTGCTCCCATCCACCAATTAACACTAATGAATTAACTTCGCGCCGTGCTGGAGTGTCTGCTGCTCAGCCGGGCACACTGAATAAATTACTGTACGCTGGCAACGCATTTACAAAGTGTTACTAAGCTGGCTTATCATATCCCCTCGCTGTTAGAAAGGGTCAGTGGGATGAACTGCTAAACCTGATTGAGGGTTACTTGGCAACGAACAAGGCACCTGGACAAAAGGTGACTCTTGATGGCTCCCCAATCTATCAGGCTCGTGGTAAGAGGGTGCAAATTGCCTCGTCTTCCCTCTGCACTCGCTCTACCTGCTGCTCCTCTTCAGCACACAGCCGCTGTCAAATGAGACAAATGCACATCCCCTTGTTGCAATTAATTTGATTCTTGTTCTGCGTGAGCTCTTGGTGCAGGATTTAATTAAGGCTCGCGCACACCGAGGCTCACTCTGTCGCAGGCCTGAGTTAAATGGGCCTGTCTCCCTGCCTTTCCTGTTAAGCGCGCGAGAGAGGGAGATCCTGCCAGAGGCCGCCCCTCACAGGCTTTATGAATGCCACATCTGTGGCAGCATCTATCAGAGGGAGTGATGGAGAAAGCGGCGCCACCACACTGTTTCGCAGAAATGACAAAACATACTTCACAGGGAGTTGCAATTGTCTCTTAAAAGTCCAAAAAGTTCTAAAGAAAATGTTTCAAAGTCGGATGTGAACGTCTGCCATAGATGCCATCAGTGTAAACGTGCATCTTTTTTTTTTTTTTTTTTTTTTACACACCTATTTTTTGAATCATCTGTGTGTAAACTTGAGACCAAACTGATTTCTAATCAGACAATCGAGCACGATTATGAACTAGAAAATCTCCACATGGATCATTCAAAGCCTGTTAGCAGGAAACTATATCTAACACTGCCTTTAGAATCTGTTACATTTTGCTGGATGTAAATTATGCAAACAAACAGACATCATATAAAGCCAGCACTATCACAAACACAGCTACACTGTATGACGCTGCTAAATGCATGAACAGATTTGCTTTAAAATGATGGGAAATAAAGGAATAAATACATCTGACATGCTTTTCTATTCTTATTACCTTTCTATTTGGCTATAAAGAGGCCCTAGTGGGAGAAGGAGACTCTACCAACATGTACTAACATTAAAGCACGTCCACGGCTCTAAATATAGGGACGGCTAAAAACGGAAAGGAAAAAGAGAAAAAAAAAATCGACCTGTTCCTTCCATCATGGAATTAGCTACAGGCCCTGTAGACATTCTGCAGAGTCTTATTTAAATACTAGCTCGGGGCAACAGTGACAGCTAGCAATCTGGAATACGCTGTAGCCAAGACGAATTCCTTCTAAAAGACCATTACGCACCAAAGAGAAACTTTTCTGAACTGTTAAGGAGATTAATGCACGACTAAGAAAGAAAGCCTGGCGTTGTGGTACAATCTAATCATGACTCAAGCAGATGCAAATGCACAGTCTTGACGTTAAAGTGTTAAAAGCACAAGACTGTACTGCTCCGTCCTCCCTCTGCAGCTTGCCTCACTCTGGGCCTAGACGGGGATGTCTGGCTCTTACGGTCTTAATGACCGCAGTCTAATAACAGAGAAAACGCAGCTTTTTAAAGCAGAAAGCAAAAGAAGGATTTGCATGCTGTCAGCAAGGCCATGCACAAACCGGAGCAAAAACATGAAGAGAAGAAAACCAACTGAAGCTGTGAGATGAGCTTTGGTTAAATGGAGGCTTTAAAGAATTCAGAGTGCTGTATAACGACGGGGTGACAGACGGGATGCAGAATAGGGTTAGGTCAACAAGATGACACAACCGTGCCTGGGTTCGTGCCTGTATGATGGTTCTGGGATGGCAGAGGCTTCAGGTTAGTCATCATTCCAGTGCATTAAGGTCTAAGCAGCACACAGCTTTCCCTTTGTCTTTAAATTATAGCAAGGGGAAAACTAGGCGCTCATTAGTCATTGAGGACAAAAACTGTAGCTTTCAAGGGATCAGTAAATAGCAAAATCACCTTTCAAACTGGAGCAGTGCAGAATCGTCTCATGATAACAAATGCCACATTGCAACAAAAGGATTTCAAAATACAGCACAGGTAGTGCTCGTGTATGACGTGAACATAATTAGGAACTATGACATTTAGATGGCACAAAAGATTGAGATATCAGAGTGGACCCTGAACGACAGACACCTTCAGACAAAATGAGTTAGTTCAGTGCCAAACAGAAAGAACACTAGAAAGCTTGTGCTTCAGTTTGAAAGGAGGAAGGAAGCCGCTGGGTCTCATGCATGGAATATCAAACGGTGTGGTGGAGAGAAAGCATGGCAACTAAGCGTTTCACAAAGTGGTTACTTACAGGTAATAAGTGTAGGAGTGATAGGTTCTTCTGCCGAGTGGGGTGGTGGAAGGATTAAAGCAGTGGTGGAGAGGGGAGAAATGTAAATGGAAGGAAAGAAAAAGTAAAAAAGATTAATGTCTGAAAAATAGAAAATGAACAAAACCTGATATGGTGACACAAGTGAGGAGCTACTCGAGTGGCTGTAAGGAGCGAGGGCTCGTGATCCCTGCCTCTGACTGACTGACTGACTGACTACCTGACTGACTGACTGACTCAAGGGGGGAGAGGAGGCGGGCGGGGAAGGGCGCTTACTGCCAAATAAACTTCTTCAGGCCTTAAGGATGCACCACAAGAGAGAGCTAGGAACTCGAAAGGAACTCTGGGAAGCCGTTACTCAAGCGAAATTGCTGCTGTCACATTAGATAGCAGAGATGGAAAGATCAAGAAAGACAGAGTTACAGGTAAAGCTGTTAGGATAGAGTTTGATTTCCCAAAAGGGTCCAAGCATAAACATTATCCGTAACGCTGTACAGCCTTGGAGACTCTGTCTAGTGGTTCAGATCATTTTAACAATAAGATGCTTTTGGGAAATTGGGCCCTGTTTTTATTAGGGCCCGAGAATAGACAGACAGACAAACAGGAGGAACGGTTTCAATACTTTCCTGCTATCTCCTACATATTATAAACACTGCTGGTTTGAACACTGTAGTTCTAAATGCTGTGAGAGTAGCGAACACATATTCCACGGCTAATCAAATTACTATACCGCGTATAGTTTATTAGGCGTCTGTCTTAATCATGATGATAGTCCTTACCCCATCGAGTCACGTTAATTTATAACCAGACATGCCAAGCTCATTATGCTGAAAAAAACCTAAGCTACCAACGCAAATAATCGATTTGATGTAATTGGCTGGCTCGCATGGTCAGCAAAATGAAGGCATGCCATTTTAAATATCTGGCCTTTCTGAAACTCGCCAGCGGAATCGATAGAGATGAATATCCTTATTCAGATGAGGTAATGACTGGGATTAAAAACATATTTTCTCTGTCTTGCTCTTTCTTTCAAATTGCACTATTCAAAGTCACTAGCCTACTTACACAGCGTGCGTGTTAGTGGCTCTCTGCTCTGTAAAAACGTCGGGCTATTTGCAGAGTTTCTCATCTGGAGACTTTTTTGTGCACAACTCAAAGGGCTCTGCACTCCAGCTGAGGACGAGAGCTAGTGTAAACCTCCCTGCAGCAACGTGCCCTAGGCCACTCTTTGGGGGGAAAAAAAAGCTTTCATCAAATTTTCCCTCTTATCTCACTTTGCTTTTTCTCGACTGCATGAGATAAAACTTCAGAAATGTTTTCCTATTTCCTGTTTCAGGGTCATTAATACATGTTCATTTGTCGGAGTACGGCGTGGAGGAAAAACATGAATATTTCATCATGTGTCCTACACTGGTGCCATAACCAGTTTAATGGCGGTTATCGCAGCAATCAAATCAATTATTCTGTCTTCAGCTGACAAAAGGGCGTGTTTGAGAGTCGAGAGAAAAACAGCGCAGATTCACTAGGGCTCGCTTTCATGTGGTGATGTACACACAATCGCTTAGCTTTTATTCAGATCTGTTGGAAACACAACCACTACAAGAGGCTTGACTCATTGATCAAATCCAGTATTTGAAAATCTGAATCAGACTACGTTATAGTACTTTGAATCACCTATTACAACAGCACACGTGCATTACTGAAAGACTACAGAGCTAGAAATCTACCTGACTTACCTTTTTTTCATGACCAGCACTATGCCGAGGAAGATGATGACAAAGAGGAGGATGCCCGCGATGACTCCGGCGATTTTCACCGTGTGGTCTGCTGGTTTGCCTGGCTCCACCTCATCGGGTTTCCTGGTCGCGGCCCCTGAAACCGAGTTACACTTTAGTCTCCGCGTCATCATTTGGTTGTTTGGTTGATGTTGAATGTCTGTTTTGGTAAACAATCTGTATGCATTCAGGACAGTTATTTCAGCTCAAATCACTGGGACGTGGTGGAAAATCGCAAGGGGCTGCTTTTCACTGTCGTATTGCAGGGAGCACGGATAATAAGCTGACGAAAAAATGGCAGGACATGTTTATTAACATGGGAGCGTATTGGTCCCAGTGCTTTGCTCGTGTGTTCATTCATCCTCAGTAAATGCTTAATCAAAGTTGCTTTAATTGACATTCCTAATTGGTTTATATCTTGGGGAAAGCCAACTAAGTGCCTTAATAAACACTGCAAGTGTGTACATGCAAAAACTATCTACAGAAGCGGATGATGGGGTCGGGCAAACTTCTGTTTTCTTTCTGTCTGTTTCCTGTTGCCTTCATCACCTTGGGTCTTCCTAAAAAGGTTGCAAACCTCGATTAAACCGAAACGGAAGTAAAATTCTTTAGCTTGCTCAGCATAAGCCACCCATCCTCATTTGTTTATTCAAATATTTTCCTCATGAACCCTTAGCAAGGACAGGGATAGCCATTAAAACAATTCAAGAAACACATTTCAGCCTACTTCCCAGAAAGATACACCGTACATATCTGAGTGTCTCATCGGATATGCGCTGCCTGCTGCTTAGGGCAAAAACTGATTATTCTAATAGAATTTTTAATGTGACCCTCAGATTACTTTTTTTTCTTCAAGGCCTAATCGGCCGCTCATCATCACCTACTGTGGAAACGTCACTCATCCCTTGGTGGTCCTGCATACGTAAAGTAGTTATTATACTCTTTATCGCACTCTATCCTTCGTTCTTTTCTCCCACCTTCTCTCCTGAGCTCCTCCACCTGAGAGGAGGCGATAAACCCATTAACCACGCTTATCCAATTCTATTGTTTTTTCCCTCTCGTCTTTTTTTTCCTTCATGGCTAGAATTATAGCCTCTTTATCGCCGTTGGATATTCAAATCTGGGTCGCATATGGTGAGTGGCAATGTAAAAGAAGCAAAAACAAGCCAGGGAAATGAGGGGGGATAGAGCGAGAGGATAACTCCTTCTGGAGCAGTTTGTTGCCCAAGCAGGCGATGACGGCTGATCACACCACGGGCACAGGAGTTTAATATCTGTTCAAGTAAGATAACCAGCACCTCTCAGCACCTAGCCTTTTGCATCAGTGTGCAAGAAGAGAGAGAGCCAGACTGAGAGGTGTACACATACACAGAGGATGTGCTAAAAGAATGAGCAGGGGGGCGACAACAGGGGAGCGTTCACCTGTTTAGTGTATAATGTGATGACACGTCAGTTATGAAGTGGGCGAAATATCCATTTCCAGCACCGCAAATGAATAGGGGATGAAAAATAGCCGGGACGCGGCGTTCAATTCGGCCCTGGCTGCTAAACTATTCCCGCCGCCAGCTCAACTTTTTCAATCAGCGTGAGACAACATCCATCACTCCAGTCTGAGCAGCGGGGTTACCTTAGTGGCAATGAGCAAGGTCTAATTTTGGGGAGAATTTCAGCTTTACTGCCGGAGATGACAGAGGTGAGACCATGAGGGCCGCAGAGTTGCTTACAACTGTAGCCTTACTGCTGAGAGCGTTCCATATTCCATATGACATATGGATGCCTGGGGATGATTGGGGATTTAAGGATATAATATCTGTTAACAATTCGTTAATTAAATCATCATGGGCTCATAATCAGATCAGGTTTTCCTCAGGAATTCTACAGCAATTGTATTCTTCTGATTATTAGAATTATGGGATGAGGCTTCCAGACCACAAGGACCTGCATTTGCAAAGCATGACAAGAATGATTGAACTTTAACAAGAAGAACTTAGTAGTTTAATTTTTTTTTTTTTTTTACATTTTGACAAACATTATTGGCCAGACAGTTCACCTACTGCACCCATAAACACAAGTGTAACATAATTGCTGCTTCCTTATTTAGAAACCTTGGCTAAGCTAAGCTAGCCAGCTGCCTAAACACTGTACTTATGTTGCTAGCTAAGTAGTTATCTTTGCTCTTCTGTCCTAGAGCGAGACCAACATCACTTCCAGCCACTGGAGCAAACTCATGTTAATACCTCATACTGCCTGATTAGATCACAAACACGATACAATTCAGTAAGTCGGTAAGCCAGGTGGAGCCATGCAGGAGACAGGTCACGATAAAAGACGCCGTGATGAATTACAAAAGGAAGGAGGAACTGGAATTTAAACTTGAAACTTTTTTATACTTGAACTCGATATTATTTTAACCACAAGGAAGATTAATGCTGCGTTCCGTTTGTCCTTGGAATAGTCGGGATATCTGAGATCAGAGTCAGAAGTGTTAACTGGAATGGTCATATTTATATGATTTATACGTTTGGATGTGCTACTGCATAATGTGTTGCTTTCAGGTGCTATTGCTAGTTAATAACTAATGGCTAGCCAGTGGAAAGCAAACCTGGCTTCCCTAACCTTATGAAATTTAAATAAAACTCATAAAAGGAAACCTGAACTTTATTATTAATAGGGTGAGATCAGCTTGTCCAGGACATATTTTGAGTAGCTTTTTAGTAAAACCACGGTAAAGAACAAAAGAGCAAGCACAATAGCTGTCTTCCTGGAGGCGTCCATATCGGATTTCAATTTAACTGCAACGCAGTTATGTTGGGCGTGATGTCATCCCCGGCTATGAAATCAGACTTCTGAGGCAAAATGGAATGCAGCATTTGTATAAGCAATATACAGGTAGTCCTCAAGTTACGATGGAGATGCGTTCCACCACACCCATCGTAAGTCGAAAATATCGTATGTCAAA
>JAQMCW010000032.1:20303394-20315831 GCA_030068335.1 Chrysichthys cranchii | reverse complement strand
CACACTCACACACACACACACACACACACACACACACACACACACACACACACACACACACACACACACACACAAAATCTTCTAAAGGGCACGTGCGGCGACGGCACACCATCTCTACATTCTTTCGATGGAATAGTAAACTGTCTTCAATGTGCTGCGTGCTAGAACTTTCTTTTCCATGAACTTTCATTTCATAGATACACAGCTCTGATCCTAAGTGACATTTCCTAGGGTCGGACCCTAAATGCGCTAAAGGTAGATAGTTACGTTACAAGCGTGGGTGTTAGGAAGATTTTAAAACGGGACAGACAGCGAATGGGACACTGTAGTTTATGGCGATGATATCACTCCGCACGCTGGCAGTTTTGCGGTTGGATTAGCCCTATCACAGGGCTTCAGCTGGTAATAGATTGTGTTAACAAGCTCCTGAGCATTGAGGGCTTATGGTTATTAGGTTAGATTTATTAGTCAATTAAGATCCTGGAGTGAATGAAGGATGGAAGTGCTGAAGGCAGCGTGGCAGGCCGAAGATGAATGTGTCATGGGAAGTGGTTTGAGCTGATGAAGACTTACTTCGTACTGCTTAATGATTCCATAGGTCTGGATGGGCTCTCGCCATTTGAGGGCGATCTTCTCTTCATACGTACTTCCCTGGATGGACTCACGGGGCACGGCACCTGGTACTGGAATGCAAAGGAGTAATTACTTATATGAGATGTTCAGTTGGTCATACTGATTCATAATTGTGTAACTGGACACTTTCTCTTGCTCTAAATAAACACTCTCATACGCCGATATGCTAGCCAAACAACTTCATGCTTCTGATAAGTCTTTTCAATTGCATGTGTAATCACATTATTATAGAAAACTGCGTAAATCATGGTCAAATGAAATATTCAGTTAGTCAAAGTCCTTTTAGCTCTCACACCAAAGAACCTTCGCTGCGTATTTACGCCGACCTTTGGATAACCTTGTTGTCTTGTTACAGACTCTTAGACTTAACAGACTATTTCTTCCCAAAGGCAGTTTCATAACGGGCTAAAATAAACCAAAGCAAAGTGTCTTGCTTGCACGCCAAATACAGTACAGCAAAACAAACTACCACTCAGGTCAAGGATGGATCAGAACGGACTAATACAAAAGAAATGAAAAAAAAAATGAAGAAACTGAATTTTTCATTTCCGTAATCAAAGGAAAAGGTCATCGATCATCGGTTCGCTCTGAACGGCTAAGATGCTCGACAGGGAGCTGTTATCGTAATTGGTGCTATTCATACATTCAGAAATACTCAGTAGTCAGCCATGAATTCGACGGAAAGCCGATAGCCTTTGAAAGCTTTCCGTGGATAAAGTTCAATCGATATAAAATACATTAGCTGGGGCAGATACTATTAATCTTCAAAAAAAAAAATGTAATTCAAACTCTTAAACTTGTCTTAATTAAAGGGTATGATGAATGAATAAACCACCAGTGCCACGAAAACAGATAATCACAAACTGAGATGAAAATTCGATCAACAGATTAAAAAAACTGAATTAAACTCTTTACCATCCTCATCTGTGAGAACGTTCAGCTCCTGACTCTCCTTTTCGCCCTCTCGGTTTCGCAGCACCAGCTTGACGCTGACGTTGGTGTAGGGCGACAGGTTGCGGATGCTGTGCTGCGGGGTCAGGCTCTGCAGCTCGTAGCACACTTCCTCTCGCGTCTCCTCCTTGCCGTTCACTTTGTAGCGGTACTCCACCGTCAGGTTGTAGGTGTGGCATCGGGTCACGTTGTAGCCGAACGGCTCCCAGCGTACGGTGATCTGCCGGGATTTGATATCCACCACCTCCAGCCGCCGAGGGCCATGCATGGGGTCTAAAGGAGAAGACAGCGAGAGATCGTTTATTACTGAGCTACTGAAACGCAACAGACTGGGCACAATGGATAAAATAAATGCTGATATCACAATGCAAGTTAAGGAACAAAATCAGATTCGTGCGCTTCTTTATTTAGCTGTTTTTAGAGAGAAATTGTGGCTCTGTATTTATGCTGCTTGATCCAAATTGTCTGGCTTTTCACTACACAACATGTATAATCAACATTAGGGATTTTGTTATCTCTCTTGTGCCTGAACAAAAGCTGCATTACATTGCTGGCCAGGACAAACTAGTTAGCTAACAATCTCATTATTTATGGAACAGTGAAAGACGGAGATGACGGATATTGTTCCACTTGCTGTGCTTTATGTGCATGGATCAAATTGTATATCCGTTCCATCATGCACATGTACAAGTCTTATTTTCTTGTTCATTTTCCATTTTTTGTACATGTGGAAGTAATAGTTATTGGTCGCATGACACTGGAATGACTTAATTTTTTTTCTCACATTTTAAAAATACGTAGAAAGTGACATGAATTTATACAAGGGCGAATCAAAAAGTAAAGGCAAAAAACACATGCACTCTCTCTACTTTCTCTGCTGCTGTATGGGGACGTGCATTGCCATGGTTTTGAACAGCATTCCTTTTCTTTTCTTTTGCTGTGAATTGCAGGTTAAATTAATTTCCAGCAATGCACAGTAATTTACACTGTTCACTGTTTGCCCATGCACTTGAAAATGCACCAGAATAGACCCCATTCATGCCCCAAAGGCATACTAACATGATTTTCTTGGGGGAGGACTGACTTTTGAATTTCGTCTTCACTGGAGAAGACAGATGTCTCCACTCCATGCTTTGTCTTTTGTTCTCTGGGTTATCGCATAATTTCAAAAATGCCATTATTGTTTGGTTCTCCCTTATATGCAGTTCATTCATCTTCAGTAACCATTTTATCCTGATCAGGGTGGTGCTAGCTGCAAAGCCTATACCAGGAACACTGGGCATTCGTTTTACCCAGTTGGTTACCCATTGAAATCTGTTGGAATTTTTAATATTTGTTATTTTTAATGTAATCTCTACTCTCTACAATCCCTGGTTGATATCATGTTGCTGTCTGTGAGGCATTTTGAATATTTCCCTCATATCCATGATGACTTTGCTCTGGGCTCTCCAGTTTCTACTAACATAAACACATGCTGGTAGATAGATTGACCATGATAAATGGCCCCTAAGCGTGAATAAGTCTGTGTTTACATGTGTGATGCCCTGTGATCTTGAGAGTATTCCCACTTCAAGACCAGCATTCCCAGAATAGGCTCCAGATCCACTGGAAGTTGTTACTGAAGTTAAATCAATGAATGAGAGCGAAAATGACTGAATTAATACACCAATAAGTGACCAAAGTTTCTGGGAAATGTATGTGAGTAAAAGTAGCCATTTTAAATGTAGTGAAATCTCCTGGACCGACCAGACTATCAGATGCCCCATTGGCACCACTGGTCACAGCCATGGAATGATGCCACCCCGCCGGCCAGGCAGGCAGGCCGTGAACTCTCACACCTATGTGCAATTTAGAGTAGCCAATCCGCCTAACATGCATGCCTTTGAACTGTGGGAGGAAACCGGAGTACCTGGAGGAAACCCACGCAGACACGGGGAGAAGATGCAAACTCCACACAGAAAGGCACCCGGGGCGACCGCAGGGATGGATCCCAGGACCTTCTTGATGTGAGGCGACAGTCCTAACCACTACACCATTGTGTCAAAAAATGTTCCCCAAATTTTCTTCAATACAACACGAAATTTTTTGCACTGCACGTAGAAGTTCATACTTATCAACCCAACCCTCAAACTTTAAATTGAGACATTAAGCAACGGTTCTGAATCTCAGTGTGTGTCTGAGTGCAGTGCAACTACATTTACAAGATCCTTTCTCTGTTGGTTTAAGGCAGCCTGATACAATAAGAGCTTTTCCCGCTTCCTAGGTCCGGCTGGATGAACCCTGTCAGGGTTCAGCGCTCATTTGCAGAGAACTTCTCCTGAGCAGACAAGCAGCTCAGGTTCTTTCCCCATCAGGTCTAATGAGAGACACATGCTGCCTGCACACACCCAGCACAGGCTCCCCAGAGGAACCCCAGGTCTGGTAATAGGATCAATTTCCATCCCGGCTTCAATTTGTGGACCATTTCTGAGGAATTTAGCTCTGAAGCACTACTTGCAGGGCATCTTGTTCTCACATAGACTGCTATTTCAAAGGACAATGGGATGCACTGGTCAGGTAATCTGGTCTGCTAGTAGTACACCCTGATGAGGACTGACGAGATCTAACAACCTCCTGCTTCCTTTCAAAAGTTTTTTTTCCCCACACAAACCTTTCATAATTTTCCAACACTCCAAGAAAAGTAATAAACAATCCAAAGTACAGACTCACATGTTGTACAGTGCTTCCTCACATTCCTTATCATAAGAAGAAAAATGTCTCAAGGGTTTTTTTTTTTAAAGATGTTTGACACATGCATGAGTAAAAAAACGTCACATCTGAAGAGCCAGCTTCTCTCAGGGTCTGTAAAAATGTCTTAAAGCACAAGATAAAATGCAATTTATTTTTATTCGGCGCATGTGAGACCTGAAGATTAAAACAAGAGGCTAGAAATGGGAAACTTTAATTAGTGTCCTTGTAATAAAGCTCTGAAGGAGGTTGCGTTACCGTGGATTGGAGGATATTTGTAGTGTGTAGGGAGAACGTAATGAGTGGACATGGCATTAATCACTAAAACCATGCACTCTAATTAAAAAGGTGAAAGTAATCCAATAATCACATTCAAGGTAGTATTTAATCAACTCCAAAACAGCATCAAATACATCTAGTAGTGCGGTCAATGAATGGTGCATTCATTTGTTCATTTATTTTCCTTCCACCTTTATTGGTGGGGGTGGGGGAGGGGTGGGGGAGGAGGACACCAAGGCAAAAGGCTGAGAAGGTCAGTCCAGACTTCTCTATCCATAGCCATAAAACGTTTTCTCATACGAACTTCAGAACTCTAGAAGAACAGCGTTAGTAAGTTTAGGTGAGGGGTGGCTATTGGGTAGAGCATGCAGGAGATGTGACATGACACAAAAAGTATGCTTTAGAAATCACAGCGTTTTCGTTACAGTGTTGTCCTGAGAGACATTCCTGAATCCTGTTGTCTCTCCTGTTAGACATTTTTGTTGGTGTCTTTGTGTAAATGACCCTTCTTCTTCATCCTCAAATGTATGAATTCTTCTGGTTTTGCACCAATCGCATGATTGAAACGTCATCACCACACCCACTCGCTCGCTATGAATTCTCCGCACATTGACCTGCTCTATTTAGACGTGGACTCAAGCAGACATTACCTGGACTTTTATTTGTGAGCCGGCTGGCAGGATGAACTCCGTTTAACATCCGGTTCAATCGATTCAGACATTTGCGTTCTGACATCGCATCTTCGATAAGTATTTAGATAAGTTCAAGGTTGCAGAGCATGTCTGAAAGTGCCTACAGATTCAAGCTCCTCTACTGGATCCCCAGGCATTCCCAGGCCAACCTGGAGATCTCTTCAGCAGGTCCTGTCTTTGACATAGGGTCTCCATCCAGTGCTATGTACCTGAGATAGCTCTAGCAAGAGCCAGCCTAGACGGATCCTTGTAAGGAATCATCTCAACTGGCTCTTCTCTATTCAGATGAGAAGAAGTGGCTCAAGTCCAAGGCACTCTTGGTATACCATGTTGAAATTTTTCTTGGTACACACTTGTTTTTCACAACTCAAAGTCTATAAATCAAATATTCATTAATCCAAATACACACCAATGCCCACTGCAATGCATTTTCACCTGAGAGTAGTTATCTACATTGTATCTTCTCGGTTAAGAAGTGCTCTGGGAACTTAGTCTGTTTAAAAAAAAAAAAAAAAAAAAAAAGCTAAAAAAATAAAAAATCAACATACTGAGAACTACATTTCGGGGGACACCAAGAAAATCCTGCTGATTGCCCTATAATCCTGCCTTCTCCTTACCCTCGTGTTATTTTTAAAAAGCATGTCATGATCCATATCAACAGAACATCAGGCAAAAACATTCATCTTTAATCAACCCAGTAACTGCTGATACACATCTGGGTCATTCGTCAAGTTCAGACCCGATATGAATTTGATATGATATAAAATCATTGCAAAGGAGAAAGAAATCTTTTTTTTTACAAGACCTTGTATTATATACACAGACATATAAAGACCTAGGGGTAAGTTAAATTGGTGTTTATATGATGTCTGTATCAGAAAATCTACTTTAATTGTTGGTATTGATCAGGTATGATGCAATATAGCCAGCAGACACTAAGAAATCACACATTAGGTGTGATAAAGCACTGAAAAAGAAATGCAGGAAGAATGATGAAGGAAAGAAGCAATTATCCCAGTGCATCATATCAGTGAAGGTCACATATCTCAAACACAGCTTCTAGCCCACAGTCTGATTAAAGTAACTGCTGTCATCTGCATACACGGAACAGGTCGCATTATAATTTTTTACATAGAAGTGTGAAACAAACATGGTGTAATTCATTCACAGCACAGTAATCAACAACGCCAATTTCAAGAGGCCAGTGAGATCTTCCTCAAAAGACCTATGTTCCTTGAAATCACATAGAGGAGCAATCTGCTCACACAAAGGAACTCAAAGTTGTTTCGCCTGTTGTTTCGCCACGAGGAAAGAGGCGTCTCCTCTGAACTAAGCGCAACCGTGGGCTTACAGCCTCTTCCATCACAACAGAGACGTTGATGCTGAAAGAACGGAGATGGCTTTCCGAGCAGGTGCGTGATTGGGAAATGCAAACAATGCCTTTTCTGTTCCTGCAGCCTTTGATGGCACTCCACAACAGCCCATGACTACAGTCAGATGAGGGTTTGAGAAAGTCTCCCAGCATGAGGGCCAGGCCTTGTGCTCTTTGAAATGCTTTTGGCACAGAATGGCAACAAACATCATCTCTGACTGCGGGGACTACAGCAGATATTATATTATATGAGACTACAACAGGCTAAATGGAACAGCTGGCAAGAGATCTATAAGATGAGACATGCAAATTGGTTGCTTGTTAGATCCGAGCACTGAGCTGCATTTAAATGCATAATTCACTGCTGCTGACAAGGTTAGGAGAAGCGTAGATTACACTGCCAACAGAGTAAATGACTTCAGCTTGTCATACTGGTATGGGAGGATATAAAAAGGAGTGCTTATATGTAGATTTGCTGGTATTTGAATTCCAGGTGAAGTTAGAGGAGGGCTTTCGCATATTTGCACAATGCTATGTGAAAGAAGTCCACATGAAAAGGTATACAATCTGGATCCGGATTTTCATCAAAAAGTGCAAGTTTAGAGAAAAGGGAAGATGAAGTTTAGGCATTCAGTGCTCATGATCAAAGCTGTCTGCAACATGGTGGAGCAGATCCAAGATCCCCAAGTTTTACCCATGCCTGATTTGGTTTTCTCCTGGTTGTCTGCTTTTTTCCCCACCTACCAAAAACCAAAAACTGGTTTTTATATATATATATATACATATATACATATATATATATACGTATATATACACACACACACATATATATACACACACACACACACACACACACACACACACACACACACACACACACACACACACACTACAATAAATCAAAAGGTCTGAGATGCTGGGATCTGAATTCAGCCCTTTACTTGGATTATACTCTCTAGTGCGCATACTATAGACAAACACGCAACAGGCTCCCTCTTGTGGACGCTATCTGTCACTACACCATTCACTTGTGGGAGAAAATGGCGTCCCATTGAGGGAAGTCAAAGGTTTTGATGCAGAGCCATTTAACAGGGTGTTTCACCATCAAAGAGGGTTCTAGGAAGGTTCCCTTAGATACCCCCAAAAGACCCATTTTCAAATGAAAACCTTCCCATAATCCAATATTTGAAATCTTATGATCGATACTTGTTAGCTTTCTGTGCAGCAAAACCTCTGCAAATTCACTGTTTCACGTGATCCCTTTGGGACCTTCGAATCTCAAACTTGTTCTTCATTCATGTGTCATACGTGGAAGCTTTGAACAAATCATTCCTTGTCTTTTCTTTCCTACGCAGCTCAGGTCCATTATACACCATGTATCATATCGTAATTCAGACATTGTAAACAAAACGGGTCCATTGAAAGAATTTAAAAGTATAGATACTTTGACCAAATATCTTCAATTTCAGTGTACATTTCCAATTCAAGATCTGTAGCCTGGGATGTGTCGCTGGATTGTTGCGGATTGTTTTTGGAATATCGAAAGCGCCTTGCTAGTCAGAGCGGAAGATCCTGCGAAGGGTGAACCAGCCACTTTAAAACGTGTAATGAATGTGTAACGAATTGATATTTTGATACTAGAGGAATCCAGACACATTAAGCGATGCAATACGCAACGATTTGGAGATCATGTCGAGAAATGACACTTTTGTGACACCTATTTGCGACAAAATTTATTTTTTTTTAATTAAGGTTTTCATTTGACTCATGAGTTGTAAACAGGACTTGGAAAATATTAGATAAAGTCCCAAAAATTCCAAGCCCGCTACCAAGAACCGTTATTATTTTGAACATTTTGAAAAGCGAGGATCATTTTAGGCAAATTTAGTCTGAAATATTGAATATTAAAAAAATAAATATATAATAAATAATTTTTTTTAAAAATATTGCTTACTGGAAGCAGTATTCCCAACAGTGCATAATAACAGAAGAAAAAAATCTGTCGTTCTATTTTTATTTTATTTTTTTTTAATTTTTTTAAAGAAGTCAACTTCATATTATGAATATTGTTTTTTGGCCCAGTTTTAAAAATAACTCAAATGTACTTTTTTTTCCCCTTGATAAATGCTAAAATAAAAACCATTCTTGGCACACAAGGTCAAATGTGGAACCCTTGTTTCTAAGTGTAGTAGATTCAGAATAGCTCATAAGTAAATTGCTGATGCTATTATAACACTGGTGCCGTTGTCTGAGCTGGAAAATGCTGGACAATGAATTAACATTTGCATGTTACACATTCTGCAATGCGACAGTCTTTAAATGCAGGAATTCAGGTACTGAGGAACTAATGAAGAGTTTATGTAAAAATACATTCTGTTTTAGAACTGTTGAGTCTGTAACAGTCTGATTTCTAGCCTTATACCTCCCTGTTACGTCGGGGGATGACTATCTTGCGATAGGTCCGTCTCTCCGAGATGTTACGCCTCACTTTCACCACGGGTGGAGTAGCCACTTCCAGTTCGAGAGACGGACTGGAATGAGATCGCTTCATCCCTCCATCTATGTCATCGTCCTCCTTTCCTTCGATGTCCGCTCCTTTCCAAAGCTCCTGATCGAACAGGGCGAGGTCTGTCCCACCAACCGTCTCGGAGGACTTTGTGAGCGTCTGCCAGATATCCAGGATGTGAACGTAAGCCTCGTAACGGGATCGCTGTGAAGAGAGAAAGGTGAAAGAGCGACAGTCAGAGATGGTCTCTGGAGTTGACACAGAATGGTGCGGAAAACAAAAAACATCCAGTGAGCAGCGGTTCAGCATTCGGATTTGCTTTGTTGATGTGAGAACTTTGAGGAGAATGGCTCGACTGGTTTGAGCTGAGCAGATTGCGGTAGTCCAATTACTCCTTACAGCTGTGGTGAGCAGAAAAGCATCTCAGAACACACAATCTCCCACCTAGAGTCTTTCCATGTGCACAGACTTCCCCAAACTGCGTAGCATCACTTTGTCGGTTTCCAATATTCACCTGCTCAATTTTAGCAAGCCTATAGTTCTAATACTATTCTTATTAAAATTTGTTTATATTGTGCTTAAAAATCTGATCAGCTGGTTTAGTTCATCCATTACACTGTATTCAGTAATATGCTCATAAAACATGAGAGAAGTGCAGGGCAAATTTGTGACCTTGATTCATTATCTCATGTCCATGTTAAACCAAAAGTCTGATCTAATCATGTTTCTGCTGAAGAAGCATGCTCCTGAGCATGGTGGAGATTACTGCACGCACATTCTCCCTCTCCCACGTGTATACAAACCTCATGCTGTAGGTACTCCTCCTTCTGTCTGTGCTCCTCCATTTCTCTGGCTTTTGCCCTGCGGCTCTCCTGTGCCCCCTGCTGTAACGCGCTCAGGTCCTCCTGAAATGACTGCAGCATGGCGGCATGTGACTGCAGCTGCTTCTCCTGTTCATTCACACATATGCACACATGCACACACACACACACACACACGTACACAACAGCGTTTTGTGTTGCACATAGACAGGCTTTGTAACACTGTAAAATTTCCTCTTCTCAGTTTTCACTTCTTCTGTATAAAGAATGAATGAGGGCCTTAAAGCAATAAAGAGTCACAATCATTCATATTATTCAGATCCAGAAGTGGAAGTGGGAAGTACTTAATCATTAAATGGCAATAAAATTTCCATACAAATCATATCATTTGAGTACAACATAACTGAGTGTAACTGAAAAAAAATGCATTTCCAGAAAAATACAAAAAATGATCATGCCTCAAATATATTGTTGCATGTAGTTCAGGAGTTCAGGTATTTACATTTCCAACTCAGCAGTGCCGAGTTCTGATTGGTCAGAAGGTTTATAAACAGTCAGGAGCATTTATAACTGTTATAATATAAATCATAACAGAATTTCTTTTTTATTAAAAAGAACAATGGGCGGCACGGTGGTGTGGTGGTTAGCACTGTCGCCTCACAGCAGTTAGGTCTTAGGTTCGATCCCCGGGGTCGGCCTGCGCGCCTATCTGTGTGGAGCTTGCATGTTCTCCCCGTGTCCGCGTGGTTTCCTCGGGGTACTCCAGTTTCCTCCCCCAGTCCAAAGACATGCACAGAGGGGATTAGGCTAATTGGAGACTCTAAATTACCCGTAGGTGTGAATGTGAGTGCGCATGGTTGTCTGTCTCTGTGTGTCGCCCTGCGGTGGATTGGTGACCTGCCCAGGGTGTAACCCCGCCTCCCACCCGAAGTCAGCTGAGATTGGTCCCCCCCGCGACCCTGAACAGGATTAAGCGGTAGAAGATGAGTGCGTGAGTGAATAAAAAGTACAAAAGTGTGTTTTTTTTTAGTAAATAACATACCACATTGTGTTTTGTACCTTATGTTTCACACGGCTTTGTTGAAAACTATTTTGATTGGTTAATCATGGCATTTCTGCTAGCAGGCCGTTGCTATAGACACAATTCTGATCATAGGCCCTGATCACAGGACCATGCCCAATCAATCGAACATTTTATTGCTTTATTTAACAATCAGATTAACCATGTCTGCTCATCCGTAAAAGCAAAAAGTTTTTTTTTCCTGATATTAATTTTAATATTCGGTTTAACACGATTTTAATGCCAAGTTGGCTAATTTCAAGAATTCCAAGGAACATAGACTCTAACAGGCTTTTTTTTTTTAGCAGAAGCAAAAAATAATTTAAAATCAGTATTTTGTGTCAAAATTTTTTTTTTTTTTTTGAAGCCATTCAGTAAATAAGCAGGATGATGTACAGCGAGCCACATTATACCTGATTCCCTTACTAAATTGTATCGATACCACAAGTAGTAATAAACCTGGCTGCTAGTCTCACTGACTCTTCATATTTTAAAGTACGCAAACATAAAAAAGAAAAAATAATAATAATAAAATTACAAATGCAACCAGACGAACGTTGTGTTTGGAGTTTGTTACATGTCAGATGAATTGGGTGATCAGAAAAGAGGGAAAATTTTAACCCCGCCTCTTCATAACTTTTTGTACCAACTGTGTCTTGTAAATATTGATACAAATGATTATTTTTAAAAAAAGGACCTGATCTCGAACTTCTAAATTCTTACAATACTTTGCTTAACTAGTAATTAGCTTTCAAATACTTTTTACTTTGAAATACTTGAGTACATTTAAGCTTGGACACTTTCGATTTTTTAACTCAATGCTGAATAAGATGCCGAGAAAATGCCACATATTTTTCACTTAAACATCGCTTTCCTGTACGAACAAAGCACACATTTTAGAAATATAGCTCCCCAACTCCAGTTTATACTATAAAACCTCTTTATCGCCTTATGATCAGAACTGTGTCATCACAGAATGAGTGACATTGGCATGACTGGAAACTCAAAACAATCCAATAGTCATACTAGTGAACAGGACAGGAATGACGGAGGCAGGATTTTTAAAACATGACTCTTTTTACCCAGAAGCACAGTGGCCAGGCGCACGCGATATGCAGCTAAAATAAGGTCACATTGTCACTTTTATTAATATGGTACGATTTGAAAATATCACCAGCCCGGTTTGTTAGTCAGTGGGACCCGGCCCCAGCAGTAGTCACCTTGGATCAGTTTAACAAAAAAAGATATTTTCTCTTTGTAACAAGCATTTTTGAGTTTTATTATATAACCCGAATTCCAGAAAAGCTGGGATGCTCCAAAAGCGCCGTCGTGTCCTGTGGGCCAAGACTCATTTGAAATGGACTGTTTCAAAGTGGGAAAGTGTTCTATGGTCAGA
>JAQMCW010000032.1:20279960-20293194 GCA_030068335.1 Chrysichthys cranchii | reverse complement strand
GCTGCTTGTCATGTGTACAGTACTTGGGTAGCACTTTTATGGACCTTAGTGGTGTTTTTCCTTGTATTTCCACTATTCTAACCCCCCCACACTAAAACACTTCACATCATCAGACTATTCAAGTCAACGGACAACCTCTCCCCTAATTAGTCCCTTAATGCGAGGATCGACTGTATATACATTACAAAACCATTATCATAGTCATTATACCGCAATGTAGTCAAATTTTAACAAGCCTCACAATATACTTAAAGCACAGTGGTGAGGCCATGATATTGTGCAACATCAGTCAGGTTTGCTACCTTGCATGAGTGCTACAATGAAAAAAAAAAAGGCAAAACTTTGTCATCATGCAGAGTGCACAATCAAATGAGGCACAAATTAGGTGTGTAACACAATACCACTATCTGTATATGTTTACTGCTCCAAAATATGTATTCAGATTCAAGCTCCTAGTGAGTGCAGCGGAAAACTGATTTTCTTTAAATTGATATGAACCCTTCCACTATGCCCCTTACTGGGAAAACACTGGGAGAAAAAACCCAAACGTAAAAATGCCAGCACTGTTAACATGGTGTGTGAATTCTACTTCTGACAGTTCCTTAATCTTGTCTACGTTACATCATGTTTGCACCTGCCTACGATAGTTCCTAGCAAATGTAGCTGGTTTTATTTCCCAAATATAAATAAATTAGTAGCCTTAGTTGAATACTGACCAGACAGCTACTATGGATGCTAAAAAGGCTTGACACATTTTTCATACTTTTCAGGATTTTTTTCTTGCCCGACTGCCCTGTGAAAATTCCAATAAAAAAAAAAAATCTGCATCTGCATCTGCATCTGTCCCTTCCAAATATTGCATTCATATTCACTTATATCCTTAGTATATACAGGTACATATCGCCTGACCTGAACCCCATAGAGAATCTCTGCAGATGACCTGAACGCTGCTATCAAAGCAACCTGGACTTCCATTACACCTCAGCTGTGTCACAGGCGGATCTCCTCCATGCCACGCCGCATTGATGCAGTAATTCATGCAAAAGGTGCCCAACCAAGTACTGAGTGCATAGAACTGAACTGAACATACTTTTCAGAAGCTTGACATTTCTGTTTAAAATATCCTTTTTTTATTGGTCTTATGTAATATTCTAATTTTCTGAGACACCGAATTTTGGGTTTTCACTATCTGTAGGCCATAATCACCAAAGTACAAGAAATAAAGACTTGAAATATTTCACTCCATGTGTAATGAATGTACATAATATATGAGTTTCACTTTCTGAAACGAGTGACAAAAAAAATCTTGCACTTTTTCATGATATTCTAATTTTTTGAGATGTACCTGTATATATTTCAAAGGCCTAAGGCGTTTCATTTTTTGTATCAAACTCAGAAAACTCAAAAGAAGCTCAGGTTTGAGTACACGGCTAATTAGATTTAGATGCTGAAAGAGGTTCTGCTGAATAATGCTGATCATATCATCTCAGGTCCTTTAGCCAAATAGAGCAATCATGCACACGATGACAAAAACAAATCCTTTTCTCCCTATCCTCTTTTACAGAAGGAATGATTGACGTCATGGCCAGTCTTGTGCAAATGAGACATTTAAAGGGAGGAAAAGCTCAGGTCAGATGAAGCCTTGCTTGAGCAGATAGTCTGAGGTGTTCTCCCATCAACAGCTGCGCCCCCAGGACAAGTGTCTCAGGACATGAACTGAGGTGTTATCCTGAGAAATAGCCCATGAAAGCTCCATTTAAGGCAACTGGGAATGCTCTGGGTTTGAAATGTAGGCAGCATAATGATGTCTGGGAGCAGGCTATAAGACTCCAGTTCTTTGTGGAGAGTTGGGGGATAAACGTGGTTCCTGGGCATTCTGAAATCCGAGATCTGGTGATTAATACAGGCAGCTTAGGGAACACAGGGAACGGGGCAAGACCTGGCCAAGGATTCCTGGAAAAGAGGTCGAGCTTTATGGGAAATGCTGATCTGCTTTGAACAACTGGAGGTGTGAAAACCTTTCAAAGACCTCGCAAGGATCAGGAGGTTTTTCCAAAGGAAGCTTTCCCCACTGTTTTGTTCAAAACATTCGCCCAAACCTACAGCCATATTTGGACTCCACGCTTCTACATATGAAGTAATTATGATCCGACGTTATTCCTTGACATGCTACACCGACACGCATACTATACATCACACCCCATATATACAAATTCCTTCCCAGCAGCGAAGTATGTTCCCTAGTGATTGGGGACTACCGTAGGTCATGGCATATCAAGTTAACGTCATTTGAAACCCAGCATTCCATTAGCATTCTCACCCATATCTAATTACACGTGACCACGCAGTATATTAGCATCCGCCGGCTAGACAGGAGACTTTTTTTCTTGCGTTCACCTTCATATGGAAGAGTGAAGATCTGCTTTGGTCCCTGAACTCTTAAATAACTGTCTTCTTTAAGACGGTGCCTGACTAAAAATGTCAGCACCCGTGAGATGTGTGAAACCGCATTCTTAAAGCAAAGAACCCTTTGAACACCCTTAAGGTCTTTTATTAATAAATCTGCTAATATGGAGAAGTATAAGAAAATTCCGTGGTATTAAAGCCGTGAATAATGGAAGAACGGCTGAAATCGGCTACAAAGGAGGCCAAAGCGGAGCTGAATCTGCGCTTGCAGGCCAGATTCAGGAACCGCAGGCTATATGATAATAAAATTCAGAGCTGGCGTAAATGAGAGAATGTTTCCTTCATCTTCTCCAAGCATTCCATATTATATCTTCCTCTCATACATATTAGTCCCCCAATAAAGCACATAACTGAACTTAGGCATGCCTGCATGCTGACTCCAGTAACTCCGGCTCTGTTTAACCCGGGGCACATCCATAAATGTGCTTCGTGTGGAAGCTGAAGTAGCTTCGTGCTCTGTCGGGTCATCTGTTTCAGGAAAATGATGCCACTGCTTGGTGATGGCCCTAAAACTAATAAAGAGGATGAAGGATTGAGTGAACGTCCAGGTGCTAAGAGCACCCTGGTTCCTACTGCACTCAAGACTGAGATGTACGAAACAAATTTGGTCTATTTCCCCTTCCCCTTTAAGTCTTTCTATTTATCAGTATCTGGGGTGTTTTTGTCAAGATAAATAATGGCATAACACTACACTTGCAAGAGAAGATGAGTATGTCAGCTTTCATTTGGGCAGCGGTAACAGCTACTGAGCAACATATGCAGAGGAGCCGATGCAGGACAGACGAGGGAAAAAGAACAGGAAATTGCATTGCCTGCTCAATAGGCCAATGAGATTAGGCAGAAAGAAAAATTATCATAGAAATGATATTTTTGAGACCGTGTCAAAAAAAGAAAAAAGAAAAAAAAGAATCGGATTGTATTCAGGACATGGAAGAATTGTCACAATAAAAACACAATAAAACATCTTTTTTGTTCCTTT
Source organism: Chrysichthys cranchii (assembly GCA_030068335.1). NCBI lineage: Eukaryota > Metazoa > Chordata > Actinopteri > Siluriformes > Claroteidae > Chrysichthys > Chrysichthys cranchii. The sequence continues at coordinate 20,289,749 of JAQMCW010000032.1, read as the reverse complement.
AAATGAAATGCATTGTTTAAAAAAACAAAAACAAAAAAAAAACCCCTCTCCTTTGAAAATGTAATTTTCTCATTGTTTTTGTGCAGGGATTATGATGCACAGCACATACCGTGTGTATTCTTGACCTGCCAGATGACAAAGTGCATATCTGTGTGTACATGAAACAGGAATTGTATGTATTCTCTCGCACTCTAACAGAAGTTCCTCCAAGGCTATGGAAGCTGCCAGGAGTGTCATTAGTATTCATCCTGCACACTCGGTCCCCAGGTCCCTGCACATGTTTAGAAATGTCTTGTTTTTCAGAGGGAATACACTGTAATGTACTACACTGCGTTGTATGTAATTCATTTATATTAACGATATATTAAATGTTAGCAAAAAAAACCAAAAAAAAAACCCCTGATGGTTTGAATGTACTTCTGTAGTCATTTTACCTGTAGCAAAAAGTTAGGAACGAATAGTAATAATGAATATGAATATACGTATAGGGGGTCTGTGTGACAGAACGCATAATATGTCACACTATGATGAGAAGTAAAGCCTCGAGGGGAAAGCGGCTTTGGCAGAGTTCACTGCTCACACGTGTGCTTTGGATTTCTATGATTTCTAAGGACAGCACTGAGCACAAAACCTAATGCTGAATATTCTCGCACCTAAAATGTCAGTACGAAAGCATGAGACAGATTTGAATTTAAAACCATGAGACACATTTAGAATGTAAATAATCGTATGTAGGCAGTTCTGGTTTTGTAAGACACTGAGCCTCAAGGTTTTGATCCTCAATAAGATAAAAAAAATTAAAATAAAAATACAACTTTTTAAAATATGTAGAGTAATATTTGGTTCTCAGATACAGTATTTAATAAAACTTGTGAAATAAAGGTTATGGATTTAAGATTATTTTGCATGATTACGCTTTCATGTTTATTCATACCGCAGTGCTGTTAAATTCTTGAATCTGATTGGTCAGTGTTGAGGAATTTTTTCATAACAGCGTGACTTTGACAGTAGTGCTGGCTGTGAGTAAGTCTTGAGTGACGGCTAATTCACAGGGACTTGTATAGTGGACGTGCCTTGTAATCAATAACATTGCTAATAATAAACATCCATCCATCCATTATCTACACCGGTTATCCTTTAAGGGATGTAGTGCAGATGGAGCCAATCCCAGCTGACTTTGGGTGAGGGTCGGGGTCCACCCTGGACAGGTCCCCAATTTATCACAGGGCTAACACAGAGACGAGCAACCATTCACACTCACATTCACACCTATGGGCGACTTAGAGAAGCCAGTAAACCTAATCTGCATGTCTTTGGGCTGTAGGAGAAAACCAGAGTGCCTAGAGGAAAATCCACCCACGAGTATGCAAACTGCATACAGGAAGGCCCCAGTTGGCAGGCAGGCAGGTTTGAACCCAGAACTTTCTTGCTGTGGGTTGGCAGTGTTAACTGCTGTGTCGCCATGTCGCCCCAATAACAAACAGACTATTAATACAAGGAGTGCAAAAGTCAGAGGTAAAGCTGTAATTTTCTATTTTCCAAAACTTAAATGCAAAATGATGCCCTGCCTTCTGTAGTGTCTCTGGAACAAGATAAAGTAAAGAGATAACAGTTTACAGCTGCAATCAGCAATACCAGGAACTACAGGAATTTCTTCATGGATCTTCTGCACCATTAAATGTAACCATAAATGGATAGAAGTATGATGTGAAATTCTTTAATAAATAAATAAATAGATAGATAGATAGATAGATAGATAGATAGATAGATAGATAGATAAATAAATAAAAACGTCATCACGGACAAATTGCTGGGGTGTAAGCGGAATAAAACCCTACAGGAAAACAATCAACTTCTATAACGGCATGTCCTGTTGTGAGTTATTCCTCATTCAGTCAATTGTTCTCCTTTCCTAGTTATCAACCACTAGTGTAAAGAGAAGAACATAGATGGCAGGCCTATGACGAGTACTCCTTGGGTCTGTGTTTACTTGAAACCCACGTTTAAGGACAACGAGAGCAGCCAAAGTTATCTCCGGCGGGCCTGTTGTGTTTACAGCCCTGTGAGGGATTGGAGTTACAGTAATCGAGATGTCACTGTGCTTTATAATCCAATAATGGACACAGCGTTTGCTTAGCAATTTGTTTGGCTTGGGCTTCGGTTGTGGAAATAAACCACCAGTGGATCCGTGTGTGTGTGTGCGTGTGTGTGTGTGTGTGTGTGTCTGTGCACATGTGTGTATGTGTGCATTTCAGGGAGAGGGGAGAAACTTTCTTCTTGTGCATTCAGCACAAACTTCAGTCCCTCATACAGGCTGAAACCCCAGCAACACTGGCTTTCCATCTGAAAGCGTAAGGCCTGAATGGTTTTACAAGGCAATCTGCACATCTCCCCATGTGAGAGCGTGCACCGTCAGCAGCCTGGAGCGCAGTAATGCGCTCCGTGGTCAGAGAGCAGAATGGCGAGGAAGGAGAAGGAGGCTGCGGCAGTCGCGGGAAGGGAGCTCATGGCGCGGATCAGCAGGCGGACAGAGTCTTTTCGCTTCTCTGCCAACCTGTCTGCAGAAGACAGTTCCCTCAGGTAGTGACTGGGGTCAGGGCAGGTGTGTGTACAGGTCGCATTCATGGTTACAATGGCCCGCTTCTGCTCTCCACAGCTGCTGAGAGAGAGGGATGGAGCGCTGAAACACTGTGAACATGAATTTATGGAGAGCAGACAATCTGTTCTGCCTCAACAGGGGGAATACAGGATGTCACGCTAAGCTCTGCCAAACTCCTGCAAAATGAAATGTGACAAATGGTGACAAGTTAGCGAGTCAGGTTCCCTTTATTATTCCCTCATTCCCGCTCTCTTTCGCTCGCTCTCTCTCTCTCTCTTTCACACTTCCTTTCTGCCTTTCTCTCTCCGATCATCAGAAGCCCTTGACTAGCAGAGCATGTGAATGGGAGGCTGTAATTGACAAATTCTGACGGGCAGCCGAGCGGCAAGCTCCCATGGTGCCTGGCGGGGACTGAAAAATACCCTCCAAACACGACAGAAAGTGAACGGCTGGGGTGTATACTCTCGCGTGCACACATACACACGCACGCACTCTTCTTGATCAGAGGTCTAGGCATTGACTATTTCATCTAAACCCTGAACATCTCATGATTCCAACAACACAATCACATCTACATTTCTCCACGATTTATGTTCAAGGTGTAGAGTTTTTTCCCCCCCAGCTGTGAGAGATATACAGCAGGCCCTGGCACCGAGGCACTTCAGCCACTGATAAGAGTCGCAGCAGCTACGGAGGCCGGATGATAGCAGCACGCCATACTTCTTCCCCTGGTATTTTCGCCAATCTGATCTTTTTTTTTTCAAGCGGGGAGCAACAGTTTCATTTTGAAGGTGACTTTCAGGAGTGTTTTGCTCTCTCTATTCTGCACTTCTCTGGCTGTCTCCCTTGCAGTCAGCCCTATATGAGATTTAGTATTTCATTTCCACTGGGATCATCATATTTAATTTGCCTGCTGGGAGGAGTGAGGCAGGGAGCAGGAGGAGAGTAGGTGTGTGTGTGCGTGTGTGTGTGTGTGTGTGTGTGTGTGTGTGTGTGTGTGTGTGTGTGTGTGTGATAGAGGGCGAGGGAGAAAAGGGGGGGGGCGACTAGTGGTTGGTCTTAGTGGGTTCCGTTAAACATTGTGCCATTAGGATCACTCATCGTTCATTTAGATAGTGAGCAACACACATCTTGAAGTGCATAATGATTACATATTACAACGAAGATCACAGAAGGCCATTCGGGCCTTTAAATCGTCATTAAATAAGGTATTACTGCCTCACCATCAGATGTCAGTGGACCCCTGTAAGAAACCATCAGCATGTCCTAACAGAAAACATGTCTTGCATCTGTCGCAGTTCTTGCATTAAACCACTCGGACCATTAGCACTTGGACAAGAATACAGACAATGCAAATGATCTGTACTAACTACTGCACAGCATTACAAAACAGCTAACAGCTAACAACCAAAAAAAACCCGTTTTCATCATTTTTCCCTGCCTGATGTCATCTGAGGGGGACATTGCCATGATATCATTCGTATCCCCTAAGTAATTTATGATATCATGGTGACATCCTAAGTCACAGAGTCTGAACAATGACTACAAAAATACAAATACAAATGCATATATCATTATTTATAGACATTGTCTAATTTATGAACATCACGGTTGGGTTTCTATAGACTCATGTTAACTATACGCGTTATAAATATAAAAATATCAACGTATTTAGGTTCAGTTTCGTTCATAAGAATTTTAGGCGTGTGTTAATTATTCACATGGTTTTGTGAAATATATATGTACACGGCATATTCTTATGTATAGTTTTATTTTAAATTTATTTACGTCAATTCAAGTTCTCTCACGTTTTCAGCATGAGCTTAAGCTTATTACATACCATATACACATTTTTATCCCGTTTTCTTTATCTAAGAAAGGGGTGGGGGGGCCAATAATTCTGAATCTAACTTATATGCCCAACCGATGAGTGGCTTAAAAAAAATCAGACCAGAAACATGGGCATGAAGACAATATCCTAACTCATAAGAAAAAGAAAAACACTTTCTAAAAAGGCTTTTAAGAGCTTGTTGGGCTGTTGAGTGTGCAGTTGTCTTTGGTACCCAGAGGAGAGAGAGTGAGGGGACAATAAAACAGGAGCCGGAGAGAGAAATGGTTCGGGGGGAGCCAAGCGTGAAAATCAGGAGTGTTATGAGAAAAGGATATGAGGCAGAGGCTTGGACGAGGAAATGGAGATGGAGAAAGAAAAAGAGACGAGAACGAGTCAAATGTAGCAACAGGGCAGCAAAGTGGAAGATATATGAGAGTACATTTGCAAGAGACTATTAAAAAGCCCTTGAGGAGATGTAGAACATGCGCGGCACAAGCTTTTAATATAGGACCTTGTTTTTGCAGGCAGATAACGCCCATCTGCTATGCTAAGTTTAACTCTGACTGACTGAAAAGAGTGATATATGGTAGTATAGATTAGTGGGATCCATTAGTTACTGGGATGGACGAATGCCATGTTATATCGGTGTATAATGAGATATTAAATAATACAAGCATACGTGCAGTGGGGTGAGGAAAAACGTAAGATGTCTCTGTGTAGGCATATAACATTTCAGCATTCAATTCAAATCATGACACAGGGTTCATGGTTTGATTTTACCAAGATATTTTTGGGGGGAAAAAAATGAAAAGAAGAATAATTTGTTCACCAAACCAATGTAACATTAATTTCCACTCTTTATCAACTTCTTTTGTGAAATAGAAAAGAAATAAATACATAATATACTTTTGTTTCATTCTCCTCATAAGCAACATTAATTATTTCCAAACATTTGTAAAGGATGGAGTAAAACATAGTTGCTGATTAACTAAAATATTCCTTAAATAACACATAGGCCTTTTCTTGAAAATGTTTGAGCATTTGTGAAGGCTTTAGTCAGGCTTAAACATAAAACAATTACCTCCATTTGCTTTCAGAAGTGACTAATAAGACAGCTGTTCAGATTTCTTGCTAAACAGTCAATCACACGAAAGCTCTTTCCCATTTTAGATCTGTTTTTTGTGTCTTTTCACAGCATATGAGCTGTGTTACTTCTGCCTATGGCAGTGCTTCTCAATTATTTTCTGTCGCGCCCCCCTTGGGAAGAAGAAAACATTTCACGGCCGCCACCCCTCCCCCTGTAAGTGTCGGAAAAATCTTGCGACTGGGGGGGTGGGGGTGAGATGGTCACGCCGTACCCCCCAGGGGGGTGCGCCCCACTATTTGAGAAGCACTGGCCTATGGTGACATCACATATATGTTATTCCGCTCCCTACTGCCTAAACAACACAATTACAGCTAGGAACAACTACGAGAATATGCAGCCTAACAATAATTGCAATTCATTTTCAAATTCCCTTTTCCGGTTTACTGTTGCACAATAAATCGTTACATGCCTTTTTGTCCTGCCGAATTCTGGCATATAACCTGGTTCAGAGCAAAATCTGGGGTTTCTACCTACCATAGATCAGCTCCTCAATGTTACTGAATGATGATTGAGAATGTTTCTCAATGCAGAGATCATGTTAGCTAAATAAGGAACCAGGTTATCAAATGCAGCAGTGAAAACCAGATCTTTTCTAATGCTAAGTCTGATATTCTAACTCGGTGTATGTCCTGCCTCGAAGAAGTTAAGGATGTGTGTCATAGAAAAATGCTAATAAGCCTTAAAGATTGTGTTTGTGAACATCATAAACATCAGCTGTCATATTGTCTATAATCCACACGTGCCATCGCGTTCACCTTACAGACGTTAATAGACAAAGTTGTCATACTTAAATGATAATTAAAACAAAGGGAAATGTATCCAATAGAAAAAGGTCATATCTATTATTTTTATAGCAATTGTTTAATTACATATTCAATTACATGCAAATTAAATCAATACATGTTTATATATATATATGTGTGTGTGTGTGTGTGTGCGTGTGTGTGTGCGTGTGTGTGTTGTCTTGCAGTAGAGCTGTAAAAGTATATTTAAATTCTATTTTCTTCCATTTCATCACTTTTGGGACTAACTATACGTTTTTCCTTCTTTTTTCCGGAACTACTACATAAAGTAAAAAATGTCAAAATTTGACCACGCAAAGGGTTTTTTCGGCCAACACATATTCCCTGTCTACAGAGTCCAATTTTGTTAAGCACCAACCTCAAAGTACACTGAGTGCAAAAGATTTTAGTGTTTGTGTGCTTGTGTGTGTGTGTGTGTGTGTGTGTGTGTGTGTGTGTCCACAGCCCCCCACGTTTCCATTAGCCACACCCTGCTCTGTGGCAGTTGTGCTCTGCAGGAGTAAATGGGGTTGTCAGGATTGAGTGAAGTTTTAAGTTTGGCAGTCAGAGAGCTGCTTCACTCGAAAAAGTAATACAAATGACCAGAATTAAACTGAGCAATGAGCCTACAGATCCCATCTCTCTCTCTCTCTCTCTCTCTCTCTCTCTCTCTCTCTCTCTCATGCACACACGGACATGGCTGAGTGAAAACAGACTGAAATAAGAAAAGGAGGTGGCTAAAGTAATGAAGCGAATATGTTCAATGAGAAATTTGTCACAGCAATGCTGTTTTATGGATTTAATTCATGAAGTACATCATGAAGTCGTCTCAGCTGTGCAACAAGCAACGTGTTGGATACGACTGAGATTTCTTTCTTACTTCGTCAGTCAAAAAAAAAAACGAAAAAAAACCCCCCAAAAAAACGGTAAACTTTCTACAAAGCCAGGTCAGTAAGACAAATATCAAAGTCATTTCAAAAATCTAATAATTATCGGATGGCACACGTTTCTGAGGAACCAAAGATATTTTCCGTGTTAATTAGTAATGAGTAGCTGATTGGACATTAATTTCTATTTTTAGACCTATTTTTAGACTAATTAATCCATTTAACCTCCTTTTCTTCGTTAAATAATTAACTCCATTAGCAAAATGAAATATTCTGAAACATCGTGTGTATTGAAAAAATGGCACATGCCCCCACATACACACACACACACACACACACACACACACACACACGCACACACGCACGCACACACACACATATTCAAATGTCTAAAATTCACAGTAAAGAATGCTGCATCCATTTACTGAAGTCTTCTGGAAATTTCAGTAAATAAAAGGTAAAAATAAAAGAAGACAAACCCAATTTGTGAAATTAGTCCGAGGAGGCCGAGGAAAAAGCCAAACTCTAGTCTGAGCTTGATAAAGTTTGTCATATTACACAGTCCAGGCCTGCACTCCCCCCTGCCAAACACCAGTGTAAATGAAATGGCAGGAGACAGAGAGGCTGAAGGGTGCAGGAGAACATTTCTTTCTATAATTGCTTTGGATATTTGTTTTCCTGTTTACCTCATCTGTGAAACTTGTCGCCTGCGAAAAAAGTGCATTACGGGCTACATGCTCACTCACACTTTCACACACACCGAGCGACATTCACTTGCTGGCACAAACACACAGGGTGTGACTGCACATATCAGCAATTTGTAATATCATTTTTAGATTGGTATTTCCTCTTTTCAGACATTCCCAGCAATGGACATCTGACGTCTCTCTCTCTCTCTCTCTCTCACACACACACACACACACACACACACACACACACACACACACACACTCCGTGTTTTCCAGATTATCTGCCACCTCCACACTATTCACTTGTTACGGACCATGGACAATAAAGTCAACTCCAAGTGTGGCGTAAATTTCTGAGCTGCCCTCATCTGACACTGACACACACGCACGCACGCACGCACACACACACACACACACACACACACACACACACACACACAGAGTTCAGACTGGGATAGTTAGCTGGCTTGTTCCCCTTACTTTGGCTGTTGAGTGTGTTTTCCACAGCCCAGACTGAAACGAACAAAACTTGGGGGTTTTGTTTCACATTCCACTAATTTTAGTCAAGAGTCAAACTGACCGCAGAATCTTTTCAATCACAATGGCACCAACACAGTCACTAACACTGTGTTCCTGTGTCTGCTTGCCTCTCATTTACACACCAGTTTATACTTAGCTGCAACTAAATTATTAACAAAAATTCTTGCTAACAACTGTCTTTTTAAATGCCATCAACCACCATGACAAGAATGACAAGTCAGCTCACTATGTATACAAGATTCATGAAAAGACGACATACTGAAATACCATTTTAAGGACATTATGAATGTATGAAACGCATGTGTAGGACAGGCGAACCAATTTATCAGAAAACAGATAACAACATTTCTGTTCCATTTGGTGGCAAGATCACTTTACTGTTACGATTTTGAGAAGCTAAACTTTATAGGCCACTAATTGAAATACTTGGAAATTCAAAATTTCAACCCTAGAGTGTTATTGGAGGATATTAAAAGACTTTACATTACAATCATTTTTTTTTCACTTTTATGTTGGGAATCAAGGTCAATAGAGTTACCATATATGGCCAGTGTAGGGTAAAAAATGTTTCCCAAAAAGTGTATATATACATATACACATTCAGTCGATCCTCGCATTAACGGAATAATTGGGGGGAGAGGCTGTCCATTGACTTGAATAGTCTGATGATGTGAAGTGTTTTAGTGTGGGGGGTTAAAACAAAGGAAATACAAGGAAAAACACCTCTAAGGTCCTTAAAAGTGCTACCCAAATACTGTACACATGACAAGCAGCATAACGACCAACATAAATAGATAAGTACATTGAGAAAACATTGAGGTGAAAAACACCGAATAATCACCGAAAAAACAGTACAGCATCACAACGACCACAGCTCAACCGACGCTTGTAAGCGACTAGTAGCACACAAACGCCACGGCCACCTAGCGGACAACTGATGAACTACAGGACTCAATTCGCAACACCCGTGATTTTTAAACTTTCGTACCGGACATTCTGGTTAATGGATTATGTATTCAGACCAACGGATTTTGTCCGTTGCATCGGATATCCGTTAACGCAGTGTCCGCAGATAAGAAGATCAACTGTACATACAAGAAGAACGCATAAACATAAAGGAACATTTATTTAGGATGGGAGACATCCACTTGGATCCACGACCTCATGGAGAGGCATGAGGGGCCATTTTATTTTCCATTGATGCACAAAAACAATCAAACAACCAACACACCGTAGATATTGTTATTATTATTATTATTATTATTATTATTATTATTATTATTATTATTATTATTATTATTATTATTATTATTA
>JAQMCW010000032.1:20221550-20231800 GCA_030068335.1 Chrysichthys cranchii | reverse complement strand
CAAACTCCACACAGAAAGGCACCCGTGCCGAACCCGGGGCTTGAACCCAGGACCTTCTCGCTGTGAGGCGACAGTGCCACCGTGCCGCCCACATAATGTATGCTTTATCCCAGATAAATCTTTCCGTTAATTGTTGGAAAAAATGATCTGTCTAAATGGTAGACAGATGATGTAGCACAAGTGTAAGGTGCGTTTTTGGAGTCAGAGCAGTGACATTTATCTTAAAATTATTCCAGAAATGGTAGATGCACTAAACCTATGACAAAAAATTTCCCAAAGGTAGACTTGCAAACAATTTACTAGAAAAGTCCAAATCTGAAATTTGAGCGACAGAGAGAAAGTGAAAAATCAGGGACGAACAGATTTCCATATCAGGGTGAAGAAACCGAGCCATAACTGTTCATTTTGAAACAGTACAATTTCCACATTTCACTGCGGGATCTTTTCTTCAACCCAGCCTAAAAAAAAAGAAACCAAACCACTTTAGTTTTGTTGTCATCAGGAATCGTGTTAAAGGAGGCAGAAGCGGAGTAATGCAGTCTGTGGGGCCCGCAGTCGGGTCTCAGAGTGCACTTTGAGGATTATAACTGAGTAATGAGAGCACGACTCAATCCCAAGGCATTAATAGCTGTTAATACTTTTCAATTGTACTGGCACTATGGAGAACAAATTGCTGAGTGAAAAAAAAGCTTTCAATCTCATTCAATCGAGTGCCGACACCGTTACTGATCAATAATCCCCAATCGAGGGCTGAGCTGTCTGAGCTGTGTTCAATCTAGGCTCCAGGTAGGCAGAAGATAATACAAGGAAAGTAAACATCCAGGCTCAGGATGATATATTCAGACTCGAAATGTGGGTCCAAGTTAAAAGTAGACCTTCAGGAGTGGATAGTGTGTCGCTTCATGAACAGGGATTCTAATAAAATGTGGAGGTGTTCACAAGGAGGAACAGAATGAGAAAGGCAGGCAGAGGCATGATCTGGTTCACTGCTCATTGGCACCTAGAGATTTAGTTGAAGTGGATCCCAAGAGGTTAGAGGGTAGATGCTGAGTTTCTTCAGAAGGAAGCACAGAAAAAGCCTCGAGTCTTAATGCTGATTCTGTTACATGAAGGAATATGCAGGGAGGGGCGTACCCAAAGGATTTGAGCTGGACAAGTCTGAGGTTGCCTGCAGACCGCATCGTTTGGGCACCAGGTGCTTCTCTTCTCCTTATTTGAGTAGTAGTGTGAAACAACACTTCTGGGCTGGCTGCTGGGGCCAGGCTTGGTATATTTCTTTGTCCCATTCCGAGCAGGGACTGGGGATGATTTCTGGTCTGTTGGGTTGGAGGTTTTATGACGTGCTTCCCCCCAAGTTGCAGTAATGGCGCTGGTTTCGATATGATGTCCTGCCTCTTTGCTCCCTTCTGAGCAGTCCAGGCCTCCTTGTCACTAATGGAGCCACAGCACTCAGACATCAAGTGGAACTGGCGAGCAAATAGCATGAATAAATCATGCATCCCACGCCACAAAGCGCCTGTTAAAAATGCATACTTCGGAATACGGACTTCTTTGGCCACACACAGAGAGAATGAAGGGTTGCGTTGAGTAAAAGGAAAATAGAGGGGTTGGTCTCTTTCTAACCAGCGTCATTGCAGTGGCTGATGAATTAATGTCTTGTCATGCTGAAGTAGTGGCTTAAAAGGCTGCTGGGGAGCATAAATAGCACTGATGTTGTCATTCATTCCCACTCTGACAGTAATTGATGCCTCACCATATCAGTTGAGTGTTATTGTGCCTCACGCCTGAACAATTTGAGTCATTTCAACTTGCTTTTTCTAACAAGTGCAGCTACAGTCGCTCCGTCGACCATTATAAGTTCTGCACAACAATTGCAAACGGAAGCAGAGCATAAGATAGGGGGTGTGAAGTTGGATTCATGGGCTAGAAGTCACTATTGATTTGGTCTTTGCTGATGGTAAAACAGTCAGACAGCGATCAGGTGGTAATTATGAGAGACACGGGAAGGGGAGTTCTCTCAGACAGAGGTCAGCTCAGTATATTAATTTCTCCAAACAGTGCGTGTCATGCTGCAGTATGGCAAAGCTGACCCCAGTAACCATTATCCAAGCAAGATGTCTCTCCATAATATAAAGAAAAAACCCTGTCTTCCATTTTGCCCTGTGGTTAACACACTGAGCCTTTATCAGAGCTAACGCCTGAGGGAGAGTTTTATTCAAGGGGAAAAAAAAGTCTCCAGGGTTCATTTTAGAAGTAATTTGAATTTACCTTTAGTCAAAGGTTTTTTTTTTTTTTTTTTACTAAATAGCATAATAGTTTACATTAGGCATATTTTACTCTCTAGTAAATAATTTCTGATTTTCATTAACATGTTTTTACAGCAATTCCCATGAATTGAACCTGAACGTTTTTACTCAGTTAAAACAAAAAGGCTTTTAGTCTCTTTTCTTCTAAGTTCCCAATTATAATATTTTTAGCTTTCCATAAATGCAAATGAATAGTTCACTAAGTTTTAATTCCTTTCTAAATAGCACACCAGTTGTTTTTCAATGTTTGAAAAACAAAATAAAACAAAACAAAAAAACCCCACTTGCCATTATGTATTTAAAAAGGCCAGCTCAGCCTTCCCAGAATCCAATGCATTGTTTTTACTTTGAAAGTACATGACCATTACCTTCTACCTCCTTCACTTTCAGACACCCCGCCCCATAGGAATCTACAGCTTTGATTGGTCACGACACTTGAAGCATTCCTCAGATACTCTAAACTGACATTCATAAGCATTGCATTATGCTCAAAATCGAGTTAAACTGGAACCAACATTTCGCTCCTACGTCACTAATGTAGACCAAGTGGTGTCAACCGTTCTGCTGCTGAACCACAGGAAACAATTGAAAATCTGCTATGGCTGCTACTACCACTGGTCAGCGTGATCCCCACCAGGGTGATCTCTTTGAAGCCCATCTCAAACCTTTTCTTTATGCACCTGTAATACGTGAAAGTTTTGAACAAATTATGGCTAATAATCGTTGCAACGCTCAAAGTCGGTTCAGGTGCATTACAATTTAAGATCTATGGCATAGGATATGATCTGATTGTTGTGGATTGTTTGGGACCATCGCTACCCTTGAAAATCGCTTGGCGCAGAAGATTCTAGGAAAGATGAACCGGCCCATTTAAGAGTCTTCATTTTTTTAAACCTGAACCGTCACAGATTCTGTAGCAGATCTTCTTGTTATGGCCAATCACATGAATTCATGTAAATTATTTAGCTGAAGGCAGCTCACCGAGAAAGGGAAGAGGTTTCATAGACTATCATCGATTTTCATTTCATTTACCCTCTCTGGTCTGATTAAGGAAGATACAACATGGCTTGTTATAGAAAAGTCTATGGTGAAGACAAAAATTTTAAAAAGACAGTTTTTATTTTTGCTTCAAGTTCATGTCTGTTAAGAGTTCATGATATTAGTCAAAATTGGTAACACACAGCCATCCATGGTTGTTTTGTTTGGCTGAGAGGGGTGGCAAACCCTGTCTCCCCTGTCAATCACAGCAACAACGCCCAAGCACTGGCATCTGTCAGTACATGTATGTGGAAGAAGGCAAAAAGTCCTTTCCTTCAAGGGTTTTATGCTGCCGTGTGAAGCAACATGAGCATAACGGGGCTTTTTTATTTGATTTTTGCTGTTCAAAAAGATGTTGTTGGCTGGCTTCAACTTTATTAGAGAAAGCATACATTATACTTCATCCTCCCCAGCTAGTAGCTGTCGTAGGATGGGAAAAGGTGGCTGGTGGGCGGGAATAACATTACTCTAGTGCTCGTAGGAGTAGGGCTGCACACACCTGATAAACATTAATTAATTCCAATGACTTTGGTGTCATATGTGTTAATTCTAGCTAAGTCACATCATTTTAACCTCATCTTCATATGAATCCTTCTCATAAACCCAGCGAATGAACACAACCTCATTTGAATGCAGCAAAAGTTTTGTTGAACATCCTGCAGCAGTGTAGAGCACACCAGCGATCTTTTCCCTTAGAACTTCAGTGCTTGGAATTGGGTGAACAATCTGACCTAGTTCTGGTGCCTTTTGTTCATGGCTCATGATATAGAAGAAGATAGAGGTATAGAGGGGAAAAAAAACCCTAAGATGGAGGTAGGAACAGTGCATATTCTCTCTAAGCTTGCTTTGTTGCCTGCGCATAATTGGATCTAAGCTCAGCTAGTGTGAAAACAAAGTATTGGCAGATATATATTTTGTTGCTATGAAGCAAGTCTCCATGGAACAATAGCCGTTTGTTTGTTCCTTGCAAATGAAAAGACCTGAATTTGCAATATCGATACTATATTTAGTAAAAAAAAAAAAAAAAAAAAAAATTCGTTTTTCACTCCCTGTGACAAATCAAAGGAGGTAAGAGGAAAATACTCCAAATTTAGTTCAATAAACAATTAGAAAAGGATTTCAATTTGTCCTCTCCACAGACACCACACATACAGTATGTCGGTGCATCATGCACAATTTATGCTGCAATGACCTTGTTTGCATGGCGTTTTTTTTTTTTTTTTTTTTAATTAATCTGCTCCGTTCAGCCAAGCTACAGTATAATGTGTGATTTCAAGCCGTCAGTGTTGCAAGACAGCACCATCCCCCAGGTGATGACTTATTTAATTTTCACACTTTCACCATGCGATTAATCATCATAACCTACTTTTTAGTGTCTTTTACCAAGCACAGACTATCATCAACAAATTAATACATTTGTCAAAACTTGTTAAAAGCTCCAAAAGGGGAATATTAAGAACATGGATTAACAGTCATCCAATTTGTGCCAACATTCTCCCAATTAGCCGACGAGCTTCATGTGATGTAGTTGAGATAGAATTTGCATATTGCTTTATTTGCATACTACTACACGGGTACACAGTGAGAAGTTAACATAGAAATTATGCCTGTCAGTATTCAGATCTCAGACGTAAGAATAGACTTCAGGGCTATTCACTGTGATAGAGGTGCCCCAAGTTTACCTAACACAGAGATGTTTTTCAGTTATATTCAACACTGACCTTGGTCCAGTGAAAGTGCTGTATTAATTCCAGTGCTGCTGTTTGACAGTTTCCTTTAACCACAATATTTCATGCTGACATTCACATTTTATACTTAAAAACGATGTAATTAACGACACTGTCTACAATTAAATATGTAATTAAATACACTGTTAATTACCTCATCCCTTTAAAATGCATAAAAGGTCTTTTTTGGAACATCTTAATGGGAGATATTGCTTATTTCAAAGATTATGCTTTGAATCGAACTGTAAATGGAGACGATGCATGCTTGGTCAGCTTATCCTTCAAACTGTCAGCATGTTTCCTTTATAGGAGGGTGAATTAAATGAACCAAAATGGGTTTTTTTAGGCTTAAAAGCAAGTGCTTGGGTATAAAAGCAGTAGTGGAGATGCTCTGTGAAATCTCAACCTGAGAAGCATGATCTGAACCGTGCAGACAGAACGTCAACTAAAGCACGTGCGTAACCCACCTCTGAATATGAAGAATTTCTCCATGTAAATATTGATGTAACATTTGGATTAAGTTGCTCTCTATGAATATAGTCGGTAGTCATAATGTTGGCTAGATATATTTCTGCATTGTGTCTGTTGTAAACACATGCAAAACAGAGAAAAAATTATATATATATGTATATATATATATATATATATATATATATATATATATATATATATATATAAAATGAGCAATCTAACAAAGAATATCAGATATTCAGTCAAAGGACAATTAAGAACAAATTGGGCATCACATAAAATGATGTGCTTTAATCGTGTTAACATCTTGCTAATAAGAAATAAATTGTATGCATGTCATTGTTTATGACCTCATTAAACCCTAGTATTTCCTGCTTCCTCAAAAGGTATGTCTTTACGCATGTCCTACTCCAACCAGCGGGTTCGATTTATGCACTTCTTTTGTCTCACTTCTAAATCTATTTTATTTTCATGTCTATGGTTCTGAAACAGTAAATATTAAATCTTTTTAGTACAAATTTTAGTCTTTTTAATACTACAAAATGTGTACAAGTTCAAAGGAAGTGAATATTGCTATACAGTAGTCCCTCTCCATATCGCGGCTTCACCGTATCGCGGTTTTTATATGCAATATAAAAAAATATGAAAATGTTAATTCAAACATATTAAAAGAATATTAAATCGAAATAAAATACAGTATGTATGTCATCAGCGGATGAATACACAATGAAAACGCAGTGTACGCCACTTCTGCTTGAGCTAGTTTGCCCACGTGAGCTTGTACACGGCACGCTATTGGCTGAGGATGGAAGGCGACCAACCAGAGCGCTGTGTTCTGTATCCTGGGTGCTGATTGGCTCAGTGAGCGTTCATCTCATCATCATCACCTTCATTGTCATCAGTACTGCACAGCTAACTCATCATCTTGATCATTCAGGTTGTAGTATACGTCACTGGTGAGTACCCATATTGTACCAATATATTATATATTGTTAAAATGACGTAGGTTTAAGAGTGTAGAAAGTGTTTAAGAGCATAGGAAGTGTTTATAAGAGAGTGGGAAGGGTTTATAAAGCCTTAAAATATATATAAATAATAAAATAAATATAAGGTGGCTACTTCATGGATTTCACCTTTTGGGGGGGGCGCTCTGGAACGTAACCCCCGAGATAGGTTTGGGATGACTGTATATTTATGTATGTATAACAAAAACTATATATGAGAACTTTATTGTCTCACTGCGAGAGCACGGTCGTCTCACAGCAAAAAGTTTCTGGGTGTGAACCCGCCAGCTGACTGGACACTTTCTGTGTGGAGTTTGCATGTTCTCCTATGTGGGTTCCCTTTGGTTACTCTGGTTTTCTCCCATTGTCAAAAGACATGCAGATTAGGTCAACTGGCTAATCTAAATTGCCCATAGGTATGAATGGTTATTCATCTCTTGTTAGCCCTTAGATAGATTGACATCCTGCCCATGGTGTACCCCGTCTCTTACCCAAAGTCAGCTGGGATTGGCTTCAGCTTCCCTGTGACCCTTAACAGATAATACCTAAGTAACTCACTAACTACTACAGTAAAAATATAATGAAGGTCATGCATGTATGAGAATGAAGAATGTCCTCTTTATATGGCTTGTCAGAAATCAGGGGTTTATTACCAAAAAAAACAGGATTAGTTTCTGGGATTGGATATTCACCTGGATGGATATCTCACTCCTGGTCCTATACATGCTTATACAATGTTCTTGTTTGCTTTCGCTTATCTTCTTTGTTGTAATGAGTATTCATATCCATGCCGATGGACATTCCCCAGACGCATTAGCGCTGTGCAGTAGGCAGATGGTTGTCCTAGGTGAATATAAAAGTCTCAGCTGCACAATGTGCAACCCCACTTACCCACACAATACAACTGTTGGCTGACTGCTTTTAAAATAAGCCTTTTGTTGATTGAAGGAAGTGTGATGGTGACGGTGAATGTACGCAGGCCGACAGAGATATTGTCTCTCAGTGTTTCCTGCATGTGGCCCAGTAAGAGTGCAGGAAACCTGATTCAATAGGCATACACATAAAGAGCAGCCTAATAAGGCAAAGACAAAGACAAATAACTCCAGTAAATGTGCTGTAGGAGAGGCTGATTGTCTGTTCCAGTCCATGTTAGCATCATGACCACGTGAACATACAAATAAATAAATAAATAAATAAAGACCCAATCAAAATGAAATAAATTAAATACAGTTAAATGTAATATGTGTGCATGAATCTGTTGCATGTTCTAATTTTAATACACAGTTTAGCTTTGTCACCTACAGATCTTACTGTACTATGTGCCTGATAATACTGCAAGAAGAGTAAAATCCCCTCCTTGATAATAATAGATCTTGATCATGTGTGAGCAGACACAGCCCCAGTCATACACAGTATGACGAATATACAGTACAAACCACAGAGTGATAACAAAGCTGGATCTTTGCCGTAAGTACGCCCTGTGTTATACTCTTTCGAATAAACTATTGATGGATGAACATAATAGTGGATTCTCAACACATTCAACACATTTCATTGCAACACCAATAACAGCTGCTCGTCTCCACTGAATATAGACTTTCCCTTTCATTTATTTAAACAGGATTTTAAAACTATAGGAGGACGTGAAGATGCGGAAATGGGGTTTGCACACACTATGGCTGTGATCCAACATCAAATCACAATAGCTTACGTGTGGTCCAAGGATAATCATTCTCCCTCCTCTTATATTGTTATTATTATTATTATTATTGTTATTGTTATTATTATTATTGATGTGATGATGATAATAATAATAATAATAATAATAATAATAATAATAAATATAATAATAATATGGTGATGATGATGATCATCATCATCATCATCATCATAACAATCATAATAATAGTAGTTGTGTGTTATTACCTCTTGCTATCTCTTCTGATCTGTCATGCGCATATAAACATACAGTAATGTTGCCACTGGATTTGCTGAAATGATGATGGATTAAAGGAAGGAGTCTTTTAATGTGCAACAAAGCAATCTCAACTGCTTCATTTCGGTTTCATTTTACATCTTTTTTTGGTGCCAACTTCAAATGTTAATTAGGAAAGTTTGGGCAGCTGTATGTTTTCCGTTGCCTACACACAACCTGCTCTTTCAGCACTCTGTCAAAATGTTTAGTGTGACTGAATATGGGAGGGAAACTTTCTAATCAGGGAGCAGTTTTACATGAGAACGAACAGCTCACACACTGTCCATTACACTTGACATTGCAAGGTGAGCTGAGGAAAATGACATGAAATCAAATGTTTACTATTTCAAAAGCCAGGCAGGCTTTTGATGATCACGATAATCACCACGCAGTCTCACAACGCAAGCATGGCTGCCTGAATTCACGTGGTAGTTAGCAGCCTACATGAGACAATTTCAGTCGTATTGTGGGAAATTGGTAGCAGAGGTGTCCTTGTGCAGGCAACATAACTGCCAGTGGTTTCTTTGTGAAAAACCGGCATTTTAGCTATTTGTGCATGAATACCTCATTATATTAATTAACGTCAAATTGTATTTTTTTTTTTCTTTTTTCATCCATAACATCTTGTTTCATATTGACCGTGCCACCGATGCCACCCCATGCACACATGTGCGCACACACACACACACACACACACACACACAAAGAGTTGAACTTCTGCTGCCAAATTCAAGAAGTACCATCTGCTTCCTTAGATGTGACAAGCTTTACTCTAGACTGGAGGTACTGCAGAGTGTGCATGGGGGAAAAAAATTCTCAAATGAAAAGTGTGTTTATCCTCCTAGTGCCCTGAAGGTATAAATTGTAGGATGTCTTCAGCTGCCTCCCTCGCGGATTCCCCCATTTACCATGTAAACAGGCTAACTGGTGCTGAAAGGGGAGAGGCTTAGAGAGGAAGCAGGCCCAGGCCATGACAAAGCATGCTTTATAAACTAGCTTCAGTATGCCTAAAGGCAGAGCAGTGTCTAGCCAAACCTGTTTTGTTCAGGGATATCATTATATCATAATCCTGCTGATGGAAGGATACCAGCCGAACGCTTTTTCATTTCTACCTGTATTTTATGGCAAAAAACCAGATCGTTCTTACAAAGCATGTATATTTGTGTTGGATGCATACACATGAGCTCCTGTTTCTGTATCATGCCTGTAGGAACATTCAGTCCATAATCGTCTCTGAACCATCCGTCTTCCATCATCACACGTTTTGGCTCAGTATCAGGTTCTGGCTCCAGATCAAGCGGACCCTCACCTTCAAAATAGCCCCTGCATTAAAAATCAATAGAGGAACACTTCCACTTAGTCTTAATCCTCTAAAAGCATCCTGGTCACCCCTGGGCTCACCTCTGGCTGCACGTGAACATGGGCAGCAACCCGAGAGGACAAGTTTGACTCTGTCTGCATCTGCTGTCACCTTCAGCTTCTCCTCTCTCAGTTTTTGCCCCAACTGGATTTGATTTGTCCTTTGAATCCTGACTCTCTCTCCTACCCTGCCCTGTCCACTCTTCACCTCTCTAGCACTAAGTGGATCACTCCAAGATGGATACACGCTCACTTAAGCTTGATCTCATATATACTGTACTGTGTACTGGGTTCACTGTATACATACATATACACACACACACACACACACACACACACACACACACACACACACACACACACACACACA
>JAQMCW010000032.1:20196604-20215645 GCA_030068335.1 Chrysichthys cranchii | reverse complement strand
TTTTCAAGTATTCGTCTGAAATTCGTATTCGTAAAAACCGCACTATTTGTGCCCTTCCGAATACCGTATTCGGGTTCGGCTCCACCCCTAATATATATATATATATATATAGATGCACATCCTAATAAATAAATGTTAAGATCAAAACCATCAAAGATAAAAAAAAAAAAAAAAGTCAAAATTTAGGAGCCTATGTAAAATTCATTTTGTTATAAAATAAAACATTTGCTAATTCCCAGCTGTTGTCAAGTTCAAAACTCGCTACATCCTTCAGCTACCAGATTCTGTTCTTGTGATTTATGTGCATATGCAATTTGTTTTAATAATTTTTTTAAATGTATTTATTTTATGAAACTACACATGGGGTTTACTTTGAGTAAACAAATTTGAGCACTATATAATATATTCTTGGTCACCATTTCGAAAAAGGCTCTGAAATATCTCATTATAAGTTATATGAATGCCAAGTAGGTCCATCTTAAAACAAATACTGAAACTGTATACAATTAGATTACATTTGGATTTTTCTCTAACTGCACTAAAATGGACTTAACAGGTTTTGGGAATAAGCTCCGAAATTGTTGATTCCACCTTTGTCCCCTAATGACTATTATAGAGATATGGGACAACTGGTCTAACGTCAGTGCTTTTACTCTTGGTGATACGTGGTGTAATACACTTCACAGAGTGCTTGTCTGTATGCAGGATGAGTTCCTGTACAGCAGGTCAGACAGAGCAACTCTCCCCTTCTCAATTCCCACTAATGTAATAAAAAGCATCAGTGGCGGCATTACCTTGGCAGATGTCAGTTATTTGGCTTATGAAAGCAAGGTCTTTAATCACAAGAGGCCATAAACAGCCCTGTGATGCTTTTTAGCTACACAGGTGTGTACGTGAGCTTCTTTGAATGCTGCGCGGGCTCCACTGTGACATGCCGTAATGTAATAAAGTCGTCTTTATTCACTTGCTGCTCCCAATTACTCCCCCGGCTCCTGATGGGCTATCGTGTCATCTCATCTCCCCTGGGAAGAATATGCCTTGCCATTTACACAACACCCTCTTCCCTGATATAAACATATCCCACGCACACTTCTGCCCCGCACCCTCCATTTTTGCTCTTTTTGTATAATTTGCACTCTGAAACCTTCCCTGAGGCCACGTTACTGTCTCAAACAAATATTGTATGAGCAATTAGCCACCCCACCCAGGCAGTCTGGGGTGAGTCAGGAGGTGGCTGGAAGGATTCCCAGAAGAATGGATGAACAGTGAGAGGTCAAAAAAAAAGCCCATGAGAAATGCAGCAGCTAATCTGATGCCCTCTGTGGAAAAAGCTGGACAGAGGTCAGAAACAAAGTGCGCCGGTGACCGTCGAACTGAAGTATTAAAGAGCCTGAGAGTGGCTGGCAGCCCTTTTCCACCAATAACCTGCTGTTGAAAAAGATACCGTTCTCAACCAGCAAAATAGATTCCTTTACCAAAATGCTGCTGATCTGGAACCATGACCGGTGATGTCAAGGGCTTTACACAGGTCTCTTTACTCTTTACATAACAAAAGGTGTTATTTTTGGCCACCACTGAAACGACAAATGAAAAAAGACGTGTTAAAGGATATTGTTGAATAGCTGAAAAAAAAACCCAAAAAACCACTGGTCTTTTGGTTTGGCCATGTACGTTTGTTTCGTATGACCTGTGCCTTTGTTTCTGGTTCAGTCTTGGCTCCACCCCTGTCCTGTCATCGCTATGTTACTTGGTTGTGTTCACCTGTTCTATGTTAATCCTTGATTAGTTTATCTACATACACCTCGGTGTTTATTGTGCTGTCGAAACGTCTTATCATGCTAATTCTATCGATGAGATCAAACCTTTGTCTCTTGTTTACAAATTCACTCTGGGTTTTGACTTTCTTGCCTTCTTGTATTTTATTTCTAGAAATCTGACAGCTTATAGATTATACTAGTCTAACATTGCCTGTCTGGGTTTTCACCCCAGCTAAGAACCCCAGCTAAGGGCAGAGGTATAGAGTTACTGCTACGGTTAACATTATGCCTTTTTTTTTCAACAGCTATCCACTTGAAATAAATAACTGAAGCAAAAATAACCTGCATCTCTATTTCACATTAAAAAATGTATATTTAGGGGCTAAAATATGTTCTTTAAAACATCGAGCCTATACTGGTTCCCAGTACTGGGACTATGTCAGTGCAAAAGGATTCTGGATGACTTCCTACTCAGGTGAAATCTTTGCACTTTTAAGTTTTGAGATCCTGTTCACTGGAGTGAAGAAGCCTGGGTGTTAAAGTGTGAATCAGAAGGATGATTGGATGGGTTTGTGCTTCAGTGGTGAGTGAAATACATTATTCTGTATCTGGCAGTGGTCACTCTAATTAAGTCCTGTAAGCAAGACTGTAGCCAAAAACATTAGCTGTCAGCATTTTTGCTGCTGTATTGTAAAGGATGCCAAGTACACTGCTCCAAGTTTTTTACCGGACCTGTTTATCAATCCTGTCTTCCTAGAGCTCTTCGAGGGAAGCGGTCCAATAAGAACAGAACATGAATTCATGTGCAGACTACATGCTAAACATGACACATAAATAGGCACCAGCAAATGGTGGGCATCTATATATAAATCCGCATATGAGTAAGTCTATTTTCATATCTGGCATCCGACATCATTCATGCCCACTGCCTATTTGGTTGCTGGGTGCTTATATCGGCCGGCTCCGGGCGGCGCTTCTAAATGATGTGCCACGGCGCAGTTTTGTGCTGCCGTTATTGTGCGGACACATAAAAGGGCCACTGTGTCGGACTGAACCGCAATGTTCACTTTATTTACTTGTGAGCAGCTGTGCTCGCCCTGATAACATGGCAGATTTAAAACATTAATAAGTGCGGGCTCTGAGCCGAGCACTTCTACCCTGCAACGCCCTCAGACATTTAGCCTTGCTCATTGCATAAGCACCGTGTCTTCTGATCAGGTCTAAGTGATCCGTTTGGTCACGCTGCTGCATTTCACCATGAACGTGTGTTAGAATAAGAATCATCACCGGAGTTGTAGGCAACCTGATAAAAAATCTAATTACCTCATGTAGGCAAGTATTTGACACAAAAAGGTGAAGTAATAATGTGATAAGATTTGAAAAGGAAAACAATTCGGGGGTATTAATAAACCTTTCACCTAATATTACACAGAAAACCACCATTAGAAAACACTACCAAGCAAGTATGTGCAAGCACTGATAATGTAACTGAAACTAAGACTATAACAAAAAAAACAAAAAAAAAAAAACAGGTTCCAAAGAACCTGATAAAATATTTTCAGCGTTCGTTCCTGCGTTTTGACAGTCAACCCACAGAGGTACTGTTAATTCCTTACCCAATAAAGTGATGTCTTCACAGAAAAGATATTTCTGTTGTATTACCTCAGGGAAGAGGTATTAAATACATATAATTTAACTAAGGAAGCTCCCTTTCAGATGAAGTGAAGCTGGTGGAAAAAGTGAATGATTTTGCATTAAAAAAAACCCAAAGGAAGCAGAAAAACTACGGATCACGGGAACCCACCAATTCAGTCAGCTCTGGGTCAGGCTCGGCCTCCTGTAGAACCACTAGAAGGGACGTTTGCTCTAGTGCCTATTACATTTAGCCAGCAGATGTTTTACTATAATACATATAGTGTAATGTGAACGGGGCAAGCCCTGTGCTCTTAGTTGTGAGAGGCTTATCAGATGTCACCAGTAGGACATAATTTAGATCAGAGTGTTACGGTATCATATTTTGCACACAATCTGCTAATAAGCTTCATTGCAACATGTGCTATTTAAGGCAGTCGGAATAAAGCCTCAAGATCTCAGGTATCCTAGTGTGAACGTTTCAGTCAAAGAGCAATGCTAGACACTCCTATGACTTCCTTCAGCTATGATCCAGGAGGTATTTAATAATGGCACCCTAAGACGCACAGGATTTGTGGGCTATGTATTGAATCACTTCCTCCTCCATGTTTAAGTAGAAAAGCGATAGGTGAATGTTGAAAACACACCTATTACTGCGTGGCTTTGAGATGATTACTGTATTCTGGAATAAATTGTCCCTATCTATATTGGGTGAGCAAATCAGTTATGGGAACATCACAAGCATTTCACTAAGGTTTTTTTTTTTTCATACTATATCATTCACTGTTTCTACACCAAGCCTATAACCCAGCACAGGCTATGTGAGTCCAAACCCCTTTATTGTAGTAGCCAGCTCTCAGTAATTTCAGTTGTCATAAATGGCTATTTTTTTTTTTCTCAGTGAGTCAGGAACTGGACTGAAAAGCAATAAGGTTCCTTTGTGTGGAAAGATTTCAGCTAATTTCAGTGGAAATGCTATTTGTTCTCCATCTGATATGTGACAAATTCATTTATTCATTTATTCTGGTCAGGGTCACGGTGGATCCAAAGCCTATCCCTGTAACACTGGGTTTGAGACAGGAATACACCCTGGATACATCACATATACCACACACACATATGCACATCTAGGTAGGGGAGGCAGGACAAAACCAGATAACCCAGACGAAATCCACACACGGAGAACATGCAAAAACAGGACATAGATAGTAACCTGAGCTCAGGATTGAACCTGGGATTTATGAAGCTGTGAGGCAGCAATGCTTTCCACTGCATCAACCTCACACAACCTTTCACCTGCCATGAGCTGATCATATTAAAGCCATCATGGACCTAAATCATGTTTGTCTTAATGATCTTCTTCTTCTTCCTAGCGTTAGTCCCGCACCGTGCAGGGTCCACTGTCGTCACAGGCCAACCTGGCAGTGTGACATCCAATGCGACCATGGAAACCGACGTGTCACTCCATCTGACGTTGGCACACTCATGGGGAATTTTAGGGTAGCCAATCCACCTAATGAGCATGTCTTTGGACTGTGGGAGGAAACCGGAGTACCCGGAGGAAACCCACGCGGACACGGGGAGAACATGCAAACTCCACACAGAAAGGCACCCGTGCCGAACCCAGGGCTCGAACCCAGGACCTTCTCGCTGTGAGGCGACAGTGCTAACCACTTAGCCAACCGCCCATATGTTTGTCTTAATGATAAAGATGTTAAATCCCTACACTCTCGAGGACCTATGATATTAAAGGCCTTGTACAAACAGCTTCAAACCAGCTTTCTGTTTAATATAGAGAAAAGGTCATGAGGATTTACTCCAGTTCTAACTTCAACGCTTCGTGCTTTCATGTGGAGTGTGTCATAAGAAAAAATGTGAAACTGTGTATTTGTGGTGGTGGAGTTCACCTGTTACAAGAGCGGCATGAGAATTCCCATAAATAGCGTTAACCTGAACCTGACGCAACACCCAGAACAGCCAAATCAGAACCCCTGAGATGCCCACAGGGATGACCCCTATATAAAAATGAGGCATAATTTGGCAGACACTTTTATCTAAAGAAACTGACTCGTGAGGTGGGAGAGAATCCCAGCACACTTCTGAGCAGCTGACAGGGTCTTGGGAAAGCAGTGGCTCTCTGGTAACTCATAACCTTCCGGTCACTAACCCAGAATCTTTCCTGCTGAGCTCTTACTTGACCACGCAAGCTCTAACCTTCAGGTTAGTGGCTGCACAAATCTCTTAACTATGAGGTCAGAAAAAAGTCTAAAACAACAATTCTCCATCGTGCCATGTTGAAGTCACGTGTAGCTTTAGACTGCCACCCTTTTAATAGAAGGTACGCAAAAGGCCAGAGGAAAACCAGGCCACTTTTCTGAGTACTGACCACCTTGTCCTGTTTCTCCCTCACAGTCCCTGTCCCACATTCCCAAGCAGGGTCATTTGATTTATTATGTGGCCAGGGGGCATGCTATCATCAAGAAGCTAATGAGAAATAAAAGAAACCTAAAATGTTCCAACTTCCCTTAGAGGATATTACTTTAATGGTGACTAGAAGGAGAACCATGCCAGCTGCTATCTTTTCTTGTGGAAAGCATGCAAAGTTGGGCCACGCAGTATTAAGAGGATAATGGTGCTTTCACTGGACTCAGTTGTTGTAGCCATGCTTGATATACACCAAATGAAAAAGACACTATATCTTATAAGAGGCCTGACCTTCCAAGCAGTGCAACAGAATCAAATAGATAAGGCCTGTCATATATATATCAGGGTGATGAACTATTTCACACTGACTTGCCACGCTTATATGAGCTTCAGGTATTGATTACCACCAAAAACCACTTTCATTACGTTGCCATGGCATTTGGTGGACAGAGCAGGTGAAAAGTGGTAGGAGAGCTGTCATGGTCACTGAATCTCTGAAATGAAGAAAGTGCATCCATTCTTTGCTGGACTTCTTTATGCACAAATCACACTGGACAGACTGACTAAGAGGAGAAGCGGTGAGGGGAGACAGCAGGGTGGCAGCATGTATAACTGTCCTCGTTTCATGCCAAAGGAATCACTTTCCTGGCAGCAACAATATCACATTCAAATGCGGCCCCTCTTTTGGTTGTGGAATGTGAAATCAGTGATGTGAAATGCACGGAGCAGTGTCTAACATGTAGGTCACTGCCCCACCACCAGGCTGGGTTTTAACCTTCTGCTGCCTCCTGGCAGGAAAACATAAATCAATTATGGCAGAAAGGTAAACACTTCCCTTTTTTTTTTTCTTTTGGTCCTCTCCTGCTTGTTCTCTGTTGTCAGGTAATTTCTCTGAGAGTCGGTGGTACGTGCTGACAGAGGCGAGATGAAATTAGCCAAGTCCTCGCAATTAATCCTGCTGCTGCAATTGCTTTTGGAGGAGTCAATGAAGGTGGTGCTTGCGCGTGGTTAGACATCAGATTTAAGAGCTGGAGCAATATTGTGGGGTCTAATGGCCAAGTTTATTAGTGCATGACAAAGTGAATCTTTGATCAGTCATGTACATCAGACATGAGCTAAGGGGAAAACACTTGCCCTGATGCTTGATAAATGAGTCATGTACTGTACGTGTTGTAAAAGTCTTCTGTGGATTTGCACAGTGCTTCACAAGCTGTTTAACCTACTGGGCAAATTAATATAATAAAGTAGATAATTACTGGAATATAAAATACTACTGAGTATTGTGATGGAAAATTAATTTTTAATTGGATTGATTTAAGCGTGCCCCGGAGTAAATGCACCTTTGCTCAAAATACGGTTCGTTTTCTTTTTTGCTAAGAATGACTCAAGTTTTTAATTCTGTAATCTTGAATTCAAATTTTGAAAAAGTATACAGTACATTTTTTTTTTATGTCGTCTGTGAATTCGCACAGGCTCAGCTACACATGAGTCACTGTGCAGTTAGTTATCTTTTGTACACTTTTATGGTCGCAAATTTCAGTATCTTGAAGGCTCTCTGCGGTGCCATGAATATGCACATTTGTCCAACATTGCATAACACAAGTTTTTCTAGCAGCATACTCACCGGACTGAAAATGTTATTAACAAGTATTATTTGAAGCTGTTCGTGTTGTGTAAATGAGATAAGCTTGCATGTTTCCAGATAGGCTATGGAAAAAATGTCTGCCATTTCAGTCTAATGGCATTTCTGTGAAAATAGGCCGTTCCTGGTCATACTGATGAAATCTTCCATGCTCCAAGAGGTTTGTGAACGCGTTAGAGTCTGCACTTTGAGCTATGGAGAAGCCGTCTAAGCTGCAATGACGGGTCCGAACAGACACGACCACAACATTTACCCTGACTGCCACAACAACCAAGGCTCCACAGGGCTAATGAATTAAACACCTAACAAACCAGAAGGATTGACAAAGACTCACTGAGCCGAGATACACACCAGTGAGAGAACGTTCAAGCAGACCCTTCTTACACTCAGCCATTACCGAGTCTTGAATCGATACTGAGAATGGTGACAGCATATGTTGGTCTACTGGGATTGGAATTCATTGGTAAAAGACTTCTTTTAGTCATAAAGCTCGTGAGTTTTTGTCTTACACTTTCTCATAAGGCATGCACATGGGGTGGCAGCTTGCATTATAAATTTTATATTTAAGCCTCAGCATCTGATAAAGACACTTGAATAAGTGATGAAACATCTTGACAATAAAATCATACGCCTATTCCGCTCGCTAGATTCCACACAAACTGGATAATTAAAAACATTTTCTTCTTTAGTGGAAGCTCTCGCTCATAAAAGTCTAACCAGGCATCTATAGCTGTTTTAACATTCGGCTGAATCCAGGTTCTGTTCTGATTTTAGAGAAATCACCATCACAGGTCAGACCAATTCATTCATTCAGACCAATCGCATTCAAATGGAGCCTTTTATACAAAACCTGTGTGAAGTGTTTTTGCAAAACGGAGACTTTTCCTGGTTCTTTCCTGATTTTTACTTTGAGATTAATTCTTGCTTGATACCGATCGGTGCTTTGGATGAGCTTTTCAGTTGAAGGTGCACATGTATGGACATGACTATATATAAAAATCAATAATGGAAATACAAGGAAAAACACCACTAAGGTCCATAAAAGTACCACCCAAGTACTGTACACATGACAAGCAGCATAACGACTGTCAGGGTCGTAGGGTGAAGGCGGACACACACGCAGGCTAGAGTCAGTCATAAAATCCATTCTGAGGTTTGATTTAGGTTCCAGGCAGAAGTACAAGAGACGGCAGGCGAACCCGCAGTCAAACAGGAACAAACTGGTATGTCAAAGGCTAGGCTAGGCATAAACAATTAAAAGGCAAGATTCGGCAAACCGGCAAAAACACACATGGAAATGAAAAGATGTGATAAGGGTAATAAACCCGGAAGTGACGTGAAACGGCTAAACAGAATTACACACAAGGAGTGGCAATTAATGCTTCGCGAAGTGAGTATCCACCACCAAGTCTCTTATAGTCCGAGTTATTAGTCCACATGCGGATCACCTGTGGAAGACCTAGGGTTAAGGTTGGGCAGGGGTCACCAACATGGTGGCCGCGGGCACCAGGTAGCCCGCAAGGACCACATGAGTCGCCCGCGGGCCTGTTCTAAAAATAGCTCACCGTAGCACCATCTAATTTTTTTGTTGCTATTTTTTAATCACACTTGCACTGGTGTGAATTTGAAAATGACAATTAAAGGTAAATTAAGCAAATTTGTTATTTCAGATGTGTGTGTCGAACTGGTAGCCCTTCGCATTAATTGGTACCCAAGAAGTGGCTCTCAGCTTCAAAAAGGTTGGTGACCCCTGGGTTAGGGTGTTCGTGACGCTCGAACATGGACTGAGTCCTTGGCTTGCGCCACTACGGGAAGTACTCAAAGTGGGTATGCACACGTGGGGTGATCCATGACAATGGCCAACATAAATAGGTTAGTACATTGAGAAAACACTGAGGTGAAAAACACCAAGTACTGTAATCGTCGAAAGAACAGTATAGCTTCACAACGACCACAGCTCAACTGACGCTTGTAAGCAACTAGTAGCGCGCACGCCACTGCCGCCTGGCAGACAATTGCCAAACTACTGGACTCAGTTCGCAACACCCAGGATTTTTACACTTTCGTACTGGACATTCTGGCTAATTATGTATTCAGACCAGCGGATTTTGTCCGTTGCATCCGATATCCGTTAACGCGGTGTCCATAGATGAGAGGATCAACTGTATATACCTCCTAAAACAGTAGCTGTAGTGTGAACTGTGACAGTAAGATTTGACTGACCTGCTGGTATCCATGGGTCTGCCGATGGCCTCAGCTTCGTGTTGACCTGTTCCCAGTCAAAGTCATCATCTTTGCCTTGGCTGTAGCCACACTCTGAGTAAGGCCTTTCGAAGTTACAGTCTCCTGAGGAAAGAAAATAAATGGACACATAGTGTTGATTAACTGAGGGAAACCGCCCGCAATTCTAACAGCACAGTCATCATCAATCTCTGTCAGCAAAAAGAAGTCCACTAGTGTTCAAACACGGGGCCTGTCACCGTGGAGTATTAACGCTGTATAAGCAGCAATTAATCTAATTCCCTCTCTGCAGGTTCCCATGGTAGAGTATAATCACCGCTTACTGGCCTGAATTCAATATCTCTGTCACTCAGAGCAATTCGCCACTAAGATGAAGAGCAATAAGACCCAGCCGCAACGTTAACAATAGCTTCCAGGTATGCACAAGGTCTGAACGTGTCTACAATGAGGGTCCTCTAGTTCATTAATGAGCAGCAAAAGATGAGCAGTAGTGCAATCACATGGCCTTCTAAAGCTCGTTCAATCACGAGGATACAAACAGACCCATAAAATTGCTTTTCGTTGTGGGTTTTGATCTGAACGTATGCATCATGCCGTTCCATTTGCATTACACGCAGGAGAGGAATATGACCCAGTTATGATTGGCATTCGCTTCATTCCATTTTTTTTTTCATCTCATAACCATGCGAGGGACACAACAGTGAGCCGTAATAAGACACAGCTTTACTTTAACGCCTCAGAGAACTCCTCAAATATTGTTCCAAACTCGGCGTGACTTTCTGCGAATTGGACGGAGGATTTGAAGTATCAACATTCTTCCCCGGAAGGCACAAAGTCTTCCGTATAGTCGAATCGTTATGAAATGCAAAAATAAATCCCCTTTTCCGGCTTTGCTATGAAGATACCCCACAGCGCTGTACAGTATGTTATTTATCATCCTTCTTCAGTCTAATGTTATGATTCCTTGTAAATAAATATGTTTCCAAGTCCCATAGGCTTGTGACACCTTGTCAGAATTTGTATGTGATCGCTGCAAGATGCATGTAATATGAGCACTTGTAGAGGGAGAAAGCTGTCGTCACCTACATGACGGCCACAGCAGAATCCCTGCAAGACTCTGATATCTGCGTGTCTGTGTTGACAGTGTCGCGCGTTTCCTCCAACCAAAATGAAAGAGAGACCGAATCTTATTAGATAAACTACTTTCCTGAAGAGATATCAAGTTTCATCCACTGGCAAATCGCATTCATTTGGTGGGATTATAGTATTTCGCTGTGTACACACTTGAAAGGATTCATGTGGCCTTTAAGCCCCTGACCACCAATCAAACACACCAATCAAAATGGAAACTTCTATTTATTTATTTATTTATTTAAAAAGAAAAGCTCCCCCGGGATTTTTGCCTTTCAAACCAATGACTTTCAAATGCTCGGTGGACTGGTAAACAATCTGTTTTGCTCCATGCTGCACGCTTTCTGGTTCAAATCTCTTTATGAAGCTTCTCAGGGTACAGACGCGCATCTCTCTCTCGCTCTTTTTTTATTTTTATTTTTTTTTATCAAATTCTAAAACATAAGCTAACTTAATGATGAATTCAAGAGTAATGGAGGCTCAGCCAGCCCACCCCCACCCCCACCCCCAGTATGCCACAGTCCGCAGTCCTCAACTAAAGTTAAAGAGCTTTGATTTAAAGCCCTTACACATCGTCTCCTGTGGGGAAGCAGAATCAATTGCATAGCGAGATTTCTGTCTGTCTGTCCAGCCTAGTGAATCAGTGCAGGAAAAGACAAAACAGAAAGTAACAAAGCAAGCACACAGCACTCTTATAAGCTCACACACATTGTACTGGTCACTCATTCATCCTCAGTAAGCACTTTCTTCTAGTCAGGGTCATGGCGGACCTGTCTTACGACAACTGGGCATGAACGCTCCCCAACGCCCCACCATCCTGCCCTACTTTTGCTAATCTACTTATTATTTCTTAACATCTCCTCAGTGTTTGAACAGCCTAAGCAGGCTGTTTAAAGAGCTCACAGGGGCATAAAAACTAGCTAGGCTAATTTATTTGGCTACAGCCCAAACTGCAAAGTACAAGTATGTCAGAATATTATGCCACTAGGCCACAGGTCAATATGGGCCATATGAACCCTACGTTTTCATATATGTAGCAAATATATTTATTCCTATTATTAAACATAATATTTAGGGAATTAATGCTTTATAATCAGGAACTTCAAACTCTGTTTCGTCCGAGTTCTCTGTAAATACAGATAAAGACCACTGCCACCTCCTGGTATGGAGATTTTCCTGTCATTCAGGAGCAGGATGTGCGCTCATGTTTTCTGTAGATATCTTGTGCTTGAGTGTAAGATGTGAGGTAACGGTGAGGCAACGATGAGGCAATGATAAGGCAATGGGAGACGATCATTAGCCGGCCTTGGTCGGCACTGGTTGTTGGACGACGCATGGTGTGTCACAGCCTTTACAACGTCTGTTAGACAGTGTCAAGAACTTGTAGATTATTTCATGGAAATTACACCATCGCTAACTAACTAGTCTAAACATTCGGAATAATTGTGCTCCGCTGAATAAATGGATTGAATTATAAAAAGATGTAAGAGCCTTTTACCTAAGCTTTGATGAGAAAGGAACGAGGCGTTAAGGTCTAAGAATTCAACAATATGAAAACCTAGAGAGGAGCCGGTCAGTGGCTAACAAAGACCACGGCCATGGTAATTAGACATTCCTGAAATAAAACCAACTAATTATCTTGTCAAAGCACACTTGGAACAGTAGCCTTTCTCTCTATATACTTTTCAGCTTCATCAGACCAGATAAACACCACGATTCTCCATTTGGATGACTAGTGCATGGTATGTATGCCTGTGTGTGCTTATAAGTGTGTGTGTGTGGGGGGGGTATGTGTGTGTGGGTGGTTGTGATATGTGGAATGTTTCAAATAAGCATGGCACGTGTTACCACGGGTTTTTTTTTTTCATATCTTCTTCAGCCTCACATTCCATCCTGATCAAATCAACCTGCTCCGACCTGCACGATGCCATTAAATGCATCAAGTGAAAAAAAGAAAAAGAAAAAAAAAACTGTGTAGACACAGCAAGCAAACGCCCAGGGATCATCCACGCACGTCCTCTCTCTCTTGCTCTACCTTGTTAGCTCTTGTAATCTCACTCTGACTCAGGTGCTCTCAGCCTGATAACCTTGTCTGATAACCAGGATAATCTTGATGAACAGATAAAAAAAGGTTCGCTATTCTTGCTCTGCTGGCTTTGGGGACGTCCATAAGTATTGAGATTTCTCCAGGACGCAACAAAACAGTTCATGTGAACAAAGAAAGACTATAGCTAACGTGAAAGTTCAGCATTCATTCTCTCATCCTTAGCAAGTGCCTGCTCAGGGCTGTAATGGTTGAAACTAGGCTGCCTGCTACCACAATTATTTATTTATTTATTTTTGACAAACACCCAACACTACAAAAACAGTTAAGAGCATTTCAGCATTCTGACATACTAGATACATAAGTGGGCATATTGTATATCCTGGCACAACACACACTGTCCTCTACACTTACCTATGCCCCTTCCCCAAGTCTACAGTCTTGCTTAGTTTAATTCAAATAATCACTCACAATTGGAGCTACACAGTAAAGTCTCTTACAGCGTTATCAGAGGACACAGACGGTATCGGAGATGGCTCGCTGCATCTGGTCTGAGATGATGCCGACGTTTCTATCAACTCCCGAGGTTAAGGATGATTACATCTCCATGAGGGGTGCAGAAGCACACCAGCCATTTCTAGTTAGCCGTACAGACAGACTAGAGGAGGGTTTCAAACTGCACAGCGTCTGTGTCCGTCCAGCGTCTCTTCAAAATCAAAGCAAAGCTGTCTCATGGGTAAAGGATGCTCTATATATCCCTTACAAGATATTTTGCTTTGTTATAAAGATGTTGGTCCATTCAGCTCGCTAACAGACTGTTTTTTCTTCTTCTCGGTATCGACGAAAAACAGTTGCACGGTTTGGAGTTGTGTTCTGCTGCCCAGACACATTTTGTTGCCTTTGTGGGATTTGCTCTGTGGCACATCGATAGATCTGTGCCTCTTGGCGGTCACACATGGTGGTTGGCTGCCAAAATCAACAACACTGGGTTGATGTAAGGGTGGTAACTGGCTCATTAATTGAAGCGTGTGGTCAGCAGATGGTTTAATTCAACTGCCCATAGATGCCAATAAAGTGCTCATCAGGTGTTGGGGGAAATCGCAGCAACATTCTTATGTATTTAACAAAAACAGACATACACATCTGTACACCCAGATATTCGCATCAGGGGCCTCTGTTGTACGGCTTTCTACGGGCCTGCGTCGTGCCGTGAACTGAATCTAAACACTATAGACAGCTGCTTTAAGTGATATCTAGCCAAGAGATTGAGCTCCACTCTCTGAGACATCGGGCTTTCACATGAAAGGCTCTATGAGAGTCTCCATGGGACTTCCTCCCTTCACTATCTCACCAATCGATACTTTCTCCCCTGTCATCTGGATTCTCTTGCAAAGAAAGAAAAAACGGCCTACCAAACAAAGCCAACACGAAAGCCTGTACAAAACACACACTGTAAATATTTCAAGCGATTCCAATGTGAAGGGAGCAAGGCCGTCTTCTTAGTCTTGACGCACTGTGCATTTTTAAAAATCCATCCGTCTTTTCTACAGGCCACAATCAATACTTCCCTCACTCACCTACAAATGTATTTCATCCAAACATTTCCAAGACCAAGTTAAAAGAGATTCTACTGTTGCACCTGCCACTGGAGTACACCGAAGTCCACTGGGGTGAAGCAATTTCAGGCTTGCAAGTTTAAAAATATAAGTTCAGTTTAAAACCTTTCTTTTTTTTAATACACATTCATATAGTCTTCCAAAGCTTAGAGTGGAGCTTTACATATTGTGAGCAAGGTACACTTATTACCTTAGGACAGTGGTCCCCAACTTTTTTTGTACCAGGGACCAGTTTCATGTAGGGCAAGTTTTCCACGGACTGGGGGGCTGGGGGTTGGGTTTGGGGGCAAAATTTTGTGATGGTAGAGGGCGGGACTTCCTCCCCAGCAGCAGCAGCTTAAAGCACTACGTTCTCTGAGTCACGTGCAGTAGTGCGACGAGAGTGGAATTTTTCAAAATAAGTTACCCAGGAAACTAATGAAAATAAAATAACTAAAAAATTCAGGAAGGTTATTCTTTTTTTCCCGGCCCGGTACCAAAAGACCCACGGACCAGTACCGGTCCGCAGCCTGGTGGTTGGGGACCCCTGCCTTAGGATGTCGAATCAGAGCGAAATTGATAGTTTCGGGTTGTTTACGATGATGTTTGTTTGTTTCGTTTCACAGTGCACATTATTAAATAAAGCAAAAAAATTAAATAGATAAAGTGGGGCATGTAGGGCTGAAAATGTAATCATAAAATTCTTTTATTCATCCATACATCCGTTACCTATACCACTTATCCTTCAGGGTCGCAGGGACACTGGAGCCAATCTCAGCTGACATCGGCCGAGAGGCACGGTTCACCCTGGACAAGTTGGCGATCTATCGCTCTTCCAACGAACGTGTGTGGAAATCAACCAAGCACAGAAAACCTAGATATTTATAGAAATAATTAGTTTTTGAATCATTTTGTGTGTTGTCCAACCAAGCCCAAGTCTAAGACCAAGTCCTCAACCTCACTAGGTCGTTTTGTTCCCCACCAAAGGAAAAAAAAAAATCACGTTGCTGTGTTCTCACCTTCCCAAATAGACCACACCGAGAGGCGAAAACACTAGAGGGTGCAACTGAAACAGACTAAAGTGAACACTGCATACATGAAAGCAATCTGAGTGTCCCGAAGCAGTGTCTAAATTGCTACGAGGCAGAGAGCTAAAGCTGATACAGCTCAGCCTGACACCCAGCCTTTGGATTATTCAGTGTATTTATTGTGTCTCCCACCTTGATGGTATTGCTTTCCCGTCGCACCGACACCACTAACAGGTCCTACTGTTCTAGCTAATGCAATAGAGATGGCTGATAACCTTCCTTGCCACCAGCTCAGCAATTGCATCCTCCGCAATAACCATTCTATGCAACACGGAAGGTTGTGTTGTGCATTATCATCCCACAGGTCTTGCTGGCTAAGGTGCACTTTTATGAGCATCTTGTCTTCTGCAAGGACACAAGCTATAAAAGTAATATTGGGTAATTTGACCCAGTGCCTGCAATTCTTCCCTCTTCAGGTAAAACTGTGTGGAGATGACAGGCCTATTCCTTTCTCCAAGGTTCATCAGATTACTTATCAACACCTAAAGGGGTTTCGCACAAAGCTTGAGGACAAACCTTGCTTTTGCTTCTGAGCACTGAGCAGTGACTTAGTTCCAGTGTCAGTGCCTGCTCTGGAGGGCTGCACTCTGCAGATACAACTACACCGATCCTACATCGAAGCAAAAAAAATAAATCACATGACCAGGGTTAATCTGTATCGATAAAATGAAATGCCAGACATGTACACATGCGCAAGAGATAACGGCGTGAAACAGGAAATGAGAAAACACACAAACGCCCAGGAGGAAATTAGATCTCTCAATCTTAGTATTGATGTATTTATGACTCCTTAGCCTCAGAGATAAACTGCCACAAACACTCCCTGCTTTCAGTCACCAAATAAAGTTATAACGCTCCCTGAGACAAACAAGAAACAAGCTCACACTGCTACACTGGTCCGCATTACCACCTCGTTTAGATGTGTTCTGGCACCGGAGCAAGATATTACTGGAAAACTGATGTCTTCACAATTGTCCAACTGGGTCTCCAGTATAGTGCGTGTTTTGAGTCAAATCTCCTAATAGTTGCAGATTAGTCAACTGGGAAGTGAATCATGTATTCACAATGTGTTTCTCAGCTCCAGTACTCAGGACACCAATTCTGACATGCACGGTTTTGTGATCTGACACCAACCACACCTAATTTATCTCACAAGCACGCATCAGAGATTTGCTTGTGTGTTCTTGCATATAAAGTAAACTGTTTACTGTTCACAATGTTGACAATCTATCAAGTCTATCATGATTTCATTAGTCCAAACCGTTATTTAATGCCAACGACAACATATCTGGAGCTCTACGGCGACATTTTGAATGCTGCATTAAGTGTAAGTGTAAATATTATTATCTACTGTAGTACAGTCAGAGTATGTGGCATTACAGTGTTAATGAGAATGAATGAATAGATCAAATAAATTATAGTAGTGTATGGATTGTAGGCTAGTAGGATTTGTTTTCTCTCTACTGGGTCTGTTAACTATTGTTTTCTGCTTTACAAGCATGCTGGTCAGCAAGAAATACCCATTCAGAATCGTTTTTAGATGGAAAAAATATGTGACAACCAGGTATTAAAGGCTGTTAATGTCATTGTATACTAACACCTAACACTAGATGTTTGAATATGCCATGACAAAGGCATGGTAGGTCATTTTCCAGAAACCCAGAAGAGTAAACTAGATTTTGAAAGTATCCAGTTGAAAAAAATCCCACCCTCCTCCTTTCAGCCCTCATGCCAAACCCACTCCACCAACGCACCTGAACGCACACCGCCTGACTACTGATGGAGGACGCGTCCACGAGAGCAGGCCTTGGGTTCACGTGTAAGAAAACACCTAACATTATCAGAATGAATATATACAAGGAACTTGGCTGTTGCTAGGACTCATAACTGTTGACTAGCTCGGTAGCTTTAGCAGCTTAGCATTAGCACCTGGTCAGTGAAAGATAAGCAGCCTTCAGGATGGCTAGATTTGATTAGATGATTGTGCTCGTTTCGATTATGCTAATTTGCTAAAAAAAAAAAAAAAAATTAATTTAGAACAAAAAAAATGGCATTTCAATGAATTACTTTAACAGCAGAAGGGAGGCAATCAGATGATGAAGATACTGAGCAAGAGGAGCATCAAACAAAACTATTCTATTTGATCAATAATTCTAGCTCAGTGTGATTAAGAGACAGAAACTCAAGTTGCTGAGTTGGAATTTTTCCACATGCCATCACTTTTAATGTCAAAATTAGCAAATGCATTTGAGTAGAATTTCTAATATATGCAGCTAAATAATTATACTTTAATTGCAGAAGTATTGTTATGCTGCATATTGTTGATCCTAATGTCTGATAATCAAGAGCTCATTCACATCGAATAATCATCCTAAATAATAATTATGACGCTTATGATTACTTTTCATTATCATTTTCACCATGAAAAATCCGTATTCCACATGGCCTTACTGGTCTCTTACGCTAAAGAATGCATACGTGTATTAAAACCTGCTCCGATTGCCCTGTGAAACACATTATCAGGATCTCAACAAAGAGAAAGGGGATTCCTTTCTCATATATATATATATATATATATATATATATATATAGCGCCACGGAATGTGCTATTTTCCTTTAATATTAAAATCTCAATGCAATATACTGAACCCAAGGAACCTGCACTGATCATTTCACTCACATTTCCATGCTCAGTAGCCCCTGTGACCAGCCCTTGCCTGTCACTGCTCATATCTGCAGAATACCTGTGTGGAATCATTAATTCATCTACAAGGCAGCTTGCCTGTTCCTGAGTCAATTATGCATTCATCAATAAGGGCACACATGTTTGAAACGACGTTCCAGGACTTGTTTAGGCGCTGACCCTTGAAAAATGCTTAATTAATCATATTAAACTTGTATTGAGTGCACGCTACCCCATAGTCATCCAGAAAGTATTCTGAAAGGAATGGCTCAGCATTGCTTGCATTTTCTCAGATTTTTCTTCGCTGTCACTTCGCTAATGAGATCAGAGGGAGGAAATAAAATTCTACGAAAGTAGTACATGTGAAAATCTTTGCCCTTTTTCGACGAACTGTCTTCAGGTTAATAATGCACACCATGCATGTGAGTGGCCACAGCAGAGGACCTGCAACCGGAACCACCATAGTTCGTGTTTAAAACCTGGAACTCAGTGAGTGTCCAGTATGAGTATGATCTGCTGAAATGCTTTGCCTTGCTTATTCCACCAACTGACAAAGCCTGCACTACAGAGACCAATACATTAACCCTTTCGGTGCGGGAGTCGACTAAAGTCGACATGTAGGGGTTTGGCGTTACAGTCATGCATACATGTCGACAAAAGTCGAAAAATTAAATAGTTCAATTGTACTCGCTGGGCGGCGACACTCGAGGTAATTTTTAGTAATATACTGTCACTGTTGTGTGTCAGAGTACCATCTGGAGCACGTTGTTGACAAGCTATATTACGATATGCAGTAAAAATGCC
>JAQMCW010000032.1:20103435-20114929 GCA_030068335.1 Chrysichthys cranchii | reverse complement strand
ACAAATACAAATAATTTCCCCCCCTCAACAAATACAAATACAGATACAAATACCGGCTGCGTCCTACACCCCTAATGTATATATACCTCGAGTATATACACATGTAGGAAATGGGAAACTACTGAATGCTGAAATGCTGCAAATATTATCCTGGAATTACAAAGCATTAGAGTTGTACAGTCAGTGGTAATTTAATCATGATAATAAATTTTGCTCTTCGTAATTAATTCTTCATTCTTTTAGAAGTCATATTCCGTGTCAGTGAGCTTAGTCACAGTTGGCTCATTGGTTAATATTGGATTTCTTTTTCTTTTTCTTTTTTTTTTTCTGACTGGTGCATTAAATCAACTTGGTTGCAGATATTTTAATATTGAATCTAATCGTGTTTATATGTAGAATTTGAAAGATACATCCATTTTGATTCAAATCATTGTATGTTTTCTGGTGAGTTAAAAATATAAAATGCCATTGAGTTGCCAATGTTGAGTAATAAACTAATTGAAACATTATGCAATTTTCATCATTAAGCATGTCACATCAGACAGAGTTAGGCACATGAACATGTAGTTGAACAATGCAGTTGTTTTTATCCTCCGTTCGTTATTAGTCACGTTGGCCTTTGGCTCTGTTTCTTGTCGTGCTGTACAGGAGTTTTTCCAGGTCAGTGTGTGTGTAAAGAAGGGTTCGCAGGAGAGAAGTGCGATCGCTGTGCGTTCGGCTACAGGGACTTTCCCGCGTGCACAAGCTGTGAGTGCAGCCTTGAAGGGAGCCATAACATCGACCCCTGTAGAGAGTGTATCTGCAAGGTAAGACTGAGTCACAGCTCCTGTGTTCGTCTGCAAAGGCTCAACGGTTTGAATGAGGACTTTTTTTTTGTTTTATAGATTATTAGTAAGATTACCCACCTCCTTTACTTGGATAGAAAGTTGATTTGATTAATTTTTCTGCTTCGAATGAAGAACATAGACGCACAGACATCTTTTTTCTGATTGCGCACATGTCATATGAAATATAAATGGATCATGAGACTCTTCAGCAAAGAGCTCTTCTGCATGTTTCTCTGCCACATTTCTCATTTTTCTGCTGCGAGAATCTGTTTTGACCGGTTTGGGTCTTGTGCCTGTGCTTTTTCAGGCCAATGTGATGGGGGCGAACTGTGACCTGTGTAAGCAGGGCTTCTACAACCTGCAGGCCAGTAACCCAGAGGGCTGCACTGAATGTTTCTGTTTCGGGGTCTCTGACGTATGTGAGAGCTCCACCTGGACCACCTCCTCGGTAGACTTACACACAGACAATCAGTGTGCATTGCAGTGAACTTTGTGCAATTAGTATGCAACATGCTTGATTTGACTGGAATTTTGGAGTAATGTGAAACTTCACAGAGCGTCCTTCTTTCCAGATAGCACACAGAGATGGTTGGCTCCGTCCTTCAACTCGCAGCACCTCAGTCTACTCAGCCCCTATCATAGAGGACAATGTCATCATCGATAATAATGCTACTGCTGCTCAGGGCTATCTCACTGTGTCTACCTGGATTGCCCCAGAACCCTTCCTCGGGAACAAGGTCTGTCTTTCCGTCCTCTCTCTCTCTCTCTCTCTCTCTCTCTCTCTCTCGCCCTCTTTCATACTCCTTCTCCTGTCCTTCCTGCCCTCTAATTACACCTAATCACTAACAGACTCATTACTACATGTGAAAATAATGAGCTTATACATGACCAGGGTGACACTTAATATTTGTAGCCAGTTGATCCCCTGGGTGATTAATTAAATTGAAATATGTAATTATCCCTCTCAGCATCACCAGCTCTTAGTGAAGAGGAAGGTAATTAGCTTTAGAAACGGTTCTCATTTAGGGGTCCTGCTTCCATGTTAGTATACATTTGAAAAATCTAGCAAATGTCCAGCTGTTATTATTGCTGATAAGCTTTTCACCTAATGAAGTGTTTGATGAACAGGGTTGGAGCTGGAGCTGATATTTGCTCGTTTCTCTTCCACTGTAGCTGACTGCATATGGAAACTTTCTAAACTTCAGTGTGGCATATGACGTATCCGTTGACAATAACGTGGAAAGAACTCTCCCCGTGCATTTTGATGTGATTATTGAGGTAAGCTACATGCAGTTTTTAGTAATGTAAGCTACATTTTCTGCAACCCATACGCAATACGTCCACAAGCACGACCACTGTTCAAAGGTCTAGGCTTTCTTTGCTGATTTTTAACAATAATTATGATTAGGTTCAGTTGGATAAGTTAAATAAATATGCGTGATAGGGTATGACTCGCTACACTATGTTAGATAAGGTTCGCCTTGTCGTTCAGAGATCGCAAGATCAGATCCTGATGATGCCACAACCAACCATAGCCAGGAGTCCCTAGAGAACAAAATTGGCCTGTGCTCTCTGAGAGGGAGGGACACACTTTCTCTGTCCTGTCAATCACAGCAGCCGTGGCCAATCACATGTGTCTGTGAGCTCATGCATGCAGAACTGAGCAGATTGCACTTTTCTCCATGTGCCATGCTGTCTCCTGATGTTGCCTGAGCAGTAGTTTGGAAAAGATGTATTTCGCCCCTTCCTAATCTCTTCTGTCTGACCCCGCCAGGGAAATGGGAGGGCGCTGCGGCAGCTTCTGCCCAGGCGTGTATTCCTGAATCCTCACAGAGAGCATCAGGTGGGACTGGAGCTCCTGCCACATGTTTTCATGGATGCGCACACAGAGCGAAAGGTGCAGAAGGACGAAATAATGAGCGTATTGGCTGACGTGGCCAGTCTCAGGGTCAGAGCTCACCTCAACACCAGTGTGGACGGAGTGCTCAGGTGAGAAACATTCACATAAACACCTGCCAGCCTAATGTGTTTATCGTAGCACCCAGCTTTGCTTGGCAATTATTCAAACAAATGAGCATGGCTCTGATTATCTGTAAAGAAAGAAATGAGTTTAATAATAAATGATCTTCTCCTGTGAAGAAGCACATGGCGACCCACGCTATTCATTTTAAGCATCTGGAATCCCAATACTGTTCGGGTTTTAACCTCATTTATACTTTTCATCTCATGTTAATTTCACTGCAATGTCTGTATCGTATGTAGTATGCAAATCAACTCATTACCCATGAACCTCATGTGCTGTTCGTCCTTTTAAATCTTTTCATTACAAAGATCAGTGCCAAATCAAAAATCATGATTTTGCATGCTGGTTTTAGTTTCATAAAAGATGCCAGATTCGTTTATGAATGGTGTGTGTTATGATGTACAGCCTTGGTGCAATATTTAATTGTCATATATGGCTTAAAAGATGGATTTGTTTTGGTGCACTTACAGCTGCATTTTGAGATAAATCATCCCTGTCTAGATATAATCCTGATACTCAAAACAACCCCAAAAGATGTTTGTCTTGGCTTATTTTTGTATTCACAGGTTGAGCACTGTGCACATGGCCATAGCTGATCCCAGATCCACAAGCTCTGACCTTTCTCCAGATGTGGAGCAGTGTGAGTGCCCTTGGGGATACTCCGGGACATCCTGCGAGGTACGAGTTCATGCAAACATGGCGTGGGACTTTATTCCACAGCTCGGTCAAACTGGCACAGAAGTTTCTGTTAGAAATTCATTGTTAGAATATCTATTCTAATTCGAATATAGTCGAATATTCCTCTTTTTGTGTCTCGATCTCTAAATTTCCTTTTCCTCTCCTGCTCGCTGTGCTCTACAGACCTGTATTTCTGGCTTTTACCGAGTTGGAGGCATCCTGTTCGGGGGGAACTGTCTGCAGTGTGAATGTAACGATCATGCCACTGAGTGTGACATCAATGGGGTGTGTCTGGTGAGTAAAAGTTCTTAAAAAAAAGTTTTCAGTTTAGTCCGCCATTGTTATATTGTTATGTAAACTGTTGGCTTGGAAACAGATTTGCAGTTTGAAAAGGAACATGAAAATGATGGAAATTATATGCTATGGCTTTCAGTCAGCAGATATGTGTGTGTGTATGTGTATGTGAGTGTGAATATAAAACACTGTGATTCTTCTTCAGGACTGCTCTCACAACACTATAGGGTCACACTGTGACCAGTGCCTGCCAGGTTACTATGGTGACCCCACGGAAGGCACGGAGGAAGACTGTCAGCGGTGTGCCTGCCCGCTGACACTGGCGTCCAACAAGTGAGTTAGTGTGTGTGTGTGTGTGTGTGTCAGCCTGGCACTCAAGCCTCAGCTGCCTTTTGTAGCCTTGGAGTCAGGGAACGCCTGTCAGAGCCCTAGGACGACTGGAGAAGACCCACTTTATGAATCTTAACACTGCAGGACTCAATAAAAGATATGCAAAATGTCAGTTGTTTATTTTTATGTTTACAGCTTTAGTCCTACTTGTACGCTACGAGGTCCTGGCGAGGTCACGTGTGACCAGTGTGAGCAAGGATACACGGGAAACAAGTGTGAGAGGTAAACCAAACGGTCATTCCAATACAAGAGAATGTATTCGTGTACATTATCAACCATGAGCCCTATTTGATCCGCGTCATTTTCTCAGGTCAACTTCTGAACAAAATTTCCTACGTGGAACAATTGGATAGTTATGAATTAATGCAGGATCTCGAAAGGTTTTAGTACAATAAATCCAGATGTGTGCACCACACATGGTGGGATAATTTGTTAGAATTTATTAAAGTGACAGTTATAAGATTGTGATGCATGTGGGGGTAAAGTTAGGCCTCGTAACAGGTGTAGATTTCATTGTAGGGAAAAAAATCAACTGTTGTTGGATTGCGCTTTTCTTTTCATTGCCTATCGTCTATCTTCCGTCTCTTCTAATGAGTACTTAGTGAAGACTGTATGCTGCCAAAGTGACCTGTCCCGTTGCAACTAAAGGCTTGAACCAGTTTACCCAAACTTTCCTCAAATTCTATGGACATACACAGAAAGTAAATTTCAGTATAATGGTGTGTGGCAATGTTCAGAAAAACACAATGTGTATCTGGAATCTGGAAATTTTCAATTGAGATCAGCCAGACGTTTCTCTAGAAGAAAACCCAGAAGTTTCTCTAGAAAGGAGAAAATCTCAACAGAAGCACACAGAGATAGAGTGGAACCTCTAAAGCAGGGGTCACCAACATGGTGCCCGTGGGCACCAGGTCGCCCGCAAGGACCACATGAGTCGCCCGCAGGCCTGTTCTAAAAATAGCTCACCATAGCGCCACTCACCAGTGAGCTGCATCTAATTTTTTTGTTGCTATTTTCAGCTATTGATTGTCAGCTATTGTCTCAGCTGATTTAAAAATATTTATAAACTCCTCTGAGTGTTTTGTTTTAATCAATTCTTCATAATTTATTCTCTTTGTCATGGATGTAAATTTAAAAAAAAAACAAAACCCATATCTATTTTTTTGTATATAGTTCCCACTATATACAAAATTTTATATATAGATGAATATCATTAATTATTAATAATGACATATAATTAAAGGTAAATTGAGCAAATTTGTTATTTCAGAAGTGTGTGTCGAACTGGTAGCCCTTCGCATTAATTGGTACCCAAGAAGTAGCTCTCAGCTTCAAAAAGGTTGGTGACCCCTGCTCTAAAGGATGAAGATAACCCCATGTAAAACGAGCACCACTTTAATAGGGCTGTAGTTAGAAGTTTTTATAAGCAGCCTTCACTAGAAAACTACATTTACTGGAAAACCTATTCTGGGTGCTT
This sequence comes from Chrysichthys cranchii, assembly GCA_030068335.1. Lineage (NCBI taxonomy): Eukaryota > Metazoa > Chordata > Actinopteri > Siluriformes > Claroteidae > Chrysichthys > Chrysichthys cranchii. The sequence goes on along the minus strand of JAQMCW010000032.1, from coordinate 20,109,240 downwards.
TCTGAATTTGGCGAACTATTTTTTTTGTTTGTTACACATAATGCCATTCATATACACTTCTCTCCTTTCCCAGGTGTGCTAACGGCTATTATGGCAACCCCACCGTCCCTGGTCAGAAATGCTTAGCGTGTGAGTGTAACGGGAATGTGGACCCATCTGAGCCGGGCTACTGCGACTCTATCACTGGCGAATGCCTAAAGTGTGTGAGACACACAGCAGGCCGACACTGTGAGCGCTGCGAGGATGGTTACTACGGTGATGCTATTATAGCTAAGAACTGCCAGGGTATGTGCGTCAAAGAGAAACAATTTAAAGCTTATTAAAAAAAAAGTTTGAAATTACTTTTCACTAATGAGAGCATCATTTCACTAAACACAGAGACTGAATTTGATAGTGTGTCATTTGGTTTGTGTATAACCTTTCTAAATTACCCAAATGACTTGTGGGAAATAACTTGACTGATTGAATACTCATTGAAAAATGAGTATTTAGGGCCATCCAGAGGACAATAATTGTATTGCAGGTTGATGCACTCTTTTTATAATCCAGCATTTGCATTAATAAGTTTTATTTTTGGTGTGTGTGTGTGTGTGTGTGTGTGTGTTTAGCCTGTGGCTGCCATGCTAACAGCTCAGTTTCCACTGTGTGTAACATTATAACCGGCCAATGTGAGTGTAAAGCCAATGTGGTGGGAGAAAAGTGTGACCGCTGTCAGGTATGTTTAAGGCTTTCTTATTTTTCTTCATGACTTATTTATTTATTTCTATACTCCAGTAAGTACTAAATATCGATGTTCGGGTAAATACCATAGAATTGCCACGACAAGTTTTTTCCTACGCGTTTTTTTCTCCCCATCAATTAAGATATTTTAAAATCAAGTAAGATAGTTCATTATTGTTACTGTAAATGCCACTTGCTGGTCTTTGGCACTGAAACAATGGCTATGAAATTAATGGCATTGATCATATGTTCTTGAACCCTCATTTGGATGGATGGAGGGAGATGCTGGTGAAAGAGGGCAGCGATTATTTTTTGGCGAGAAATCAGGCATAAAAAGAGCGCAGCTGTTCCTCAAGCCCAGTGTCAGATGCTTGGGCTGGGGTAAGTGGCGACAATTGAGTCCCAGGCAGTCTGGTGCTCCAGTGGGTCCCTGTTGGATGTGATGCCTGACATTTGGCCAAAACGGATCTAATCGAGATGAATGACACAGCTCACATTTGTTATTTGGATAATAATTGTTCACAGTTTGTTATGGCAAGCTGTTCTGTAGGGCATTTGTAAACACATGTGACTCTCTCTCTCTCTCTCTCTCTCTCTCTCTCTCGCCAAAACCTAACCAAGACCAAGCATTGCTATTATATTTTTATTCCTAGTTTTTGTCATTGAATATATTGTAATTGCTCTTGCTAGCTTTTTTTTTCCATTAAGTGAGAATTTTTGCCAGTGTGTGCCTGTTGTTTGCGTCCATCAGGTTGGTTTCTTCGGCATTAACAGCGGCGATGGCTGCAGGGAGTGCAAATGCAACCAGTCCGGCTCACTATCGGAAGCATGCGACAAAGATGGCCAGTGCTGGTGTACTGCTGGCGTAGCAGGCGATAAATGTGACCGCTGCCAGCACGGCTACTACAATTTCACACACAACGGCTGCACACGTGAGACTTCCCTTTCTGCAGTTTAACAAAAACCCTCATCACAGATGCTGTGTAAAATAATTCAGGAGGAGAGCTGCTGAAATTGCCTTTGAGATCTGCTTAAATTTTTACTTACTCATTGAAATGTCTGCTCACCTATAGCTTGCAACTGCGCTCACACACACGGTAACTGCAACGCTGAGACTGGCGAGTGTATCTGCCCACCAAACACCAGAGGAGAGAGGTGTGAAATGTGTGACGATGATCACTGGGGTCATGATGGAGTGACTGGATGCAAGGTAACTACTGTATATACATAATAACTTCCAGCAGGGCGTACATTTTAGGTTGCGGGCATTGCGCATAATTTATTCAAGTCCCGCAATTCTAGCTCTTCTAATGTGAGAAATTTCCATACACGTTTACAACGATGTCTGATAACATTTATCTAATAATGACCAGAAGTATCAACTTGAATTATGAAACATAGCCACACGCGCGCACACAACCCTACATTGTGCATGCTCTGCCCAAACGAAAACGAACTGCCCAATTCAAAAGTTAAATGGTTAAATTCATGAACGAGCTAGCATTAAGTAGTTTTGTTAGCTACGTGAATGAGATGGGCATATTAGAAATGCCCCAAGATGTGGGAAATACACTTGTGGAGAATATTAGCTAGCTAGCTAGATAGATACTTACTTTATAAATCCCAAAGGGAAATTCACATATTCCAGCAGCAACATATTGGTAAAAGACAATATTAAATTAAATAAACTGATAGGAGTACAGGTATAACAGGCATGTATGTGTGCAAATGTGCAAAAATTCAAGACAGTGCAGGCATTACAAGACACTGCAATAATAGACAAAAGATGGTGAGACATGGAGGCAGTGGTGGAACAGTAATGTGGTTAGTAACTCTGTATATTGTTAACGTTTACTGACGAGCCTGTGCTAAAAATTCCTGTTTTTCTTAGCACTAGATGAGTCCACAGACATAAGCAACATGAAGCAACTCATTACATATGTAGGGTACATAGATGACAACATGAAGATTTATTTTGCACTCACACTGCGCTAAATGATCCGCTCTCGAGGTGGTCACGTCATCATCATCATACATGACTTTTTGTATTGAAGAAAAACGCTCCTGCTTTGCATAATATTAAACAATGTTGAACCGAGTAAAACAAACACTACACGTGCGCAGAATAAAAAAAAAAAAAGCCAACGCCAATATGAGTGCATAAAATACAGTGCATCTGAAGTTCAGCACACCAGAACAAAGTATGCGCACCTTCCGCAAAGAGCAGGGCTGGAAGAAGTGCATACACTCATCAAATGCACAGTGTCTATGCGCTGTTTTTGCTTGGTTTAACTTTCTCTCATAGAAAAGAGAGTGATTTCACTCCATCGTTTTCCGTTCATAAGTTTACTCCTAATATTCTTCAATGAATTAAAAAGTGCACGTCAGAGCAGTCACTCTGGTCAATCGATCCGGTCTTTAGGTGTCGAACGTTCCCGGGAGTGGCCCAAAAGAGAAATTTGGTGTCACAGCGGGACCCAAACTGACAAAAATACATCAGGAATACTCATAACATCTACAATCACACATAACACAACGAACCTGCCAAATGGCCACCCAATAAATAAAGATTGGCCACCCATTTTGGGTCGCGACCCTTAGTTTGGGAAACATTGCCCTAGTATGAGTATGCCCTTAAACAGCGTTGTTAAGGAGCTCAGAAATTGTAGACAGAAGAGCATCTCGAATTTAGCCCAATAACTGAATTGTTCTGTGCCTGTATACCAACATACTATCTTTAATTAACAACTAAATGCTTTATTAAGTGAAGAACTATATTTGAACAGACATCCAAAATGGCCTCCCCATGCCTCTCCGTGAGATCGTAGAACTACTCGGATTTCTTCCATCCTACATAAATGCACCTTTGAATTTAAATATGTTTTTTCCCCTGTTTTTTTTTATATACATACAGTTTCTGGAAAAAAGTCAGAAAATTAAAAGAAGTCAAAATTTACCCTACACTGACCACATATGGTAACTCTGTTGACACTGAGTTTCAACATAAAAAATGAACAAAATTCTTGTAATATAACATCTTTTAATATTGGCTGAAGTTTTGAATTTCCAAATATTTCAAGTAGTGCGCTATAAAAGGCTTAAATAAGTACAGTATTTGACCAAATGCACTAAATAGATATTTGCCAGTAACATAGCTTCATTATTAAAAATGTCTTTTTCTTTAGTGAGTTTATTGGCAGGTTGCAATTGGACTTTCAGTGTATATTTAAGGAATCAGCTGCTTTCATGTAGACCAATAATAGATAGACGTTAAAGTAATTATTTCCAAGATTGGATTTTTTTTTAAGTTTCTTAGCATTTCTAACTGAATAATCGTGTTTCTTTCTGTCCCCCCAGCCATGTGAATGTAATCCAGCCGGCTCAAACTCGTCTCAGTGTGAGCGGCTCAGCGGTCAGTGTGTGTGTAGGCTGCACTTCACCTCTCAGAAATGTGACCATTGCACTCTAGGCTTTAGGAATTTCCCAGAGTGCACTGCATGCAACTGTAATGCTGATGGCACCCATGAGGAGTTCTGTGATGCGGAACTGGGAGTGTGTGGATGTGAGGATGATGGACAGTGTGTCTGCAAGGTAGTTTTACGTCCCCCTGTTGTGTCAGCTCTGCTACCCTTGTGTCCTGTTAAAGCTTAATATTCTTAATATTAATATTCTGTTGTATGCGGTGAATTAATTTGGTCTTATTTTTTAATGCCACATTAAAATTGGTTTTTTCAGAAAAAAGGAAATAAAAATGGTCTAGAAATACATTATCAATAATCAATAATCAAGTAAGTCAATAAACAAGTTATTGTTATCAGGTCTGATTTTACATATTTCTTTCTTTCTTTCGTTTTTTACCATGACATTTTTTTTTTCACAAAAAGTAAAATAGCTTTTAATAACTGTCGGAAAATCTTTTGGCAAATATTAAAGTGAAATTCCAATTCGCTGTTGAAATATTAATGGGTTGCGTACGATATTTAAATCACACAGATATCCCTCTTACTGGCACCAAATTTTGTGCACGAGTTCCCTTTTGTGTTCTGATCTCTCTCTCTCATTTCTCTCTCTCTCTCTCAGGAGAATGTAGGTGGTGGAGGTTGTGACGAGTGTAAGAGCGGGACATTTGGTCTGTGGCGGCAGAATCCATCTGGCTGCAGCCCCTGTTTCTGTTTTGGGGTGTCCTCTATCTGTGAGGAGCTTGGAGGGCTGGTCAGAGTGCCAGTCAGTACACGCTCCTTTTCACATTCTACCTTGGCTAAGATGCACCATATGAAAAGTGTATTATAGTTATTTTTCCATGTCTCAGTGTTATGCACCCAACATGAAAGTTATTAAATAAGAGCAAAGTCATACTGTATAATAGAGCAGCTGCTCTGTGTAAATCAGCAGCAGTGTGCATTAGTTGAAGAGCTGATGATGAATAGAGGCACTGAATAGAAATTCACAGTGTACTCAAAGAAAAGGCAAAGAAGTACAGTTTAAATAGCATGAACGGAGAGTATGAAGACAGGCAGAATGACCTGGGACGTCTAAAGGATGTAACCAAAGGCTAGCATGTACTGAAGGATGTACTGAAGCTTTTTGTTGTTAGTCGGCATTGGTTTAAATAGAATATGGACTGGCAAATGGCACGATTATCTTATATCCAGTGATATACAACCCCTCTTTTGTATCCATGATTTTTAACTCAGTTTAATTCGTTGATGCATAAGTTTTAATTTCGCAGTGCAGACCGAGGTCGCATATTAGATATTTACTGTATATAATGTCATTGCAACATGATGTTATTACTACATGAAATAGACTGGAATTAGATTTGAAAAATTTCAGATTTGTCATGCTTTCTGCTTTTCTGAAAATAAGATTTGGGCTGGTTTTACTTGCAGGGAGAACATAACCAAAATTGTAATCATGTGCACCAAGGACAAGAAACATTAGATTTGTGGGACAAAGCATATTTACAGTACAGTGAACCCCCACCCCCTGCGACAGGTGAAATCCGTGAAGTAGCGCCGTCACATTTATTTTATTATTCATATATATATATATATATATATAAATATATATATATATATATAAACA
>JAQMCW010000032.1:20074911-20086651 GCA_030068335.1 Chrysichthys cranchii | reverse complement strand
ACTATCCAATGATCGCTGCTTTTGCCTCCTTTTGAGGATTTGGTGGAAATGCGACATTGCATTGTCATTAAACAGATCCATCGCTCGCACTGCTACAGCCTTATTCGGGTGGTGCTTTTCTGTTCACTACTGATTACTGAAGTTTTGCACTCTTTCCCACATTTTACACATCTCCCTGGGGGCCATTTTCGCACACACAGTAACAGTTTATGCTAGCGCGGATGTTGACTACACTAGTGAGCCACAATCCCGCAGTGAGTGAGAGAGAGAAGTTGTGATCACGTGAGGCTCGGCAGATGGAGGGAATGCATACCACTACTATTGCAAGACAAGTCAAAATCTATAAAACTTTCTTGCTCGTCTTGTAAAACACTCACAGACCAAGTTACTCGCAATCCAAGGTTCCACTGTATATAGTATTTTAACTCATTTTAATTAATGTTTTTATCATAAATACTTTATTTAGTATTTAAATCTTTTTTTGCTCTTTGTTACGGTCATTCTTAACACATTGCTTACTGCATTACTACTCTCATAAACTAATAAACTGCAGCATTAATAAATAGCAAGTAACGTTAACTAAGAAATCAAAGTAAAGTTTATTACACAGCGTTGTTCCTCATTGGGCTTATTAGGCCTTAATTTTACATTTAACATTAATTCATTATATCGTGGGTAGTGTAAGATAATTTGGTAAATAAAATTAGTTTAGTTTGCCTGTTACGAAAACACATATGCACATTATTGTAAGTATCATGTACATTATTATATATGGTTAAATTACTGTAATAGTGTTACTGATTACAAGTAAACAAGAATGATGAAAATGTTAGAGACTCATACTAGCGTGGCCTTTCTGGAACATTCCTGTGACATTTGTCACACTGTACCAATGTGTAGCCTGGATGTACAGAAAACATGACGTACTGTATAAAGTAGGGACATTGTTCACATTCCAGTGTTTGTCTATCAAGCATGTTATTTGAGTCATCACCTGAACAGAATGATTAGGAGCTTCTTTTTTTTTTAGGACATAACTTGCATGGTTGTCCAATGTGCAATGTAAAGGTTCGTGTGTGTGTGTGTGTGTGTGTTAGGCTGTTGGACCTGTCGGGGGCAGTGAAGTATGAGGGAGTGGACATGGACAGCTGCCTGCTGGAGGAGCGTCCTAAACGCCTGCTTCTGCCAGACGAGGGTGACATGGAGCCAGAGCCCACGGCCGGACCGGACCAGGGACCCCTGTCACCTCCCCGTGAACTCAGTGCTGTTACACCTGGTGCCCACATTGTGAGTGTGCACTGACACCCACACGTGTAATGTGAAAAAATAAGGCAACCCTTCCTTTTACAGTCCCCTAATTATTAAGTATTTATCTAGTAAATATGTGGTAAATTATAGTATATTAGTGGGTAATTACTACAGGTAATAAGGAGGTAAATATAGTGAAACTGCATCTTAAATACTAAGAGAAATCTCCATTGGTGTTTCAGCTGTAGTTTCTCTGTGTTTACCTGTTTATCACCTGTGGTAATTACCCAATAATATACTATAATTTACCATGTATTTATTTAGTAATCAGAGTACTGTAAAAGGAAGGCTTACCGAATTAATAAATACTGTGTGAGCGGTGCTATGAATGGGAAATTTAAAAATAAGGAGTTGATCTAATAAAATGATACCATTTAGACTTTCACAATGCTGTAAGCAGAATTAAAGGTTTAGCTGAAACTTGGCGGCAGCTTCCTGAAATCCTCCGTTCTATTTTTTTTTTTTTCATCCATTTCATCTGTTTGGATAGCAGAGGGGGTTTGGATTAGGACAGCTTCACCTCCCCAAATCATTTTTAGATCTAATCCCTAATGACGCACATTTGAGCAAAAGCCTAGTGAGGTTGCCAACAAGCATGAAACAGTTTAACGCTGTATTAGGTATTTATAGCCACAAGTAATGTTTGCGTCCACGTGGAACAAATTAATTGACTTTGGTGGTTTCAGATGTTTACATAAACATAGGATTGTCCTAATTATTTCTGATTCATATGAACCAATGATCCTAATACAAGCGGTTTGAAGCCCATATGATTAAATATACCTTCAGCTGGCGTGGTAAAAATAATTACCGTAAACATGTTTGTTAAGCAGGAAATAGCATATAGAAGCACCAAGTCCAAATCAAGTACTGTTACCGAAGAACAAAATGCTTCTCGTCAGCTCTTTAACGCAAAAGGAAGTCTCGCTATGTACTATAGGTCACAAATCTATTTACAGAAAACTATAACTAAGGAATGTGGCTGCTCTGTCACATGCCTTAGATTCCATTGTGCTTTGTCAAAACAAAGTTCATCCTGTGTCAGTGATAAGAATGTTACACCTTGGCATGGAATAATGTGGTAATTGGACTTTCTTAGTGCGCTGCCAGGGACGACACAGGAAGTATCCCAGATGCGCACCAGCTCGGACTCTCCAAAAACAGTCACGTGATGTTCAGCTTCAAGAATAAAACAGTCAGGTCAAGGTAAGCGCTTGACAGAACTAAACCCCTGTCCCAAATTGTCCATATTTCCCAGTATACTGTATATTTTTCATCCACATTTTCATCGTGGCTTGCTAGCAACTGGAAGCTTAGAATATAGATAGGCTTAAATACAGAGCACTGAGATGAAGCCTTGGGTCAAACTAAACTGACAGATTTGTTATCAGATGACTGGCACGGCTTGTTAAAATCCACTCACCAAGAACATTCAGGTCCTTTGTCTTCTCTCGCATTTCTCTTCTGCTTTAGGCTGCCATTCTTTTTAGTATAATCTCTCATTATCATCTCAGACACTACAGGTGTTTATTCCCGAACAGTGTAGAGAACATGACCTCACATGTTTACGTGTGCGTTATTCCGGAGCCAGAACATCATTAACTTTTATAAACATTCCCATCCAGTCCAGTCCTCAGCTCTGGCTCAGTGCACCCACGTCATGCCGTTCCCGAAAATAATACTGGGGTGCAGAAACATAAATAAATGGTTAATCAGTATGTTGATACCAAAATGCAAGCGCAGCTACAGTAACCATAACGACATACCACTCAGTTCTGGCTTGTATCTTATTAAACAGGCTCTGTAACTATTCATACCCCCATCCATTATCTATACCACAACAGGGTCATGACTTGGGTCGAGCGGTGTGGTACACCCTAGGCAGATCGCCAGCCTATCGCAGGGCTAACACAGAGATGAACAACCATTCACACGTACATTCACTAGCTAACCAGACATGTCCGATTTTCCTGAATGCTTAATTCTGACAAGGAGACACCATGCCCTAATCTGTCAGAGTAGCGCTTGTAGCCAGCTAGCTACCTGCAGTGAATGGATACGAAAACAATACCCATAAACTATGTAGTCTGTTAATATGGTCACTTTACACATCTCTACTAAACAGATGTTTTTTCCCATCTAATGCAATGTTGTCTCTGCAGTTTTACAGTTGAGCTGTCGATCCGTACCCTGGCTCACAGTGGGATCCTGTACTACATGGCTAATGCTAATCAACAGGATTACGCGGTACTGCAGCTGCTGGGGGGTCGACTGCTGTTCTCCTGTGACCTGGGCAAAGGACCTGCCATCACCACATCACACACACACATCAACGACGGACAGTGGCACACTGTGAGTTACCCTTTCATATGTCTGAGGATCTTTACCTGCATTAAAGAGAATGATTTATGGGATTGATTTGCATGCGTACAGGTGAGGACCAACTTCAGTAAGAAGAGCATACTGATCAGTATCGACGGAACCGAGTCAGAGAGAACAGCCATTAAAGGCCAGAGTCTGGACGTGGAAGGGAAGCTCTACGTGGGCGGATTGCCGACAGGATATACAGCCAAGAGGATCGGAAACGTCAGTGTTTGTCTGTTTCCTAAACTGATCTGTCACAAGAATTAAACTGTTTGTGTAGGAATCTAAGAACATCCGAGCTATTTTGTCGGAAAACCTTGTGAAGCTGTAACACGCACTTAGAAGAGCAATGGTTTGAATGGTAGAGGTGGGAGATATTGCCGAAACTATTACATCTCGGTACTTATAGACTTTGTTTACAATTCATGATATGTATGAACGATAATTAGGTGCCACAACACAGAATTGCAGCATTTAAAATATATATATTTTTAATTAATGTTTTTTAAGCATCCAACAAAAATGAGCACCGGAAAAAAGGACGGAAATAAAAAAGTATTAAAAAACATATTTTAACATACAGCCATCTCGTACTTACTGGGATTAATAATAAAGTTTCTAATGGAATGATAGTGTTTATTGTTAAACAGTGTGACACCTGAAGAGAAGTGTGTTGTGGCATAATTTAGGGCAATATCAACATATGGGCCAATCTGAGTGATTTCCCTCTGGCGTGTGTGTGTGTGTGTGTGTGTATTGCAGGTGACCCACAGTGTGGCCGGCTGTGTGCAGAAGGTCAAGCTAAACCATGCTGAACTGAACTTGAACAGTGCAGCCGCATCTAACGACACCGGCTCCTGCTTCAGCGCAGTGCAGCACGGCACCTTCTTCAACGGCTCAGGATACGCCGCTTTCAGTCAGCATCACACATCCAACACAGCTCAATTTACAGCTAGAACTTTATCCCTGAGTCTCGTTCTTCTTCAGTGATTTTACCACAGCTGTTTTAATGATCACACTAGTTAATTAAAAAGTTCTCAGTGCTAATGAGAAACCGTGGGAAACACTAACGCTCTGTGTCTTCTCTTTGTGTTTCAGTGAAAGGGGGTTATTACGTAGGCTCTGACGTGACTGTGAGTATGGAGTTTCGCTCCACGGCGATGGATGGCGTCCTGCTGGGAGTGAGCAGCGCCAGAGTGGACGCCATCGGACTGGAGCTCGTCAATGGACAGGTGAGGAACACACCAGGACCCCAACTTTCTGTCTGCACTAAACACAGTGTGCATACACCACTTTAACCCTGGGTGAACAGTCTTATCTGGTTAATTGCTCAGTTGCTTGTCTCACGTCCATGAACATGTAAGGAATACCAGGACGTGGTTTTACAGGAAAGACGTCATGATTTTTGTCAGTGTCGCATTTAACGTTATGGAGCATCTGTGAAACTAAATAGTTCTTTTATCCCTTATACTAAATCCTAACGTAAAACTGAAACCGTAAAAAATGTTACAGATTTACCTCTGTTACAAAGCACTGACACTGGAGAGTCCGTCCAGAAATACTTCTCATTTACTCATGGAAAACTTCACCGTATCAAGAATACAGTCTTGAACTAACTGTGAATTAGCTGTTCGGCTCACTCGCTCAGTGACGCAGGTGAGCGAGTGAGCCAATCCCAGCTGACTTCGGGCAAGAGGCGGGGTACACCCTGGCCAGGTCACCAATCCACCACAGGGCAACACACAGACAACCATTCACACTCACGGGCAAGTTAGAGTATCCATTTTGCCTAATCCCCACTGTGCATGTCTTTGGACTATGGGAGGAAACCGGAGTACCCAGAGGAAACTACACGGACACAGGGACAACATGCAAAGTCCACATCGAAAGGCACCCAGGTCGACCCCGGGGATCGAACCCAGGATCTTCTTGCTGTGAGGCGACAGTGCTAACCACCACACCACCGTGCCGCCCCTTAGCTGTTCCTATAAAAACAATATCATTAATATTAATATAACCCTGTGCTTTGTCTTCCAGCCAGCACAATAATCACAGCTGCTTTTATAGACAATTAATAAACAATCTGTTCAGTCTGAATCGAGCATTCAGCACTGATGTGGTGGTGTAAATAGGAATGGGTTTGAAGGAGCAGTTTGGGTGAAGCTAATTGTGTTAAACAGGCTGAAATGAAGAGAGAGAGAGAGAGAGGAAAAGTACTAATGTGAACATCTTAAACTCTTTGTATCTGCGTACAAAATGTAGAATATCGGCAGGAGAGCCACAAAAGTGCTCAGTGATTGTGATATCATTCTGTGGCAATTTGCGTCTATAGTCTAAGCCATGTTGAAATCTGGTTAGCCCTTGGCTTTTACACAAAACCTCCAAAGCTGCAAACCTGCTTTTTCTCTTGGAGCTACTTGAAGTTCTAGCATAAGTCTGTTCTGCTCAGTAACGCTGCTCCGCGTGTGTCCTGTTTGCAGGTTGCGTTCAATGTGAATAACGGTGCTGGACGCTTCTCGGCCGTGTCCAGGAGCAGGTCATGGCTGTGTGACGGCCGCTGGCACACTCTGGTGGCCAAGAAACTAAAGCACAGTGTGAGTCTGACTGTAGACGGAGTGACCGTGAGCGCAGAGAACCCACACTCTTCGTCTACCTCTGCCGAGACCAAGAACCCCATCTACGTTGGAGGATATCCAGGTATGGCCACTTCCCCCTGCACAGCTTTCTATAATCTTGTTGGATCGCTTCTTACTGCAACAAGTATACTTTTGTTTTAAAAGTCCTGTCAGATTATTGCACTTGCTGAGTGTCACAGGACAAGTGAGATGTCCAAACACAGCGTGACTTTAAGGTTTAATGGAAGTGGGATTTAGAGTGTTTAATCTTTCTCCTCCTCATCTCTTAACTCCAGCTAACGTGAAGCAGAGCTGTCTGAGTGCCAAGACATCTTTTGTAGGCTGCATGAGGAACCTGCGCCTCTCCAAAGGTCACCTCATAGACGCGTTAGAGTTCAGCTCGGCCTTCGCTCGGCCCGGCGTCTCTCCCGAGTCCTGCCCCACCGCTACAGCCGCCTGAGGCACTCGAGAGTGCGCTTCATCATTCCCTGTGGACTGTTTGTGTAAAAATAAACAGTAATTCCTTCCAATTATTTTAACAAAACCAGCTCCTAAAATGTTAATATTAATGCAAAGAATTTGGACAAGCTTGGAGATTCACTGCTCACGTTTGTGAATAAAAGTACGACGACGTGCTCAGAAACCTACTTCTTTATTCTTCATTTTATTTCGTTTTATGACGCATGCTTGCTTCAGAGTTCTCTTTAAAGGGCTTAAATGAATGAGCAAGAGGTCTGCTCTGCAAAACTGCTGTTCTTTCACTTCCCATCACGTTTGGAGTTTTTTTAATCCTCCTTTCAGTAAGGATTAGCCATGATGGTCAAGACTTCCTTTACAGCTGCTCTTTCCTGTCAGTGTAGCGAGCAGGAGATAAAAAAATAAATGCTGTTAATTAGGTTTTTAAAGCAGTCTCTGACCGGTTGAAGGTTTTACAAATGAGGCTTAAAGTTGGATGTTTAAAAACCTGTCAAATATGTGTAATGTGTTGGGGGTACTTTTGGTCAAAAGGTAAATCCCAGGTTTATATTAACATGCTTGTTCTAAAATTTTATTGCTTCTATAGTAACAACTTACACAAGGACCTGTATAGTGGCCCTCCACATAAACTCATTAAAATATATGCATGGATATTGCCCAGGTTTTCTGCGAGGAGATGTTTATTTATCACTTTTAGGACGAGTCTCCACTTCTAAAGCTGTGAAGTTAAGTTTTCTGACATGGGAAAGGTGTGGTTTCTTGGAAACATGATGAGCTGCCTTTTTTGTTTCATCACATTCTCGAGATAACAGGGAAAGTCTTGTGAGGAAACAGCTTTTCATAATATAAGTGATGAGCTAACTTGTTTTGTAGACATCCCACACCATTTAAATGTAACAAAACAGATTTTTAAAAAAGCATGACCTGCTGTTCTTTAAACAATAAAAAATTGTAATTGTTGGTAAATTACTGTGATATAAGAGGACAAAACGCTTCACGCTGTGTTATTTAACGTCAGGTTGCTTACAGAACGCAAGTACGGGACTACTTCTGAGAGAAGAATTTGTGGTTTGTGTATTAAGAAGCACACTTGGTTTTATTTGCCTTTAGTACAGCGTGCCTCGGTTTCTGCCTGATCATTAACAGCGCAAAACATTTAAGAATGCTAAGCAACTGGAGCTGCTTTTCAAAAACAGCTCTTAGAAGACATTTAACGTCTCGTGCTAATACAGTACCATATTGTTAGGCTGCAACAGTCACAGTTTCTAAACTGCATTATACAGATTAGGCAAATATTTTAACTGTTTACGGATGCAAATCAACAATTGCTCTTAGATTTCCACACACTGATCGAGTTTCAAGTGTTTTGTTCTTTCATCAGTGCAGGTGAAATTCTTGTCAACTGTAAATACTGGAGCAATCAGTGATGCTGACTCGGTACACGAGAAAGAAAAACAAACCACGAGACGGAGTTGGCAATGTCAAATCATGTTAATACAAAAACAAAATAAAAATATAACACAGTCGAGTACGTTACCGTTTACAAAAAAAAAGTCCTTGTACAAAATGAGAACTGATTACTAGAGCAATAATGAGTTCATCTTTGCTTAGAATACTTAGTGTTAGGAGTAACAGTGATCATAGTGTTGGCAATGAGCGGAGGCAAGACGTACGGGCTGGCCTACTGGATGCAGACTGAGCCCAAATTTGGACCGGACTCTAAACAAGCGTTGAAGTGGAAACCCGGCCCGGAGCGTAACGTGAAACTAGTCCTTATCGGCTCCTTCAGGCAATCCTCTGCTCCAGGACAGAAACCCAACGCTCCTCAACCAGCCTGTTTGACCACGTCGTTATTACTCTCTGCTTCGGTTTAGTTGCAGAACAGTCGAGAGTCTCATTTGCATTGGAAATTCACAGTCCGCAGGTTACGGTGCAACACGTTTTCATCCTGTAGTGCTTGAAACAGGCAGCCTGCAGTCACTCGAGCCTGTCAGGGTTTCATGCAGCACAGCTACTGAATCCACATCAGCGCATTGTGAATTGGCATTTAAAGTTCACTTGGTAAAAGAACACTAACTATATGATCAGTATGCATATTGTACCTAATCATAAAGTCCATAAAGTTCAGATGGCTTAATCGCAAGCATGCAGTCAGTGTACGCAAGTAATACAAAACCAGCTACGGTTTACATGGTAAAATCTCAAGATACCTGGATAAATTAGTGGTATAAATATTGTATGTACATGCTTTTTTTTTTTTTTTTTTACACTTGGAGGCCTTGTAGGCATTAGGAAAACATGCTCCAACCGTGGCCTTAACTCAATAAGATAAGAGCCCACGTTTCTGGCATCAAACAATCTCAATGGCCAGCATTGCATTGTTCATCCTGTGTGACGCAAACCGTGGAGGGAAAAAAAAGAAGAAAAAAAAAAAAAGGGAAAAACAGTCCCTCTTTCTGGAGAGTGCCCGTCTCAAATCCAGCTTTCCACCTTAAGGCTTGAAGGATAAATCAAAATCCTTCTAAATATCTGAAAAGGGGGCAAAGGAGGCTGTCTCAGCTCCATTGTTGAAAACTTGCATTTTTTTTTTTTTTTGAAAGTGGTTTGGAAAGCGCAGGCAAGCTTCTCCAATCTCCTGTTTTCATGACCCATATCCTGAAACGAGCACAAAGGAGAGCCAGCTGTGTAGTGTCCTCGATCAGTCTCTTGCTGTAGC
Source organism: Chrysichthys cranchii (assembly GCA_030068335.1). Taxonomy (NCBI): domain Eukaryota; kingdom Metazoa; phylum Chordata; class Actinopteri; order Siluriformes; family Claroteidae; genus Chrysichthys; species Chrysichthys cranchii. The sequence goes on along the minus strand of JAQMCW010000032.1, from coordinate 20,077,171 downwards.
CTAAATATGCTCAGGTTGTTCTGGACTTCAGGACCCATTCACAGTGAGGGTTCATGCGGTACACCTCTAGCAGGTGAGTGTCCGGATCAAGGCAGCGCTCCCCTGGAAGAAAAAAAGACTCCTCAATTAGAGGGAAAAGTCTGGGGGACAACGTCATGTTGCAGAAATGCATCATCAGAACAAGACTGAACACATTTCCTCATAGAAAGGCCTTCATAAGATTTCAAAACAAACAGGAAGGCAGCTAATGTATGAGAGTACAGTAATCCCCCGCAATACCGCGCTTCACCTCTCGCAGGTTCAGTGCATCGCGACTTTTCACATTTTGAATCGTGGATTTATTTTTTTTTTTTATTTCGCGGGACTCTGGAATATAAAAAATATTTTTTAAAAAAATGTTCATTCAAACATATTAAAAGAATATTAAATTGAAATAAAACACAGTACGTATTTCATCAGCGGATGAATACACAATGAAAATGCAGTTTATGCCACTACCGCTTGTCAGGCGGAGCAGTCAGGTGACCGCGAGGGAGCACTAGGATTGGCTAGGATGGCTATAAACAGGAAGCCACCTCACCTGCATCTAGTAACCATGTAGAATTTATATGTTGTTAAAATTATGCATGTTTAAGAGTGTAGAAAGTGTTTATAAGAGTGTGGGAAAGGTTAATGGAGTGGGAAGGGTTTATAAAGCCTTATATATATATTATATATATATATATATATATATATATGCACATACACACACACACACACACACACACACACACACACACACACACACACACACACACACACACACACACGTACCGAAACGTAACCCCTGTGATAGGCAGGGGTTTACTGTATACATATACAATTATGTAAAAAAAAAAAAACATTCTTGTATTTTTTGCAATGCCCCCCCAGCCCCATTTTTTTGCTCATTGGGAACTGAACTAAAAACACCTAAAAACTGAACTGTTTGCGTTTTTTGCGCTGGTAGCACTCTCTGTCTCATTTTCAGAGTGCTGCTAGAATACTTCTCTCAAGCCCTTATTTTTGTTAGGTTACCAAATAAACATCTTCTTTCACTTCCGCATTCCTTCGTTATGAATGTCAAGTCTCTATTTACGTTAGAAAGGCTAGCTAAAACAGAAAGAAATCACGTTGGATTCAAATATTGACCATGGTAAGTGTTAGATCATAAATAACCGAGTTGTCAGCAACAGCCGGGATCAGGTTCTCCTCAGCCATTGTTGACATTGTAAGCCCCGCCCCCTTCGTGATTCTGATTGTTCAGTGAAAGAGAAGTGACATTGACAGGCTTGGCGGTTTTCCAAAAGTTGAACTATTTTCACTTGAAAGCGCCTTGAACGCAGCAGGAAAACAAACCCCTAAGAATGTTTCTGAGCCGAGGACCCTGAGCGCTGTCGACACTGAACTTCACAGGACTTGTACAGAAAACAGATGCTGCTAGTGCAAAAAACATGCTTTGTGGAAACAAGCCCTAGAGGAATTATGATCATTATGTAAGGAATAAAACCCCATGGGCATGATGATCTAGGAAAACAATCAACAACAACATGCTGTGATGTGATGGAGTTAACAACTCAAAGCTGATTATCTTCCTATAACAGAATGTAAAGAATTGTTTTCTTCTTATTATTGCTGATACTAAAACAATTTGCCAGGGCTGATTTTTTTTTTTTTAACTCATTAAGGAGCAAGATGTCAAATGTTTATAATCAACATGAAAATTACTTGCTGAGAGTATTTAATAAAGCAATAAAGCATGAGAGACCGATGACATGAGGTGTAAAGGTACCTGCAATTAAATTATTGAAACATATATTCTATATGAAGTATGGTATATGGCTTACGCTGACAAAATAATGATAAAATCCAGTGTTCAATAAAAAAAAAATATTATAATATATTGCTAATAATACAGTGATCCCCCGCTATATCGCGGTTCACATTTCACGCCCCCGGCTATTCGCGGATTTTTATTTAGACTATACAGTTGATCCTCGCGTTGACGGACTAATTGGGGGGAGAGGTTGTTCGTTGACTTGAATAGTCTGATGTGAAGTGTTTTAGTGTGTGTGTGTGTGTGTGTGTGTGTGTGTGTGTGTGTGTGTGTGTGTGTGTGTGTGTGGTGTGTGGGGTGGGGGGTTAAAATAATGGAAATCCAAGGAAAAAACACCACTAAGGTCCATAAAAGTGCTGCCCAAGTACTGTACACATGACAAGCAGCGTAACGACCAACATAAAT
>JAQMCW010000032.1:20036020-20074811 GCA_030068335.1 Chrysichthys cranchii | reverse complement strand
CCACCCAAGTACTGTACACATGACAAGCAGCATAACGACCAACATAAATAGGTAAGTACATTGAGAAAACATTGAGGAGAAAAACACCAAATAATCGCCAAAAAAACAGTATAGCTTCACAACGACCACAGCTCAACCGACACTTATAAGCAACTAGTAGCACACACACCACCACTGCCTAGAGGACAATTGCTGAACTACTGGACTCAGTTTGCAACACCTGGGACTTTTAAACTTTCGTACCAGACATTCTGGCTAATGGATTCTGTATTCAGACCAGTGGATTTTGTCCGTTGCATCCGATATCCGTTAATGCGGCGTCCGTAGATGAGAGGATCAACTGTATACATTTTTTGCGGATTTCCCCGATATTATAAAACAAACATTAATTAAAATGGAGTCAAATATAAATAATATATAAAATAGAACACAGTGCATCTCATATTTACACAAGAGACAAAGAACACAGCATTGTTTGTGAAAATGCGGGGTGGGGATACTGAAAAAAAAAATGGCTGGAGGAATGAGACCAGCCAATCGGAATGCCCTATTCATTTAACCTTGGTTGTGATTGGCTGCTGGCTACAACGCGCACACAACCAGCATTCACCAGCATCCCGGTCCTTCGCCCGTAGCATTACTCGCATGTGATGTTCCTACGAATTCTACACAAAATTCACCTCACTATATGCTCGCATTTGTTTTCTTTATGTGTTTAATTGTGTCTAGAAAGTGTTTAAAGAGAGTGAGAGGATAATTTAAACTATTTTTAAAAAAGCATTTAGGGGTGGCGTCCGTATATCGTGCATTTTCATCTTTCGCGGAAAGTTTTGGAACGTAACCCCCACAAAAGATGAGGGTTTACTGTATGTGCAATAATCAGCTCTTCCAGCACACAATGTAATCTAGAAAAACAGTAAGCTTTTTTTTTTTTACTAAGCTACATAATGAATAAAAAAAAAGATAAAATACACAATGTGTCAAAATATTTGCAGTAAACAATTCTTCCATTTTAATATTCAGCAACAAGGCAAACTGTAACTAACAGTGTAATGCTTTTGTTGCTTTAAAACCTGGCGCATTCATACAAAATGCAATTACTGTGATGTGGTCACAGGCGCGTGTACGCCAGGATTTTACAACGGCTTCAAACACAGCTCAGCCAATCAGATGTGAGGGTCAAAATGATCAGGTTTACAAAAAATATTTTATACATATACATATTATATTTTATAAAGTTTATTTACACTGACATCAATTTCACCATTTCTATACATATTAAAACACATTTTAAGCCTTTAAAACGTCCAAGTTTTGACAGAAGCCACATGCTTGACTAGGTCACCAATCCCCCGCAGGGCGGACACACAGAGACAGACAACCATTCACACTCACATTCACACCTACGGCCAATTTAGAGTAGCCAATTAGCCTAATCCCCTCTGTGCAGGTCTTCGGACCGTGGGAGGAAACCTACACGGACGCAGGGACAACATGCAAACTCCACACAGGAAGGTACCCAGGTCGACCCCGGGGATCGAACCCAGGACCTTCTTGCTGTGAGGCGACAGTGCTCCTTTACATAAGTTATATAATTTTATGTCCCCATAAAGTGAAAATGTTGGGTTTTTTTCTGTCATCACTGACTTACCTATATTCCCTCCAACCTCAAACAAAAAATGCTTCTGTTTCCTGCTGCTATTTCGAGACGCTTGCCTACAAAAGAGAAAGTAAGAATTAGACTTCTGTTCAGCTGCTTTCCTCTGTGAAATAATTCCTCCCTGAAGTAGTCCTTCATTCTAGAAATAAAGATTTGATGCTCACGCACCCGTTCTCAAAATCAAACCGCGCCATCACGTCCCGAGCCTTCGTCTTACTGTCCAACTGGATCGCCATGGAGATCTTGGCATGTAGAGGTGCCTGCACCCTGATGACCCCTTCACGAAGGTCAGTGACCTGAAATCAGAGTGTTACGGATGCTCAATAACTCTGCACAACAGTAGTAGTAATCACAGTAATCATTTAGTGTATATATTAGTCACATGACGATCCTAAAGCCCACCTCACTCCTTTCTTTTTCTCTGTCGGTGATGCGTCTCCTCAGCAATTTCCTCTTTGTCTTCTCTGAGCTGGGAGCCCTCTTGCTCAGGGACGCCTCGTTCATTTTCCGCACTTGAGAGATGAGGAAACAGGGCACCTGAAACAAAAGCAAACATCTTTGTGTTAGGACAGATGTGGCCATGTGATTGGAAAGATCTGTCTTCCAGACTTAACCCTTGAAGCCAAGGGTGGATTTGGAGGACCAGAAACCCCATTCATCTAAAAAAAATAACTACCGAGAATTTCAGACTAGCAATGAGATCATACTTTAGGCAGCTGAAACTTGTACAGGCCTCACCGTCCACAGAAGGTCCTGATGGATGATGAGAAGGCGGACCAGGTGAGCTGCACCTGCTGCCCCCTGCATCTCCTCCTGCTTGGCCTTCTTTCCCCTAAACGTGAATAGATTTGGCGCCACAATCATGGAGACGTTCCACAGACTCATGCGGTTCTTCTCCTCATATGCCACCACCTTCCTTAGAAACTCCAACAGAGCCTGATTATAACACACACACACACACACACAAGCAAGGATCAGCTATAGAGAATAAAACACTGAACTATCAAATGAACTGTGATCATTAAAGAGTAAAGAATATGTGCAGACTATAGCCAAATAATTAACGACAGGGTGATATGACGGCATTACTGTCATCACCCTGAAGTGTATTATTTTCCTATGACTGCACATCCGGGAGTGTTTTATTCCTCTTATACCATAGCAAAGGTCCAAGAATTTCATTGTTTTATTAATTAATGAGCAACGCGTCATATTTAAGATATGCTTATAGTTTTATCAATGTTATGGAATATCCATAAAACAAGTTTGTTCCTCTTATCGCTTATGCTGTACCAGCTATAAATAGCCGATCCCCCCCACCCCCCACCCAAGTTAATTAGAAAAACCCGCAGCCATGTTGTTAACATGGTAGATCAGCCAACTCAACCATGTAAACCTATTAACTGAATTAGCAGTCATTTTCATATCTTACAGTTTGTCTGTTGCGTCGTCTGGTATGAGGCACATCAGCTGCTTTAAATAACTTCTCATTCTCATGCAACAAATTATAATCATGAGACATTTCCTCTTCTGTTTGTGCGGAGAGGAGCGCTGATATATATATAATGACCCGGCAGACGTTCTACAAATACCAGGGCTGCTTCAGAATAATTGGGCGCATGCTAAAGCATGTGTAAGCTTTTACCTAATAAGAGAGATGTCTACCTCTAAATGTAGCTTAACACTGCCGGTTTGAATATCTGAAGTTGTTTTGTTTTTCATTTAATGAGCAAAAAAATGGAATCAGACCTCACACAGGACCTGACTGACCAGTTTTTCAACTATAAGCTCATTCAAATGTCTCGGAATGAAAACACGCATCCAGGTGTCCACACACAGCCGCACACGCCTACCTATCCTGTAATTACTCTCCTGCTGCAGCCTTCACCATGGTGACTAGCATTAAATCGGCGGAGGGAGCAGACGGAGCCAACCTAAACAGCCACTCTGTTGCTCTGTCCTGCACCAAGCCAAAGTAAAAGAAACGTACTATTGTTTTATAGCAAAGCCACAGAGCATAATCAGAAATGCCAGATGGAGGTCCTAACCCAAAACACAATCACACGACTTGATTAGTGATAAGACTCCTTAAATCCATTCCTGAACACAAATAAACAGCCAGGATTTAGTTTTGTTATTTATATCGCAGCCTTCGCAAATTAAGTTGTTAACTAGGGTTCCCCCCCCCGCTAACAGGAGCTGTGCCAGAAGTTCCAGCTGTAATTCAAATAACAGGTTTATATTAATGGGGTCTTTATAATACATGATCACTTCTGTAGAAACAACCCATTAACAGGGACTTGTGAAGTGGTGTGGTGCTAGATGTGACTACTGTCCACATTTAAACCAATACTGGTTACCGCTGGTACCTGGAATTCAGAACTCTTTCTAATAATGGGGGAAAAATTCATTTCAGTTGTACATACAAGTTCAACTTACTCAAGTTCAACATTTGGTTATTTATTTAGACCATTTTACACACCACAGAAAAAAAAACCCTCTCCACCTCCCCAGACCATCCCTACAACCTCCAGCCTGTCACAGTTTATCACAGGGCTTTAACAGGTGTCAGGGGTGACATCACACAGTCACGCTCTCTCTTATTCTAACGTATACTTTACCCTCTCACACAGATGCACTCTCAAGTACCAAAATTTGGCACCGATTGATTTAATGTGAATCGGTATTTAGTTGTTCAGTCGGTAGCCTAGAAAGTATCGAGTTCGGTACCCAACCCTATGTAGCGCAGCGTATAATCCAAGCCTAATAATAAATGAGCTGCTATTGAACAAAGAAAAATTATGCTGAAATTTTCTTCAAATGTTGGGGACATTCATTTCATATTTATAGGATCCGGTTCCAGTGCTTTGAAGCATCCAGTGAGTATTCTGGCTGTTTTGGTGTTTGAGCTGTCTGTGTTCTCTGTAACATCACAAGCTGCTTTGTTTTTGGCGTACATTACATGTAATAGACAATGGCTAAAATTACCATGTGATGTTCATTAATGAATTAAAAATGTGAAGACTTTGAGACATGCTGTTATTTGGAAATGGCATAAGAAAAGCATGAGGCAGAGGTGAGCTTCTTACCTTCAGGGTGTCTCTGTTAGCCTCGGGCAGAAGCAGGATGAGGAGGTGCAGAGCCTGAAGCTGGTGTTTGTGTGATGTGATATCTGACACACCCAAGACAGAGCTGTTAATCTCACCATACTCAGTGACACGGAAACCTACATTAGCCTCCTCGCTCGCCATCAGTGACAGTGAGGTACTTTTATTTAGTTACAGAAATATTTGTCGAGAAATAAATCATGCATAATATACTTCTTCATCATTCTTGGTGCAACTAGTCACACACTTGAATTTGTGTCAACAGAACTGGGAATGGAAGGCTGCATTTTTTTTAAGCTTTCCAGTGAAGACAGGAGGAAGAGTAGGTGTGTTTTTCAGACGCTCACTTTGTGCGGCGGTGAAGGCAGGCAAGTGCTGCAGCGTGAGCAGAGGGTACGGCAGCTCTCTGATGAACATCTTCAGCAGACCAGCCGCGTCATTTTGCCTCACCTGCTCCCAGTCGAAACTGTCATCGTAAAACTTCGCCTCCAGCTCCTGACGCAAGTGCTGTGGGATTTGCACCGGAAAATGTTAGCTAATGGCTTTTTAATTATGTTTCGATTTTCTTCTGTTTGTTATCAGTCATAAACATGCATCAAAACCTCTGAAATGTCATTACACAGTACACTAATTCTATAGAGCTAAATCAACACTGCGAGAGGTCATGTGAACACGATGCTGGTGTTTATTGTGGTCCAATCTTTGTGGTGTTTAATGAACACTTTCTATAATGCTAAGAATACAAATCAGATGCAGAGTTAAAATTGAACTCTTAAACGATTAACACCAGAGCATCTCCATCACTTCTCAGTGATGCCAACTCTCATGAACCAAAATACTTCCTTTAAATGTTCAACCTTATTGTTACAGCATTAATTCAATTCTATATTTAACACTTTGGGTTAACACAGGAAAATCTACTCAGAATGGAAGTGTGTACCAAATATTAAAGGAAAACTTAACCCTAAAAAAGTTTCTATTAAAACATATATTATGTAACAATGGTGTTTAAGATTTTTTTTTCCCCCATTTTCCAGCAAAGTAATAACTATAATACAAGACGGAGTAGTAAGCAATGTAATAACTTATGATAAGTAGTGAAGACAAACATTGAGAGCAAACACTGGGCTCAAATTTCTATTTCAAATTTCATCTATGAGATGACAAGCATGTTGGCGTTGACTCTGTTATTAGCCTGAAAGGAATCTGTTCTGTTTGTACAGATGAAGAGGTGAGACTAAAGGACTAAAGCACTGCTGCATGGTTAAAAGAGCCAAATCCCACTGGCACCACTACCAGCAAAACCATTAAACAAAGTGAAAACAGATTATAATATAATTATCTGCGATAACCCAGAGAGCAAACGACAAATGGAGTGGAGACATCCATCTTCTTCAGGTGAAGAAAAAATTTAAAATCAGCAGAGACAGTGCAACGGCTCGAGTTCGAACATCTTCCACATCCTCCTTACAGCCCTGATCTGGTGCCGAGCAACTACCACATCTTCGTTTACTTCTGTTAAAGCTTTTAAATGTATTTTGCCTTTACTTTCTGAACCTCCATCGTATCAATGAAAGAAGCTTAAACCCAAAGGATTTTCTATTTATGCTTCATTCCATTCTACATACAAACAGTCATGCCTAGCTCCATCAGGTCCATGTGTAGCTCAGTGTATCTCTGGAGCATATGAAGTGTACACGTGTTAGCAGTACTAAAGTAAAACAGCTGGTCTGCAGTGGTGCCATGTAAAGTACACACTTTCTACAATTCTCTCTAAGAGAAGAAAAACAATCAGACTGATCTGGGGGTCTCTCCATACCAAAAACGCCACTCTGTTTTCTGTTTAAACTGTATTGTAATGCAATGCTGGCAGCAGTGCAAACTTATGAATCATCATTAAAACAAACATAAGCATCGGAATTCTTGCTTATGTTACTCTTATCAAGTTTGTCTTGGGCCTATAGGTTGAATGATTGCTGTATTGAAACGTTTTCACCTTGACTCCAGACTCCCCCGATGTACTCCACTGAAGAACGCTCTGCACAAAGGCTGACTCTACAAACCAACCCTGATTGCAGATAAAGTACCAGTGCACATACAAACACAAAACAGCAAATGTTCGAACCAAAATGCATTTCTGGGACTGTATGCAGTACTCCTTTTATCTCAATGATGAGCTGTCTTTTAATGGGTTAATTTTGGCTAAACCTGGATTGGATTAGAATGAGACACAAAGCTTCACAGCCTCTTAAGAGATTTCCATCAACGAGCCAACCCTGTACGGGCACAGCTAGCTTTCCTCAGTCCTGAGCAATCACACATCGAAAGATCAACATGGGTACAAAGAATGTGCGCGTAGCAGGGAGTGAAACTGAATCATAGCAGTAAACAGACAGGAGGAGTGGCTAAACAGGTCTTTAAAATGTTAAACATGTACAGTACGCGTCATCAGGCAGCCATAGGCTTTTATTTAGTTATTAATTTTTATATATAATTTTCCGTTCATGGAACATTATGCATGGGTTACAATCTGAGGTAACATGGTGATAGAAATACGGTCCATCTTGGATTTAAAATCTAGCTGATGTTGAATGATGTCAATAGTCCAATATGGACAAATTCAGCATGCTATGATTTTTTTTCCTCGTTGGAGTGAACAGTAATAAAGCTAAATCATTCCCTCACTGGTTGAACTGCTGATTCAGTTGTAAAGACTGAAAACAGTTTTTCGGGGTTAAGGTGTTTTTACCTTTACTCTAGAGGCGGAGCCAGGCACCCTGAGAATTCCTTCTGTCTGCAGCCCCGTCTGCTCCAACTTGGACAATAGCTGCAACCAAACACACAAACACACAGAACAGTCATGCTTGTGATAGGCTCTCAGAGCTGACTATGGCCCCTTGTTCACTCAGTCAAATAAATATATGGCATTTGCTTATTCCAGCATGTTTTTGTTCAGCCTGCGTTTCTCTCAGAATCTCCGATACACCCCTCACATTGTTTTGAGAACTCAGTGCGCCGTGTGAGCTTTTTCAGCATTCCACTCCTTTTAAGAACAGATAGAAGCTGCTTTATCTCTCACTGATAAGCCAATCAGACAGCAAGACTCTCGCTCAAATGGCGAAACCTAAACTGAAAACCCAAACGGATACGCTTTCTCCTCTTCCCTCCTACCCTCAGTGCGGTTGTACTCCGTACTGAACAGAAAGTCACCTTGTAGTGCTGGATATCAGACGTAGCAATTAGTGTAAATACAGCTGCTTGAGATTATGCAAGGAAAAGAAAAAACAAAACTATCCTCTGCAATGAAGGTTGCACATGCCATGTGAACTGCTAAAAACGTTCTCTTGGTATTTAAGTACCTAATTGTTCAATCCTGCACTGATTCACCGATCGCATGGATGACCGCATGAATAAACAAAGACGTATGACGTTCCAGCAGGATGTACCCTGTTCTTACGGTCTTCAACATGTTCACCTGTTTTAATATACTTGTAACGTTTCATCGTTTTAATGGAATGTTCTAGTTAATTCCATTTTAAACTGGATCAGGTTGCTCTCAAGCTGTTAGGAGTCTGTACAGGACATTAAATTCTCAGCATGCGGTGCACTATTGAACTCCTTCCCTCCTACACTCTATCTAAAAACAGACACAAAGCAAAATGTAGTAAAACGTCTCTGCTGCACACGGTCTGATTTCCTAACACAGATTAAAGCTAGATAGTCTTTAGGCAAATTACACAGTCAAGAGGATTCTCCTCGGTAAATAAAGTCACGTAGGGATTTGGCTTAATCTCCGGAATGCAGACTAATACTGCGCTGCCCAAAAATGGTAGCCGAGTCCCAGACAGCACATACCGCGCATCAGTGTTGTGATTATTGCGGGAAATGTAGTGTTACTGATTAGGAATTACATGCCTAAAGGTTAATTAGCATTTATTTCCAAAAAAAGTTGGCCTATACTGGATTGGCATATAAACTGGGCTCAGTAACCATGTCTACATTTAATTCCATTGCATCTCGCATGCATAAAAAAAATAGGTGGATTTGTAGGAAGGCATTAATTTTTTTTGGACACAAAATCACAAAAGACTTGGTCTGCTTGGTTTCTACATTCCCCCATAAGTTCCTGTTCAGCACACTTGGCACCGAGCTTAAATACTTGCATAGAGTATGGCTTGCTTGGCATAGAAAAGAACAACATAATCTGTGATGATGGATTTGTTACCATGATAAGACTGTACCATACCATGCAGTAGATTAAACGTTAAAAAAGCCTTAACTTTTAACTACTCAGCTACATGGTTAGCTAACTGTTCTGTAGCCATCTGCTATAAATATTTAGCTTGAATGACAAGATCTTTTGCAACAAAAGTGTGGATTAATTTTCTACAAAATTTACAAATTAGGAGACCATGATCCATTAATCCGCAACCAACATAAGGTTAAACATTTTCCAATATCCTAGTTAGAGGTAAAGGACGGCCAAAATGCCACACTTTAATCCAGAAGAGAATAAGAGAGCTCTCCTAAATATGCTTTGGTGCTTATGTACCCTCCCCTGAACTGCTGATTCCACTTAAAATAGCAGAAAACCTATAAAAAGCACAAATAGCAAATTTGTGTTCTCCCAATATTTATCTCCGAGACATCCCCAATCCGAGCCTCAAAGCATTTAAGAGTACAGAATCCTACTGGCTCTGCACATCTGGCTGGGTAAAGGCTCCCAAGGTGTTTCATAAAGAGAGGGAAAAAATACTCTGTCATTAAGGGGAGCATAAGTTAATAACTTTGCTAAGATAAACCAAGATAAACTTCCTAGCTTTCTGATAACACAGCTAGCTGGCTCATATAGATGCAAAACAGCATGTCAAGGAGGATTCACTTAATATGTTAAGTACACACAGACATCTCAAAAGCACACAGACACCATCGTTTTTGAAAAAATTATTTCTAGAAACTTCCCTATAGTTGCCCCGCCATAGTAGCCAAATTGATGGAGATGCCTTACAGAAGTACTCTAACTCAGTCTCTGCAACGTCAACGACCTTACAACGTGGATTTTTTTCAACAGTCCACTTGACAATCCGAAGACACCTGTCAGAAGGTCCAGGTCGACCTGAGCGGAATGCTGTTGATTCGTTTGCTTTTGAATTGGACAAATCACTCTGCTGAATGTGGAAGAAGAATCCCAAGGTTTTGTGCAATCATACACTGGCTAAGTCCACCCTCAGACTGACCCACAGTATGCCCTCATTGAAAATCAGACAACTCTTTTGCTTCTGGTGTTCGCAGCATGGCTCCTTGCTCTAAACAATTAATATACTGTAATCTGAAATGAAAAATAATACTGTAACTTAACAAATTTGAGGCACCAGGTGGAGTCTGAATAGAGATGTCTGTGTATATATTCACGTGTATTTGGGTAGTTGTTAACAGTATAAAAGAAAATAAATCCTCTTTATAAGCCAAGGACACAATATCACTGATGCAGCGAGTTCCCTATTCGGAGCTCAAAATGGCACTGATGATGCAGTGTGATGTCACATGAAGCGGAAAGACTCAACAACACTGTGTCATACCTTCCAGGCAAAAACAGACAAGGACAATCAGATCTTAGCAGCTGCCCTATACTCAAGAGTAAACTACCGAAACAAGGCTGAGACCGTATAGCAAGTGTTTTCCCAAAAAAAAAAAAAAAAAAAAAAGAGGGGCTAAGAGTGAGAAGAAAGGCCATATGAGTTACAATAATAAAAGATATCAAGTTGTGGCTGGAGGCGAGGTGGAGGGTGGGACCTGAGACCTAACTCAAAGAAGCGCTGATTAGCGACTTTCCAGAATGTCCATCGCAAAGAATTGCTGTGCAGAAGTTTCCACTTTGGGCCGAACCAAAAAAGCACTGCTGTGGTTCAAACGCCTGCTCCAGAGCCCAGCAAAAACAAGACCAACTCCAAGAGATAAGCTACGCACCTTTTTGAAAACAAGAGGAACTTTAGAGCCAGGAAATTTCTTTTGGTCATTTTCCAACAATGTAGTCAGGGGAACTCCAAATATGCCAGTTTCTGCAGACACAAGAAGGCAGTGATCACACCAACCAAAACACATCTGGAGAATAAGCGATGAAATATGAATTGTTAAAATTTCAGCAGTACTCACCCCGCACCTTGCTACGAACTACCCGGTTCCTCTTCAGCTCAATGCCCAGAGCATCATAAAACGTGGTTAGCTCTATCAGACTGAAATAGCCGATCTTCTTGATGTCTTCTGTGGACAGGTCTTGAACTCTGGTCAGCCCCTGCTTGGGTTTCACAATCTGAAATGTCTGAGTAAGACGTAAGGAATAAGTCATAAAAAAATAAAACTATAGTACAATCTACATTTAGTATATCTATATCTCAAAATAAGACATATACGAGAGGCCACGTTCATTTAGAATATATTTCCTCAGGTGAAACTCCTGTGATGGTTCTTGTAGATCGAGTACTGTAGTAATGACCTCTTTTACCATCCTTTCTTTCTGCTCTTAGAGCAATCAATAAAAATGAAAAAGCAATAAAACAAAACAAATGATGACAGATGGTGAGGGAAAGGTTCTGTGGCCCACAGAAGCTTTGCGTGTGTGTGATTATAGTGAATTGTGGAAAAGCAAAGCTCAAGGCAAACACTTACTGGTAAATCTTTGTCTCCTTTCCAGATCCTCTGGCAGTCGAGGCAATCGCGGCCTTTCCGATGAGCCATCACTCCCTCAGAGTACGGCCCTTCAAAGGACAAGATATTCGGCTCCAACTGACAATCTGACATACTGCTCGCCACAGGGGTGAATGCTGGGCATGATTTGCGACCTGCAGTAGACACACCCATACAGATACAGCCTGTAATACGCAAATTTGTCGGTTTGGTCATACCATATATTACAGTTCGGGCAGGATGGTACACAAAGCACGAACAAAAGTCTCATAATGGGCTGGTACAGTGTTTTGCTGACATTAAAAACCACAGACTAACCTTTGGGGGGTGTCCTGTGGGGCAGTATTGGTGTCATTGGCCCATTTGGGGACACTGTGGGTGTTGGTTCAGCAGACTGTAAAAACAATGGGATTTCCTTATGGTCAATGCAAATTAACCCATCGTTCATCAAAAAAAACATATTTTGGACATGTGATAAAGAAAAACAAAAATATGATGATATGATATTAAAAGTACTCCAAACTATAAATCCCATGGCTAACACTTTTATGTTCATCAGTACAGTACAGTGGCATCTTTGTTTAACACAGCTGGCTTCATGTGTACAGGACTTGTTTTATTATGATGGCCAGAAGTGGGGTCTAGGGGATCATGAAGCATTAGCGGAGTCCGAAGTCACAATCTTATTTTTTTAATTTTCAAAGTTACATGCAAGAAAGCGTCCATATAAATTGAATTGCTTTAATCTGTCTTAGTCACAGAGTCACTTAATACACCTCAATAACTCAAAAACAAGTCACCTTTAAATAAGATCAATTTGAATCTAGTGTGTTCATTCGGTGGAAAGTTCAGCTATACGAATTCTGTAATATTGAAATATTACGCATTTAAGTAATGTGCATAAAATGTTCATGAATTTATTGGGAACAAAAAAGTGCAAACCTTTTATGTGAATATCTGTTCTGAACAGGATCTTAAAAGCTGCAAATCTGAACAACGATGCTGCATATCATAACAAATGATAATGGCTATAATATTCCTAACCAGACTTCCTGTTGTGGTCCAGCCCTCAATTCCATTCCACCAGAATGGTCCTTACCGACCCATCATGCTCTTCTGTGATCTAGATCATATTACGTGGTCCAAGTTTAGTACAGTATCCTAGTGTGCCAAGCTCTACTCAAGACGGCAAGCTTACTATAGACACACAGTGAGCCTCAGTTGCCAGTCCAGCTGGCTATGAGTCACTGCCCTACATTCGGTGCCAGCATGCTGACTCCCTTGCTCCATCAAACACCATTTGTTGACCAGATGTCCACTAAAGACATTCTCCCTACATTTTTTGGTACATGATATAGATATGGTAGACTTTTCAAAGATTAATTCACTGCATGTCTTAACATGTTCCAGTTTTTTCTCCTTTAGATGCTGTGCCTCTATAACGCTCATTCCCTGGCAGGACCGATCTGTTACTCATCCACTTCACATGCTCTTAGTCACAGAGTCACTCTGGGGTGGTCTTGAGAGCTGCCTTTATTTTGGTGTTTATTACTGAATCCCTGCACATAAATGACTCTCAGTTCATTTCAATTTGTATAGAGCTTTAAACAATAGACATTGGCACAAAGAGCTGTACAGAAATCCAGATGCTGCCAGCCAAAGGCCACAGCGGCACTTTACAGTCCTGTCATTTGGCAGATGCCCTTATCCAGAACGACTGACCTCCATCTCATTTTTACAACTGAGCAGTTGAGGGTTAATGACCTTGCTCAAGGGCCCAACAGAGGCAGCTTTGAGGTGCTTGGATTTGAACTCATGACCTTCCAATCAGTAGTCCCAATGTCTTAACCACTGAGCTACCCACTTAAAAAAAAAAAAAACATTTTTAAAAATTTTTGTTAAAAAAACCTTGAGATGACACAAGGAAACCTTGAAGGAAACCAGACTCAGAATGGAACTCATCCTCTTCTGGAAGATATCGGATAGTGGGATTCCAAATCATTACACACTTGCAGAAATAATGGTGCCAAACTGGACTTCTTGCTGTTGTGGTAATAAAAGGGGTGCTACCTAGGAACATGAATGTGCTGTACTTTTAACCCAGTAGCGGTCCATAAGGTCCAATTACATACCTTAAATTGTGTTCCAGGTAAAATATACAAACTAAAGGTACAAAAGATCACAGAGACTAGAAAAGGTACAGTTTGGTATCTTCTGACAGACGCAGCTGTAAGAGTTAAAGGCAAATGGTATGTGCTGAAAGAACATTCAGTATGAGCATGGAACGAGCACAGGACAGTTTTCATAATTCTTAAGAAGTTCTTGAAAGTTACAGATCTACAGTATCCAGGTGAGAGTATCCACTAAAGCAAGGACGAATCAAATTACTGTCACGTCTATTCTGTTGATGGATTCATGCCGGTTTTTGCTCAATCTAAAACAAAGCCCATATTTATTTAAACTGCAACTTGAGCAGTCTAAAATTCTCCATACTATTTGCTCGGGTCATCGGATATCAGCGCAGCATTGCTGAAGGCTAATTTAAACGTAGTCCGAGTTCTTCCACATTCTAGCCCTTCTACATTCCAGAAAGAAAGATATGTTTCGAGATGAGTAGAGAGCAGCTGACCTGGGTGACGTGCTCAGGAATGTCTCGCCTTTCCTGTCCCTACACTAAACACAGCTGTGACTCTTATCATCAGTAGGTTCTGAAATGAGACTGACACCCGAAAGGCTCCGTTGTGACTGAGATGTAAGAGCAAGTAGCAGCTTTATCTGCTGCGTACGTTCCTCATCATTTCACACAGCTTAGAGAAAAGAGACCATGCTGCTACTCAGTCCTGAGTACCCAAAAATCCAAAAATAGACAGTGGCGTACTGCTCATCCCTGAATCGATATTCCTGTCAAAGGCCGAGAGTTAATAAAAATATACTCAGTATGAGAATCTAAAAATATTCAAACAGCATGTGAAAAACTATTAGGACCTCCCAAGAGTCTCCCGATCAAAAATCTCCAGTATATTGCGTCTCCTGCTTACCGGCGTGTCACCTGTGGAGAAGACGTCCCGGACATGGCGTATGGGCTGCTTGTTCCTCTTGCGTAGGGTTTGAGTGTAGTTGTCCAGACGTTTCTTCACCATGGCGGCTTGAGAGCGGGTGAGTGTGGACAGGAGAGCCTCAGCTGGACCATCAGTGAGAGCTCCAGACACCAGTGTGGAGAGACCTGCTTCATGCAGCCATGCTTCCTCCAGTTCCGCTTCTACCATGCAGAATTACACGAACATTACAGTCAGAATGCTGAAAATCCTATAGTGATTCATACCTTATTTTTCACGTGATATACATCTCAGGGCTGCTGCAATCAGAGCGAGGGAAAGAGTGGAAAGGATTAAAGGGCTTTAACAAATCTAGTAAAGAATGTTTGCTTTGGTCACCAATTTTAAGTTTCTAGGTAATCAGAGCAATAATTTAACCAACACTTGCAGAATACATAGATTTAGAGACTCAGTGCCCTTAGAAAACATGCTGGAGGTCATATCTGGAACCGATCTCCCCTCCCAAAACCTCAAATGCTTCAGTCTGTTTCACATACGTTATTTACTTAAATGTGCTAACTGAGCTTGAAACATGGACCCCTAATGCTTTTTCTGCATTCCCTTATGAAAAGAAAATCACCATGTCAAACAAAAGTAGAAAGAAATACCAAAAAACAAAACAAACAAAAAACCCCAACATGAGCAAAAACACCTGTTAACCATTTTCCTTCAGAAATCCCTCTGTAGACCAGGGGGCTTACAGAGTACATATGTACGAGGCCAGATATTTTCTCCAACGCTGCCAAGCATAAAAATAAAAATAAATAAAAACAGTCCAAAGATGCAGGTCCAAATCCAGCAGATCCACATTTCAAATTTAACAAAATAAAAATACAGCATAAGCTTTAATCATTATTGTATCCAGCTGTCTTTAAAGCAGAACCCCGTGTTGAAAACCACAGAAATATGATATGCAAGATAAAAATCTAGTCAAAGTGATGGTTCATGTAGAGTGCTCTGCACTCACCATCAATGCTGCCCTTCTCCATCATCTCCTCCTGGCCTCCTTGGCGGTCCTCCTCGATGTTCCTCATCTCCCTCCAGTAATCCTCCATGGAATCCTGTGAGTCTTGGGACACAGAGCGACCAGGAGGAGAGGGGGGCATCGCTCCTGCTGAAGACATCCTCACTAACCCCCGATACTGGGCTTTCCTAATGAAAACAAAACAGGAGTCCGGTCACTCAAAGCCATTTACTCAGACAAATAAACCAAGAAACACAGTAATACACAACACAATTCAGACCACATGACTGCTGCAATTCAGTGTGTAGGTGTAAATGTAGGAACATTACCCAGCAGGTAGTATAAAAACAATCGGAGTATATAAACCTACAGAGATAACCAGGGATTATTACAGAACTAGACGTTGTAACCAGCGACGCACAGCCAGAATCAAAAGGCAAATTCTTGCCTTGATGTTTCAAAACCCAGTTCACCCAAGAAAGAAAGAGCTAGTGACACCACATAGACCTTCACGCTTTTGCTCTGCCAGCAGCTGCTGGGATGGAGGAGAGATGAAGGCAGAAAGATGACGGACCAACCCAACCCTTTCACTATGGGATCTTCTAAATTAAAGCTCTCTTGGTGAGCTTCCTCAAACAAAAGCAATCATCAAAGCGAGGAAGACTGCAGTAAAGCAGAGCGATCTTAGGATTTCAGTAGCTCTCAACAACAAAGTTAACATTATAGTTCCAAAAAGCCCTGCGAAGCAAAGCAATCTAATTCGATTTCGGTTTGAACTTTCCTACTGAAATATTGATAAGGAAAAACTAGCTGACAATGAACTGTTATCGCTGTGTCTCTCATTCGCTCTCTCCCTTTCTCTGCCAGGAAGCAGGCTTCACTTAGAGGATATTATTGATCACAACCAAGGAAGATGCCTTCTGTGTTAAGAGAACTCCATTCTAATAGCCTCCAAATTCCCTAAGAGCCTTCTGCTTTCAGCTTCCGACAAGTTTTATCACTTCAGCATCAAAATACTTTGGAGTCTCAGGTCTCTCACGTATGCCATGTTGGGTTAAAAATGTGTTTACAGCCAGATCACTGACTCTGGAACACTGATTACAACTTTAGAAAAATTCCTACAACCAGTACAGTACCTTGTTTGTGCCAATTCATACACATCAGCAGTTGTAGCTTGTTGTTGACTAAGCTATACAATTCATGTTATTATTGATAAAAATACATGTCTCTCACTCATACATGTCTACAAATATGTCCATCTCAGTAGACCGGAGTTGCCATTTGTGTTCATTACACCGGAGATGTAAGGTCCTCCTTACATAATTTGGTCCTAGGACTCATGTTTCTACAACCCAAGCAGTAATATCCACATTTAGAAAAGAAGATGGAGACTACTGAGCAATGAAAACATCATTCATCTGCCAAGGTGCTCACTAAAGTAGACATCAAAGATGTGTTCACTATAATGTACAATAAAACTCATTTCCTATACATCATTCAGGCTTTCAGGATATGCATGGGCATTATAGCCACTAATGAGTTTACTAATGAGTTCAAGGAAAGTTCCTCCACACAATGGTAATGTGTTTTGGCATAACTGAAAACTTTGGTTGACCTATCAGGAGGCATTCGATGAGAAGAAATTCAGATGTATATCTGAGGCATACCAGATACAATACCACTGCTTAAACCAGCTCTACACTGGAAAATCATCGATGTGATTTTAGTATTACAGACTGTGTTCAGATTGGAAATCATAGTACATATTACATGACATGCTCTCTGAGGGTTGATTGTGTGCCACTGAGACCAAAGCCAGTCAATGACAAAGTTATGGTAGTGTCAGAAACTTCTGATTAAAATCTCCGAGTGGGACGACTGCCATGATGCTGGGATGAAAGCCACCAACAGGACTCAGAGGACAACCCCAAACCCACAGGACAGCTACAAATATGGCAGTGGCAACGGGAAACAGAAAAACACACAGAAAAGCATCCTGATTACATCAAGTTCACATTAAAGACTGTTTCTGTTTTCGCGGCCCCGTTTTATGCTCGAGTCCGGATAGCTAACCGACGACAACAAAACATAGTGACTTTCTTTAATCGCAACTCTATCGGAAAAGGAATTTCAGTGCAGAATCTGATATGTTCAAGTATTCAATTTAAAACACTATAACTACAATTCTGACACAGTGAACTTAGGAACAGTGTTGTGTGCTCCCACCCAGCTTGAGATAAAGTCAAATGAAAGTTAATATAGGAAATTTATATAGAACTTTATATAGGAAATGTATTTACAGTAAACATCAGCACTCTTGGATGTTTCATCAAATGGACTGGAACCAAGTGTTGTGTGAGCATCACGCCACTTGTCTGCCTTTGACGCATACAATTATACTTTCTAGTTCAATACGGTTACTACAAAAGAGTTGAGTGAAATCGTCAGCAGACACCGCAAACGATCCTATTCAGGAATATGACTTTGGGATTCATATATGAACGCTCACCAGATGAAGATGGAAAGGAAAATGGAGTGCCAATTTTACTGACAGCGCCTTTTTTTTTTTTTTTTTTTTTTAAACGAAAACCAGTGCTAGCTAGATAGCTAACCGATAGTGTGGCTTCTTTGGAGCCAAATAAATGACACAATAAACAAACAAATCAATCTCTCGACTCATAAATGATGTATGTAGAGCTGCGATATAAAAAAAACAGTATCACAGGTTATGCTCTTGTACTGAATATCAGCACGGCTTAAAATGCAAAAATTATATAAAGACCTGAATATAACGTTCATGCTAGGCTGGCTTAATCACATCATTTTTGTCATGATAACACTTATATTGACTATTAACCACCAACGGATTGAGAACTGCAGGTACTAAACAACCAATCTGCTTAAAGTTTCATTCATAAAAAGTGAAAAACAAAGTGCTACCCAATACAGGTTTTGTAGTATGATAAAAGAAATAAATACTGTAATTAAAGTTCTATTTAATGCAGGTCTGATAAACATGCCAACCAAACATAATTCTGATTACCTGACTTAACAAGAATTTGGCTTGGCCCAAATCCAGACAAAGCTTAGCAAAACACATGACTAATATGAAAACAAACACAGACCACTGCACGGTGCTTCTGCAGATCATCCAAGCTGTATTTCACGGCAGCTGATATTTTTAGCCCTGATGGTCTGGCTAAAAAGAATCGATACTCCTTGAAAACAGACTCCAACTAATGTCTAAATGAGATTACCTTTCAGTGTCTCATCCAGCTGGGGAGGACAAGGAAGGGCATCAGAGCGGAGTAGCCTGCTCTGATCCGAGATGCAGATCATAAAAACAATGCTGCTTAAAAAACACAAAGACAGTGAGAAAGAGAGCAAAACACACAGAGAGAGAGAGAGAGAGAGAGAGGAACAGAAACAGATACGATGAGACTCAACTGACCCAATCTCAGGATTTCCTCCTGTGACAGCAGGAACCCTGTGTGTAACTCAAACTCATCTCCCCTCCCACATACCTTGCTCAATCTATCCATCCCACTCCATGGGAGGCGAACAACTTTCCAGCACACGCACTTCTTCCTTCCCTGCCCCCTCAGTCTTTCTCTCCCTCTCTGTGGTGCACCCCTCCCTCTCCCTTTACCCCATCCTGTCCTGTTCTCTCTCTCTCTCTCTCTGTCTCTCTCTGTCTCTCTCTCAGAAGCCACTCCCTGCTTTAATCTTTACAGCCCAACACGTCCCTTTAGAAGGAAGGCGTTAAATGCCCGATGTCTTCAATGTTTATGCCAAGCGGTCTCCTGAACCCTTTACAGCGAGACTAGAAAAGTGAGGACAGTCTGGATGTGAGGAGGTGTTCTGTGAGCTGGAGCAGTGAAAAAGGGGGTAATTTTGGAAAACCGATTCCACATGTGGGTAATTACCAAAACCATTTATATCACCACTCACTTTCATTTCAAAACAAACCTTTTACAGACATACCTGACAAACAAATGTAGAACAAATGTTCCATTAGAAAGTGCTAAATATAGAGCGTTAACCTCCAGAAATTTTGCATTGCACAAGGTGTTTTGCATACGTATAGAGTGACATCGGCTCTGACATTAAACATGCACCCAGAGCACGGCTCTGCATTTCCAGAAGAAGAAAAAAAAACCTCCACGCAGAAGAAATAGATTAACAAATGAACTAACTATTCCTTGTGATACATGTCTAAACAGTTAAATGATTCATATAGATTCCACAGTTCAGCAAAAAAGAAGGACTAAACTAGAAATGTGGTACGAGTGTTCATCCCTGTGAAGCTGCTTAAACCAGAGAAGAAAGCTGAAGATCCCTCAAAAATCATGACCTAATTCCTCCAAGAATGTAAACACAGGAGCAGTGCTGCCAAGGCCACCATCCAAAAGCAACATGTCCGCAAAAACTTTTGTCTTTGAGCAACTTTTCCTGCAAGTCAAACAAGGCAGGTTTCAAACACTATGCTTCGACTGGAAAACATTTCACAGTGCTTTATCAATGTCCATATGGCCTTGCTGGCCATTTATTTAATAGACTAAAACATTTTCCATCTTCCATATTGATTAAAATGGGCATCTACTTCAGTGCTGATAAAATCAAAACAGAGTGCCAAACTGCTGAGCGTGGCATGTCCCTGCAAAATGGCTGGATGCGGAAATGGTGAGTCGTTATACAAAAAAAAAAAAAAACTTCAACTATTTGCAGAAGCATGAATGAAAGAGTTCAAGATGATTTTATCAGAAAGGTATGTCAACCACCCCCCAGCTAGACTTCGGCTAAAATAAGAAACACATGTTTCATAAAGATGCCTTAAAGAGTTTAAACAAGACTGCTCTGGGTTCCACTCAGTGTGAAATGGAGGGCATCAGCAATGGGTCTTAATGATGACCAAAACACACTATTTGATTTTATGATGCGGTTTGTCTTGCTAGACAAAATAGTTTTTACAAGTCTTAACAGTGTGCCTGCATATACAACATTTAGACGGATCGTGACTTAAGATGGGTATATAATCTTAACTATTTATTTAAATCTTTATTCTCAGCAAATCTTCACATTGTATTTACGAGCAACATTCTTAGGACTCGTTTGAGCATTCAAGTCTGTTGTCAAGAAACGGTCTTGAATATTTCCAATAAGCTCTTTTAGAGCTGGTTACACCTATAAAAGCTTATAAAAAGCCAACGGAAAGTACAGTTTTACTTAATTATAAGCGCATCACCTATTGAACAATACTGCTGGTTAGACTTAGATGTTAAGAAATTACAGATTTCAAACCTTAAGGACCTTTAATTTAGTAAGCAATAACAATATTTGCCAATTCAAATCATAATGCAGCCAAAGTACCCCACATGGCTTCTGCAAAGGGAGGCAAGTGGCATTTATAGTGCTGGTTTAAGGAAACCTCTAATGACAGGCCATGCTGAATAAATATAGCTACCATGCCTGTTATCCTATAAACTGGTCTTTGCTCATTAGGCTTGGAGCATTAAGCAGGCACCAGGAGAACACAAAGCGTTGGTCAATGATGATTTAAGGGCAGGACGTCCTACTAAACCAATCCATACAGCACTGAAGTGCAGCAGCTGGGCCTCGAGATGATTGATATCTGTGACAGGGTTCTGAAAAATTGCGCATTCAACACTTAACTCATTAACCCCATGGTGGATAACCCTAGCCAAGATGTTTAAGGCTTCAGTGTCCAGCCTGGTTAAAAGCACAGCTGAATCGTTGTGAATGATGTGAGCAATAGTAGTGGGCTGGTGACTAATGGGATTTTTAAACGCAATAAGCTATAACCTCTGATCCCATGAGCTGAAGCCAAAGCCACCATAAACATGTCTTTGTTAATCAGCTCGTCACTGTGAAACACTTCATTGTCAATTGCATTTTCTTTATGCCATGTATACATGTTTATACCCTTAAAAAGCACCATTCAAACACCATTCAATTGGTCTTTTATAAGACAGACTCCCGATGCCTACAGCACATTACCTTCAGGGTCATGAACTCCTTCAGCATTTTTCTGCTACTCAAGCAAGAGAAACTCACTCCACAGTGTATGTTACAGGTGCTAGGGTCATGCTTTTGCTAACACTATGAAGAGAAACTACACTGTCACTGATACTTCCTGTTTTGGTTATGGACATAGGAAAGACTGCTTTGTTAATCCAAGGCTTTAATATGCAAAAAGTCCCATTACACCACATGACCACCACATACACGAGAATTTCCAGTGAAGGTATATGGTGATGCCTGGTTGCAATTGGGTTAAAGAAGTGGAAATGCCGGCTTGGCAGCAGGAGTGCATGTTTAAATAGAAATTTCAG
The DNA here is from genome assembly GCA_030068335.1 of Chrysichthys cranchii. Classification (NCBI taxonomy): domain Eukaryota; kingdom Metazoa; phylum Chordata; class Actinopteri; order Siluriformes; family Claroteidae; genus Chrysichthys; species Chrysichthys cranchii. The sequence continues at coordinate 20,052,948 of JAQMCW010000032.1, read as the reverse complement.
AAAATTTCCTGTGCTCCAAAGTGCTTTGTTTCTTCACAATGTCCACTGAGACAGACCATTACAAAATAACCTTTTACCCACTGGGGCTGAGCTATACAATAATATACTATTAATGGCATTTTAAATAAAACCACATGACACATTTCTGAGATATTATCAGTCATTAGAGACACCTCTAGAATTGATCTTTTTGTGATTAATAAGCTTAAGGTCAGGCTGAAAATAGGAGAGAAATCTAACTTTTAATTGAAGTATAAATATTCGACGAGACTTAAAAATGCTTAGCAGAAAAAAAATTATTGGCACCCTGCATTTAGTACTTTGTGCCAACATCACAACACTGACACTACAATAACAGATGAGACTGGAGAATACAGAGCAAGAGATCTGAGAAACTCTTCAGTTCAGAACCTCTCCAGATCATCCAGGGTCCTTGTTCTTCTCCTCTTCAGCTCACCTCACAGGTTTGCACATGGGGTTTAGGACAGGTGATTGAGATGGCCATGTCAAAAGCTTGATTCTGTCACTGAACAATATCGTATGAATTTGGACGTGTCCTGCTAAAAGATCCAAACATGACCCAGTTGTAGCTTCTTGGCAAAGATGGCAAGAATTTCCTAATGACTCCAAAATCCTGCCATCTTTTGCAGATGGTGATTTTTAGAGAATGTTTGCCTCCAAATCCACCCTCTTTTACACAGGTACATTACAGCTCACAGTGTATTAAGCTTTTCAGTTCTTGTCCTTACAGTACATATGAGCATTTTCAAATAGGCAGTTATTTTTTTAATAGCCATTGCCTTTATACATGGTATTCTCTTATCTGCCCCAAGAATGACTAGGGGAATTTGCCTCTGTGTTTCAGGACTCTGCGTAATCAGATAAATTAAAGTAAAATATAAATGTGAGCTTCCTCCCATATGTTAGACATGCTAGATTTCTCACATATGTTCATTGTAACATTTAAGCCAATTACCCACAACCATTTTTATTTTATCTTATCCAGGGGTGCCAATATTTCTGGAGTTGACTGTGTGTCACAGGCTGGTGCCACTGTTGTTTGCAATGATATTAAAGATCAACATAAATGTACTGTATAATACAACAGTTATTTCTGGTCCACTAAATTTGACTACATTTAGAGCAGCGCTGGTACATTCCACTGTGTGTATCGCTCCACCTGTCTGTGATCGCCAAACTGAATTACAATTTGAGCAACGGTTTGTTACAAGTGACAGTACTATGAGCCATCAGTCAGTCTGCGTGTTCGCATGGCAACATGCAACACTCTATCCAGAAGTTCCAGGTGAATATGTGCGTCAACATTACAAATTGTTCGATTTAAATACCTAACGCTTTAGCTCTATGTGATATATGCGAATTAGCCTAAATTAACAACCACACAGAGCGATATGATCCCTTGATAAGGACTGAAAGCAACAGCAAAAAACAGAGGCTTTCAGAAACAGGAAACTGACAATTAGACAAGATAACCACTTGAATTATTGTTAAGAAGACTAAATAAAATGGAATATTCCTGCATATTTCCTGGGATAACTCAGTCTTAGACACACATCTCCCTTAGTCCGGTGTCCATATTTGTTTGCAAAGAATTACCTCCTTTCTACTACCTTCTTCGTTTGCAGTGACCTCAAAGAAAACAATAACTGTTTTGAACATGTTTCAAATGAACATTTGCCTTTGTTTGCTAATTTGAACCCACCTCCGCTGTGATTTCTCTGGGAACCATTTCCACTGATGGAGCAAAAATATTAGCCATAATGTGTCTAAAAAGTCACTTACTTGATATTAAAGGCTTATAGAACTGTTCCATACAAGCAGTATTACACAATCAAGAGTGTTCATGTACTGATCATCAGCACAGCTGTGATTACCTGCGGTCTCATACATACAGCTGTATCACAGCCGTGCTGATATTCAATACAACAGCACACCAAATTGTACCAAATTACCTGTCCCTACAGGCCAGATCTCTCTTTTAACATAGCTATTAAACATTAAAAGTCCAAGATATTTGCTTCAAATCCTTCTAACCATGATAATGTTAAATTTATTCTAATCAAAACAAGTAACACAAGATAAACCAATAATAATAATAATAATAATAATAATAATAATAATAATAGATGGAAACAGAATTCCTACATTTATGCCTGTAGTTAATTAGTCTAAGCATTTTTTATATTTTCACAACAAGAAAGCAAAAGTACTTGACACTTGCAATCCTTCTCAACATCTTTCTCTCTCTGTTTCTCTCTCTCTCACAAACACAAAACACACACACACATCCTCACATTTACTAAGCAAATTCTGTATGCTCAGTAACGTTGGCAATTTGCGACGGGGTTCCTGTGGTTTTAGTTAGTTCAAAAAACACCACAAAAAGCAGCACAATTAACCGCATACTTAGTATTCAAGTTCTTGACAAGGTTATCAAAATTCAGTGTTAATGATTAATTTTCTTGTCTAAAACGATGCACATTCCAAAGTGTAAAAAAAAAAAAAAAAAAGTCAAAGTGCTATGTAACCCCTAGTCATGCTTTGGGTTATGCAAGCTAGCTGCAAAATAATACTCTTAACCTTTATGGCCAGTTCTTCTTAATTCCTCACAAGCACTTTGAAACAAACCTTTGAATAAAACCTTCTCCATTTCTAATTCAGTACTTTCACAATTTTAATAGTAGAAAGAGTGGTCGACAGCCTTTAGTCAAAATCGGCACTTATCACATGAACGTTATATCTCAGATTGCCACTATTTACATACATGAACATAGCACTTACTGGCCTTCAGAGCAAATATACATAACCAACATAAAACATCATAAAAGTGACAAACTCCAAATAATGACATAATGGCATCTTTCTTATCAGGAGCAATGAAATTTTAGCATCTCCTATTAAACCAAATTTAAAACTTTTGTCAAGATCACAGCTGGGTTTTAGTACAATTCCTTATCTAAGTAGCTCCTTTATTTTAAATAAAATAAAATAAAATAAAATAAAATAAATAAAGAAATAAATGGACTCAGTAAGCACAATACTTCTGGCACTGTGCTTTGTACAAGTTCACTGGGGAAACCGGTGATTAATAATGTTTACCTGTGCATAGTGGGAGGCTCTTTCTCCGTACGTTCGTGCTGTAAATACGGACCTCCTTTTCTCATGGCTGTATAGAAGACGACTGAGCAGGTTTCAGCCGGAGCACTTGCTTTCTACCTGCATTAGCACTGGAATGTGGCAGAGCAGCACTATGAAAAGCAGCACATTCTGGAGCCATTTCCTCTTACGTTTAACTTACATGAGGTAATAATCTCTGTGAGTTAAGCCAGCATGCAGGTTTGGCGATGATTTATGGTGATGGGCTTTTTGCCAAAGCAAACAGACAGTGAATGTGAAGTTTCCACTTCTCTTCACTTATTGTACGAACCAACGCTGTTAAGAACTGATGGGTTTGAGGGACTTCAAGATATTATGTTGATATTTTTACTTAATATCTCAAGTTTTTCAACATTGGACATCATTGTGTACTTAATAATATTGCGTCATATAGACTTCTCTTATCATTCAGAGTTATGACCTCGGCATTCCGACATCTCCTTGTTTCAAGTGAATATTTAACACCCCATAGTCGATTAATGAAACAGTTTGTTTAAATATTAGCTTATAATTTTTATTCTGAATGATGTTTGCCAACTAAAAAGTAAACAGGCTGCTTTAGTGAAATTCAGGTGATATATTTGCATCATGAGACTTATCATATTGGTAACTTCAACGGATCCAACATGGCCCCCCCATGCCTCTCAGTGAGGTCGTTGAACCACATGGATTTGTCCCATCCTAAGCTACAAGTGTCCCTTTAAGTTTATATGTGTTTCTCTTATTTTTTTTAGATTAAAAAAAAACACGCACACAGTTCTGGATAAATTTACCCTACACTGAACATTACATTACATTACATTACATTACTTTCATTTGGCAGACGCCCTTATCCAGAGCGACTTAGATTTTTATCTCATTTATACAACTGAGCATTTGAGGTTAAGAGCCTTGCTCAAGGGCCCAACAGTGGCAGCTTGGTGGTGCTTGGATTTGAACTGCCGACCTTCCGATCAGTAGTCCAATGTCTTACCAGCAAGACACAGTGCAGCTGCCTACATCAGGTGTGTGGATCTCTTTGACAAACGCTCTCTTTTAACAGAAATGTGATTGAAATGAAATCTTGCTTAAATATTAACTCGCTCCACAGTATAAAATATTGGTTTCCCTGTTAGCAAAACAGAGCACATAAAGAGCTCGTAGCACCGTGGAGCATGATACAAAACTCTACAAAATAAATATTAAAACAACAGAACTTCAACTGATGATAATTACATATTCTTTAACGCTAAAACACCACAACAGGACTACACGGTCACTAATTTTACCATATTAAAACTTTATAATTCATTTTCATCACGAGCAGCTTTAAAAAAACTCACCTCTTCCTCATTCAGGAAGAAAACAAAGGCATAAAGTTGGCAGTCTTAAAGCGACAGTACCCAGAATACACACACTTTCAAACTGCACATTTTTCGTAAATGGGACTGTGGTCTGAAAACAAATATTTTACTAATCAAATAAAAGAACATTTGAGATGTTGAAGTTTCAAAGAAACAGGAAAAACAATAAATTATAAACATCATTTCATCCTGGTTACATAAGCTAGGCTAAGCTAGGCTGCGATACCTAAGCTAGGCTAAGTGGTTCAACACAGTTGTTCGACTTACGATGGGTGTGGCCGAACGCATCGCCAGCGTAACTTGAGGACTACATGTATAAAGTCTTTTAATATCAATAACACTGTAGGGATGAAATTTGAATTGAATTTCCAAGTATTTCAATTAGTGCCTTATTAAAGATTAAACTGATGATTGGTCATAGCGGTCACTAAAGAAAGCAAATAATGAGATAATATCTCATTATTTCAACGTACGTCATTTCAAAATAAGCACTTCAGCATTTTTTTCACCCAACTTGCCACAACCTTCTGTACTTATGCGAGTACAATATGATGCATAACTACACATAACATAATTAAGTAAAAAATAATTAAAGAAAGTCACCATTATCTTTTAAATAGTACATGATTTAAATGCCCGGACACCCAGTAACACAGGGCATGGCTGCTCAACCCTCCTAGCATACATCTAGTACTCTGCATATTGTAATTCCTACTCCAAGAGGTTGGACCTGCCTAGTCAAGATCTTCAGTAGTGTTTGATCATTAAACTGCAAATCAAAGCTAGTTGTTCTCCATTAGCGAGACTGCCTGCCTGTGCTCAGGTGTAGAAGTCCATGGCTGACCTCAAGCGTATGGAAACGTGTAGAATTAAGCAGTACAAACGACCACACTGTACAGGGAGTGTATTACTCTCTTTGACAAATTACAAAAGCCGCCTTCATCTGAGAATCTGAGCACGAGTGGTTGCCTTTGTGTGCGAGACAACACTCAACAGAGCATTGCTTTGAAAATAATCCTGCTCATGACCCAAATTCTCACACCAATGCACCACCTCTAAAAGTTAATGTCAACACAATCACAAGCTTGCAGGAGTCACCTCTGTGTGCTTTGCACATTCTGAGATAAGGGCTTAGTGTTAATGGATGTTTATTCAGAGACGGTAGGTCACTTTTGAACTATTTGCCATCTGGAGCAGCCACATGGAGACCTTTAATTAATTCTTGGGAGATTAATAGACTAATGTCACCAGCAAACATCACGGACCATAATCTGCACAAAACACCTGATAACATTGTAAATTCACAAATAGGACAAACATGTAGTTGAATCAATTAAGTCTTTATCCTCTCAAGTATAGGGAGAAAACAATAGATCGCTATTGTCGGCTACTGGATCACCATCAACACAGAAAAAAAAAATCAGACAGCAAGAAATTCATCTTAGGATCATTAAAGCACATAATATACGTCCAAGGGTACACTTGTGACACCTGGAGACAAGGTGGAATAATATTAGATACATTATAATATATGAAATACAGGCTTCAGAAGCTCACCTGTTAAGACATTTCTAGTCTACAAGTAGAAAGAAAGGAAGAAATCAAAGAAGGTGACAAGTAAAAAAGAAACCAAGCCAGGTATCAATCCCAAAATCAAGCAATAATTTAAAAAAGAAAGTAGGAAATCTTTAATTAAGGAACAAGGAACTAAATCTTGTGAGGAATGACGAGACGAATGTAAACCAAACCTTTATGAAACTAACACTAAAGTGCTACTATAATGTTACAGAGTTTGGGAATGTGAAAGAGCACGGTTGTGAGCCAAAATACAGTTCACCAAATCCACTCAGGGTTGGGAATCACAGACCCAAGCTGTCAGTGATGTGCTGTAAACCTAAGCTGTCAGTAATGTGCTGTAAACCTAAGCTGTCAGTGATGGGACACAGATGAGAGCACAACATGGGGAGGTGAGAAAGAGACAAAAGAGGACACGGAGAGCCAAAAAAAAAAAGGCAAGCAAAAAAGAAAAAAGACAGTGTACCCTGTCACCACTTGTCACTCTGCACTTACATCATTCCCTGATGACATACAAAGAGGACGAGGCCAATCAGGGTTTGGAGATGTGCACAGAATGGTGCACCACAAGGGCAGACACACACTTCCAGGCCTTTATTCATGGGCTCCAATAATACAGAGGGTTTAACTGTATGTATGTATGTGTGTGTGTGTGTGTGTGTGTGCGCGCATGTGTAAGGCGAGATGAGATCTAGGGTTAGGTTTAAGTTATCCTTTTAATTTGATCCATAATAAGCATATTCATCATTCAAACCCATTGCATAAAAGCACTAAAAGAGCAGGTGCTACACCGATCGTTTCCACCCAGTGGATTTGTAATACTTTATTTCATTTCATTATCCCACAGATTCCTTAAACTAATATGAGATCAATAAAACTGATTAGGGTTTAACCATTCTTCCTAGCTGACGCATTAACTATATTTGTTAGCTACAGTCCTGGATTAGTGGCTTTGCTTTAGCTTCATGACGGCCTGGCCTTTGTGATGACTATTTTTTTAAAAACTCTGTCGACAGGACCCAATGTTTTTGTTTTCATGAACAAATAAGTATACAGAAATACAGATTAGTCAGGGGGTGATTTTTCTGGAACGGTTTTTGAATCACCTGCTCTGCGTTATTGAATATGGGTCTGACTTCGGGAGTTGTGTTTCAGTACAATGAGGGCATTATGTTTTGGACACGTGAAATAATTCAGTCACCACGTTTCCAAAGAGAACTGTACATTCTGACAGATAAGGACTCGCAGTAGACGTGTGATTGCTTAATAACCAGTGAGTCACTTCTGAGTTATGGCAGACATCTAGAAAATTGACTTAAGTAATTGGTGGAATGAGCCAAAAACCTCAATTATGTTAAGTTTTGGGGGGGGGACACAGCTCATCAGCCACAAGGGGAACAATGAAAGTAAGAAAAATCAGGGTTTTATTTAAATGTAACTGCCGCTGGATCATCCACACAGGACTACATTTATTTTAGGACTATTTTAATCACCACAATATCTTATAACACACTTGTCCACCTACAGCTGTGTGAGCAGAATATACAGTCTGCTGTGAAAGTAAAACAATTCTTTTGTTTTTGCTATGAACTCAAAACATCCCAGTTTGAGATCAAAAGACAAATATGAAACAACAGATTAGAATTTCAGCTTTCATTTCCCGATATTTACATCTACATGTGCTAAACAACTTAGAACATGACAGTTTTTTTTTTTTTTGGCGCGATCAAAAATATTGGGACATGTGACTGACAGGTGTTTGCCACTCAGGTGTGCCCTGTTAGACTGATTGTTTTACCAATTAATAGCTCTGAATGTCTACTCTAGGTTCGAGCCCTAGGTTTCTTGCCTACCTGTGAAGACAGTATTTGTTGTTAAAATGGATAAACCAACATGAAGACCAGAGAGCTGTCTCTGGGTTTCACTAGTGTACTAACAACAACAGGAGGAACTTTGTCACGCAGCAAGACAATGACCCAAAACACATTGCCAACACAACAAAGGACATCATCGGGGGGAAAAAACTGGAATGCTTTAGACTGCCCAAATCAATCATCAAACTTTAAACCAACTGAGCAAGCATTTCACCTCCTGAAGAGGAGACTGAAGGGAGAACCACCCCCCAAAACAAACAACTGTTAGAATAAAACATTACGAAAGAAGAATGCAATACTTTGGTGACGTCAACTGGTCACTGGTTTGATGCGGTTATTGCAAGCATGGGATATGCATCCAAAGATTAAATGTTATTTACTTTAATTTACTTTAGGCCCATCTGTTCATATACTTTTACTCACTTAAACATTGGGTCAGCTGCTAGATGTAAATATCAGGAAATGAAAGCTGAAATTCTCATCCATCTCCTTGTATTCAATGGTCTTTTGATTTGGAACCCAAAGGTTTTCAGTGTAGAGCAACAAACTCATCTTGCCACACCAATACTTTTGAACTGGTGTGCGTATAGCATATTTCTGTACTAAACTGTGATTTTAATGACACCTAACGTTATTATAAATGCCTGGGGTCGTATATTAAACCTGGTGAAAATAGATCCATTTAAGTATTTTTTAACAGGTCATACAAGGAGTCATGGAAACAACGTGGTTCAATAAAACCCACTCATCTGACCCATCTGATATTGGTCATGATGATTATACATTGGTTAGAGGGCAAAAAGTCATACTGCATGCTTGTGCAAGGCTGTGCAAGAATTTCAAAAGTTCAGTTTTGTGATAAAAGAAAGTATACATCATACAGCCCACAGTTTCTTCTACAGAGCCTGTACACTCTCAGGAAGAAAGCGGACTGAAATGTACATTTGTTTTTTCCACTTTTGTACCTTTACTTTGGATCTCTGATCTAGAATGGTGCATGGAGAGTATCGAATACTACTAATTACAGTCCCTTTTAAAATGTACATCATGCACTATATCCACATTTCTCAAGGAAATATACACATTAAAGGTCCAACAGATGTATCATTACACACACATCACATTCCACAGTACCACGTAGTACTATATTTGTTTCTCAGCGTGTACACAATGGGAAATAGGCTATTCTGTTTAAAACAGATCAGCCAACAGTATAGTACAGTATACTTAAAGTATACGGTATAATTAAAGATCATATTAATGCCTTTAGTCGTTTTTGGAGGATTCCCTAACCTGGACTGATTATGCTGAATTATCATGCCAAAAAAAGCAGCACTCCAGCTTCTAGTGCAAACAAACAAACAAACAAACAAATAAATAAATAAGAAAATGTAGCTTAGTGCATTCTTCTTGATCACAAAGTAAACACGACCTAGTTCTCAGCACTGGATTAGTGCAGGTGGGGGAGCTTTCTATGTCCAGATGATAGCTTCAATGTAGATCCACATTAATGTTTATATTAAAAGAAATAATAATAATAAAGATCCATAGAGACCCCTTTTTTTCTCTCTCTGAACAGATGTCACTATACACACTTGGCAAATATTACAAGATGTGTTTTGAGTCCACTGGTTCCCCTAGCTAACCAAAAAACACCAAAAGGCACCATTTAACTCATGTGTACAATCAGCCATCTGAAGGAGCTGACTGGACTGTGTGTGTTTTGCATACACTTTGCTATGCTATTGTTTACAAAAGCCATTAGTGCAATCCTATAAATGTATTTCGTGTAACCTGTGCCTGGCCTGGATAAATAACAGAACTAATAATGTACCTGTGTGATGTGGTTTTACCTGCTAGCAGAAGAATGTGTGGACGTGAACGGCTCATAGCTCTCATCACCCACTAAATGTCTCCTTGGGGCACTGAATGAATGGTAGGCGGTTAAAACGACGCTTCCCGACTCGGTTAAATCCATGGATAGGGTACAAGCAGGTCGAAGCGCTCAGACCAAGGCAGAGCAAACAAATCTGTAGCTCACAGTTTCATATCGGAGCCAACGCCACTCCGCTCTTGTCCCGAAAAAAAAAGTAAATAATGGTGTTTATTACAGCCCTCCTGCGCGTGCTCTTGTTGTAATCAGACGCCACTGACAGGAAGCGGAGAGGCGCCGCGTCCTCGCGGCCAATCAGAGAGCGGCGTGCTTGCATAAATTAAAATCTCATTGTCTGTTTTGAATAAGAGGCATTCTCTCTCTCAGGCGCTTTTTCAAAACACCAGCGCGTGCGTTCCAGCAGCTTAACGGTCGCCATGTCAAGTAGCTCATTAGTCTAGATCTGAAGCAGGCAGGCGTGTGATGAAACCAGTGTATTGCGGCTTTGTTTTGGTCGTTGGTGTGCATGTGGACGTCGTTTAAATGTTCAATTGAGTTATTTGTAAAACCTTTATTGCTTTTGGGTAGTCCTTGGGAATTCATTTGGCTGTTCATTTTGAATTCCTGGCCCAGTTATGAGAGGAAAAAATCCACCTTGGCCTGCACAGTAATCTGTGGTGTGGTGGTTGGCACTGTCGCCTCACAGCAAGAAGGTCCTTGGTGCGATCCCCAAGGTTGACCTGGGCGCCTTTCTGTGTGGAGTTTGTCCCCCATGTTGTCCCCGTGGGTTTCCTCTGGGTATTCTAGTTTCCTCCCACAGTCCAAAGACATGCACAGAGGGGATTAGGCTAATTAGCTACTCTAAATTGCCTGTAGGTGTGAGTGTGAGTAGTTGTCTGTCTTAGTGTGCCAGCCCTGCGGTGGATTGGTGACCTGCCCAGGGTGTACCCCGCCTCTCACCTGAAGTCAGCTGGGATTGGCTCCAGCTTCCCCCCACGTCACTGAACAGGATTAAGCAGTAGAAGATGAGTGAGTGAATTAACATCCATTCACATCACCAATTATCTATAGACTACTGCAGATCCGGTAAGGGGGCGCAGCAAAACTGGAGCCAATACCAGCTGACTTCGGGTCACCAGTCTATCACAGGGCTAACACAGAGACGAACAATCATTCACATGCATGCCTGTGGGTGATTTAGAGCATCCAGTGGACCTGCAGGTCTTTGTGCTGTGGGAGGAAAATGAAGGAAACCCAGACAGTCATGGAGGGAACATGCAAACTCCATACAGAAAGGCCACAGTCAGGTTAAAACCCAGAACCTTCTCACTGTAGTGCTAACCACTGCACCTCCCATGCCGCACTTTAATTAGCATATGATCCTCCATGTGTTTCAGAAGAGTTATTTTGTAATAAATCCTGAGTTGGATTTTTTTCTAGTTTAAAATTCCTTTATTGATATTTTGGTCTATTTTCACTTTGGCTAACAGTTTCCTATATTATTCACAATGCTATCTAACTCTACCCTCTGATAGTGGAGTGAGTTGAATTTAGCCCTTTATCTAAAGAGCAATGCAGCAGCACTTTAGTCATTTATTTTGTCCAACTCACTCATTTCCTTGTATGTACCTGGCATGCTGCGCAAACGCAGCGTTCTAAAGCTTCAGCTTCTTATGCTAATATTGCTGTCAATGTCATCGTGTTTGTCATCTTGCAGGTTGCTAACTAGCCGAGCTGATTCTCTGTGGTAAATCAATGCAACTGTGACCAACAAGTTGCATTAAATTATGGAGTTCAGTGCTTTCTGTCTTCAATAGTTGTATGCTAGATTTTTCATGTGTATGACATCGAACGCCAGGGGGAAATGGTGAGAGAAGAAAGAAGCTTTTACTGCTTTATTTTTAGGACCAAACAGAGAATGATAGTTATCACTTATGTTTGAGGGCACTGATTTTTTTTCTCCGATTAAACAGCATCGTACCTGTATTAGCGATGTCTCTCCTGGGAAATCACCAAGGATTAACTTTCTCACAGGAAGCGTATCAACCATATGAAAATACAAAAATACTGTACCCAACCAGCAAATTAACTAGAATTGCTAAGCACATCACATAATATTTTAATAACCTTTTAAATCAGAGCACTATTTGTATTACTTGTCAGGTTTCACCCTACAAAATAACAGATGACAGTAAAATCTGTTTAAGGGAAAAACCTCTTTATGAGAGATTGAAAAGGCATAGGAGATTAAAAAAAACAAATGATGTTGACCAACATCCAATCAGGACAAAGAGGCATCTCTGTTTGCCTGTTAATCACATTGTTTCGTGAGATAAAAAGCTCCCCCCCTGCACTAAAGTAGTGCTCAGATAGGATTGGGTTCACTGTGTTTATGACTGGCCACCACTGAGTTCCCTGTGTCAGACTTGGACATTTTTTCTAGCTCAGAGTTCACAAGTTGTGACACAATATCGATGTTTCTCAATATCACAGAGATGTGGAAATCTAGTGTAATATGACTCATATCCATACAAGTATCATTTGATGCTTTAGTTATATTTTTTTCACTAAGGACAGATTGATAGGTTTGTATAACTATAGTCAGAAGCTATTCAATGGCATACACCTCACCCATTTTTTTTTCACATAACAGGCAAATAATAATTACTAAAATTGAATTCAGTAATAAATATTTTGTTCAGAACTGGCCTATTATCTTTGTGTAAACATTAATTTCCCTTTCTTTCTTTAACAGATGTGCTTTTTGAACCATACAGAAGTGTTTATATGACAAAAGGCTTAGCCTGGGTCATATATCATGTTATGTGCCACACACAGGCCTGCATGAGCGAGAACCAATATGTCTCTTGTGCATTCTGACCTTCACTGTATGTCTCAGGTCGCACACACCCAGTGGGTCTCCATAAAACATTACTCAATCTGACTGAAGATATGTGGAACTCTTTAACACAGCTATGACTAAGGCAGATTGTTTGCGCTGACAATGATCTTTTTTTTTTATTGAGTCTGAGCCTACAAAAAAATCATGTCAAAAAATACACTGAAAGCTAAAATACATTTTTTTTAGGACTATGGTCTGCGTATACCCAAATATTATGACAAAGTTTCTTACACAGAGATGAATTAAATAGCCTGATGCACTATTAGCCAAAAAAAAATGAAACATCTGTGAGGAAGAGGACATGAATGACGGTGTTAGGATACCAAGCTTCTCCCTACATAGCAGGCACAGCAACCTGAAACCTTTTATTTGTGTAAGCAAAGGCATGTGTTTATGATATTTCATAATACGAACACAGCACAAAACTTACACAGCAGCAAAAATAAGTTATTTTTAAGTTACTATAGGTAAGGTGGAATAGGAATTACATACCGTACTAATAAATGTTTGTTTGTTACATACAATTCCTATTCCACTTCGCTTAGTTTTTTAGGCAGCGCTTAATGAATGCTTTTTTTTAAGTAAAGTCAACTAATAGAATATTTACCACAAATACAGCTGAAATGTCAAGACCTTAGACCTCATCTTAGTAAGAGAATATTAAATGCTGACACTATTAGAAATATGTGATGACTTCTCAGAAAAAAAATGTTTATAACTATTGTTGTTGTTAATGTAAAAAAAAAAATTGATGCAGCCAGTCACCCTCTCTCTGGAGCAAATGAAACTTCATGATGGCTGGAAAGATATTGTCCTGTGTTTAGGTTACATAATAACAATAATCTGTTCAAGGCTGCCACCGTTTGTTTGACAGAGCCCAAGGTGAGCAGCTATGGTACTATATTCTATATCTATCTATCTATCTATCTATCTATCTATCTATCTATCTGTAGTCCTCCTGTGCCTTCAGCTGTGCACAGGGTGTCAAGTGGTACCCACGGGACTCAGCTGACATTTTCGTACCTAAGTGCATTTTACAGGCTAAGGCTGCTAGCCCCATGCCCAACCCTCCTCTCACTCACACACACGCACATCCACACACCCATGCTCACATCTATGGGCAATTTGGAGTAGCCAGTCCACCTAATGTGCATGTCTTTGAACTGTGGGAGGAAACCAGAGTACCTGAAGGAGACCCACGCAGGCACGGGGAGAACATGCAAACTCCACATTGAAAGGTGTCCAGGTCGACTTTGGTCTTTTGTGGTCTGATTGAGTGGTCAGTGTAGTTGAAGTGTTTGAGTGAAAATTAAGTAAAAATCAAGTTGGTTTATTTTGGTCAAGGACCAGGAAGACTTTGATTGACAGGTCCTGGTGTATAACCAAGGGTCATTGTGTACCATATATGATGAAACAGATGGTCAAAACAGGAACAGAGATAATCTTCAGATTTACTCTAGGGAGTGATTTTTTTTTTAAATATTTGATGTCAGTTGTCAAGCTGGAGGAAGTCGTCATCCTCACTGCTGAACCGTACAACCGTAAATACCTTATCTATGACTTGCCTAAAGGTCATGAAGGATATGTGTTACTCCCCACAGATATGGATAAAATGTGAAGAAAGAAAATGCAGATAGCAGGAGTTCTTCAAGTGTACGTGCAGCTATTTGAGAAATGTCATAAATGATCCAAGAAATACAGTAAGTACATATCTAGCAACATTTAAAGTAATGCATTGGAAAGTACAACACAGAGGTTTGCAAGAACGTCTTACTTTAGTGGGCATAAAAAAAAGTAAAGACTGAGCAAGAAGTTGAAAATATCATCCAGAAAGTAGGTCATTACTTCCATGGATCACGAACAAATAGATATACACTAATAGGCCATGCAGGATTTGTGCGAGTGTTATCCTCATAAGGAGAGGAATATGTAAGGACAGGAAACAGGTTTCCTTTTGGTTACTGGGGTGAAGGTTAGAGGGTTAGATTTAGGTTTAGAGGTAGTATTATTTAGTTATAGTCATCCTTTTGTGATTTAAGGTCCTCACAAGGATAGTAAAACAAATATCTGGGGCAAATAGTGAGAAATGTGTGTTTGTGTTAGGTAGAAATTACTACAATGAAGACTAAAATTAGGTTTTGTACTTACAGTAATCCGAAATCCTACTGAAATGACATTGTTGAAGGCTGCTGCAGGGCTTTATCTTATTCTTTTATCTCAACCATTCTATGATAGCAGTAATCAAATTTTTCTGCACATAGGTATTTTAATATAAATTGGTATTACCAGTGGATAGTATTATGAACAATCAAACAATGAACAAAAAGATACCTAAAACGATTTAAAACCTCTACTTAGTCTGTCATTCTGTAGCTGGATAAATCCTATAGAGCTCTAGGTGTTAGTTAATTCTGCATTGTGAGCTATGCTCATGTTTTATTCACAACTATGGAATTGATTTCTATAAAACGCCTGCCATGGTCCATGGATTCATCTTTATTAGAACAGGGTAGTTTCTTCACTAAACTAAATAAGTGATGGATACATAATGGGGAGACGTTTGTGGTGGCCCCAGTGCTGGTGTCTGGTTCCAGCATCTGTCAACACATTTCAGATCCATCTGGACAGCCCCTTTTGCCAGCCTGGACCTAGATCGTGTTGCAATCTTGCCTGTGCCTGCCCATGGCTGGGACGACAACCTCATAGTTATCATTTAAGTAAACTGAGAAGAAGTAGAAATGTTTGTGAGGTCATAACATAACATGAAGATGGACAACCTTAAACAGTATTAAGAGATTTATGATCAGTGCACAGTTTCCCTTTTTTAAAGTTGCATTCAGGAGCTTGTCACTATACATTATATAGAATTTCTAAACACATTTTTGGAAGCTTTTTAATTT
Organism: Chrysichthys cranchii; assembly: GCA_030068335.1. Lineage (NCBI taxonomy): Eukaryota > Metazoa > Chordata > Actinopteri > Siluriformes > Claroteidae > Chrysichthys > Chrysichthys cranchii. The sequence continues at coordinate 20,037,304 of JAQMCW010000032.1, read as the reverse complement.
GATCAAATTATAGGACAATAGTCAATGTGAGAAAGACCTTTAGTTGCTTATAAATTACCATTACCTCATGGAGTATTACACGCTTTGCTCTTGGGGTGATCTTTGTTGGTTGACCACTCCTGGGGAGAGCAACAATGGTCTTGAATTTCCTCCATTTGTACACAATCTGTCTGACTGTGGATTGTATGGAGTCCAAATCCTTTGGAGATTATTTTGTAACTTTTCCAGTCTGATGAGCATCAACAACTCTTTTTCTGAGGTCCTCAGAAATCTCCTTTGTTCATGCCATGGTAGACATCCACAAAGTGGAACATGTGTTGTGAAGATCATAATTTGATAGCAACTATAAGATTTTTTTTTTTTTAAGGTTTCAGGTCACATGCAGAAATATAGAAAATTCTCAAGGTTTCACAAACGTCAAGCACCACTGTATTACTTAATACTACTTATTATATTACTATATTATATTCTATACTATACTAGGGACCCCCAGCAGTCTTTGAAGCATGGAAGCAATGGAAATCACAACTAATATTAATCAAAGTTGTTATTATATTTATATTTTTTAACTTGTTTGTTTGATCATTTGAATTAAATGAGTTTAATTCAAACCTTAATAAATGAAGAAGACAATTTCAGGAATAAAATGCTCTTTGGCTCCAAAAAAAAGGAAAAATATGAGCATTTCCATTTTACAGATTCACCAATTATAGGTGAACACTCCAAACTGTTTATATTTGTCAAATCAGATCAACTCTGTTAATGCCCAGTTAACCAGTCCCTATACTCTAATGAACACTACAGCAAGGTAGCACTGGAAACAGTGAGAGAGAAGTGTGGGAAACTCTAGCTGGCTGAGCTGTGAGGTGACCCAGGAACAGTATCGCCTGGCAGTGCAGCCTTACAGCCATTCTCTCTCTTCAGGCTCAATGCCATAAGCCACAACAGCCTGTTTCCTTTAGAGGTCATACTGACAATCCCTCCATTTCCCTTTCACACCAGCCCTACATTTGGAAAAAACAGTAGTTGCATAGCAGTAAGGATATAAACATGGGACAATCCTGTGTATCCTTTAAATGCTGCCAACTTAACATTATGGGCTACAACATGCCTTTCACAAAGTACAACCCGAATTCCAGAAAAGTTGGGACGTTCTTTAAAGTTGAATAAAATGAACGCTAAAAGACTTTCAAATCACATGAGCCATTATTTTATTCACAACAGAACATAGATAACATAACAAATGTTCAAACTGGGAAATTGTACACCTTTATCCACTAAATG
>JAQMCW010000032.1:20013652-20023818 GCA_030068335.1 Chrysichthys cranchii | reverse complement strand
ACTGTTGCGTTTTTTTCTAGTAGTGCTGTTGTGGTTTTAGTTTTACTGTTGCGTTTTTTTCTAGTAGTGCTGTTGTGTTTTTAGTTTTACTGTTGCGTTTTTTTCTAGTAGTGCTGTTGTGGTTTTAGTTTTACTGTTGCGTTTTTTTCTAGTAGTGCTGTTGTGGTTTTAGTTTTACTGTTGTGTTTTTTTCTAGTAGTGCTGTTGTGGTTTTAGTTTTACTGTTGTGTTTTTTTCTAGTAGTGCTGTTGTGGTTTTGGTTTCACTGTTGTTTTTTCCCTAAAATATGCTGTTGTATTTTTTGCTTTATTGTTGTGTTTACAAATTTACTGTTGAGGTTTTGGTTTTACTGTTGTTGTTTTTTTCTCAAATGTGCCATTGTGTTTTGATGTTACTGTTATATTTACAAATTCACCATTGTGTTTTGACTTTACTCTTTTGTTGTTTTGAACTCTTGTTTTTTCAATTTGTTTCTGAATTTTAAATGTTTCTGAATTTGCTGTTGTGTTTTGATTTTACTTTTTTGAGCTTTATATATTTTTTTTCTTTTTGTTACTTGCTGTTATGTGTTTTGGTTTACTGTTGTGTTTTCAAATTTGCTCTGGTGGTTTTCAGATTTACTGTTGCCTTTTGATTTTACTGTTGTGCTTTTTTTTGTGGTTTTTATATTACTGTTAAGTTTCTCCAGATTTTCTGTTGTGTGGTTTGGCTTTACAGCTGTGTATCTGATTTTGCTGTTGTAGTTGTGACTTTACTGTTATGTTTTTTGATGTGATGTTGTCGTTTAAGTTTTGCTGTTGTGGTTTTTATTTTCTGTTGCTGTTTGATTTTTTAAAGTGTTTTGCCGTTTCAGGCCACTGTACCTTTGACTGTTTTGCAGAGCAACATATCTGATGAAATTACTCCATGACTCATGCAATTATGAGTGATTTGCCATTTTAATAAAATGGCAAAACATTTTTCTGCTGTTTTTGTTGAAGTCCTTGAATTTTGAAGCCTCTCCCCTGACCTTTAGTAATTTAAAATTAACATCCAGTATTAAAATTGCTGTCATAACTTAGCATATTAAGGACAATTTATAAATACAGTCCTCTAAATTCATGTCATCATGGCATTCAATGATGAACACAAGTCAAATCTCTCATACTTTTTTGTACAGCACAGTTTATAGTAGACCAATAAAGCAGAGCCGCTTCCAATCCCTTTCAACGAGTAACCTTTTTTTCTGAATATTGTTGATTAATGTTTAAAGCTTTATCTAACTGAAATGATATCAAACCTGATTAGAGTTAAATTTTTAGAATGTTAACCAAAAAATGAGCTGCTTAATCCATAATATAGGTTAATATAGGCTTTATAATAAAAAGTAAAAAAAAAATGAACAAACAAACAAACAAATAAATAATAAAAGCTCTATCACATACAATATCTTCTCTGGTATATCTAGTATATTTGGATCCAGTCAGATATTGTGTGCTATGTCCATTTGTCATTGTGGTCTGTGAAAGCAATCCCTATGAATAAAAGTTTTCAGAATTTATCTTATGCTGTGATCAGACTCCATGAATTCAGCCAGATTTTGACACGATTTTCAAATTTCCAGCATCTGGCCCAAATATGAACATTGAGAACAACAGACAAGCTTTGTAGTAATCATGGAACAGTGAAGTAACGCGCAAGGATGTGATCAATGATTGATCAGGGTCAGGGTGTTGCCAGTCTCCCAACCAAAACATGGCAAGAATTTATAGCACTAATCTGACATGGTGACCATTGTATAAGACAAGAATATTGTGTAGTCGGATCCTAGCATTAAGTGTGGACTCCTGTCAAACAGTGTACAGCCTTAAGCAAATCTCACTTAAGTGCAATGTTCATAGCTTATTCCACAGAGATGGCTGAATAGCTGTTAATTGACAGCCTGCTTGAGCGATATTTCAGTATTAAAAGTACTGTGCTACTTTTCCAGTACTGTACAGTTTTCCCTTATTGGGTTTTCCCACTGGGGCTTTCACAGACAATTTCATCAGATTCCTTAGCCTTTTATCTATAAATAGTCACCCACCAGTTGTCTCGATTAAATCTCCTAAATTAACCACTTCCTTTAATTTTGTAGAAATCAATCTAGCATTGCTAATGTTTTTCATGAGCTTAGTCAGTCTAAGCTTCTATAAGTTTTAAGGATATTTATGAGGTCCTTACCAAACGTATTTAAGTAGCACCTTTTCTAAATTTGAAAAGTAAAGACTGCTGCATCTAAGCATTTTAAAAAATAGTGTCTTAGAAGTTAATCAATATGTAGTTTTGTGAGTAATCTTCCTCTTAAATACAATCTACATGATTCTCAGGTCGGAATAAAACATATTGGGCTACAGCGATAGAGCCATAAGTGTTTCTGCATCAGTGCCATACAGGTAGGGGAACCTGAGCTCTTCTGCATTTCTCTCTGTCGAAAATGTAATCTGTCTAACCTAATTTGATTGTGAGGTCTACTCGTACATGCCATTCTATATCTTTTGTATTATGGCTCAGAAGCACTTTAAAAGATGCCTACAGGATATCCAGCTCATGGTGCACATGTTCCTCATGCTGGCAAAAGAAAGGAAAAGAAAAGATAAGAAAAGATAAGAAAAGAAAATGTCATTTTCTGAATATTTATATGGTTATTTTATAGGGCTTCATAAATAAACAATTTTGTGTCATCAGCTAATTTACATTTTTAGATTTTAGAGCATTTGGACCATTAGTCTCATCACGTATTTGCCTTTTCTGACATAAACTAAATAGGGATGAAGCATATTTGCATGCATTAATAGTGCATTTACTTAAATACGTGCAGAGAGCTATGAATAACCATTTACTAGAGAAATACAGAGACAGTTGGAATAGGTACAACAGGTTTTAGAAATCTTTGAATATAGGACTTGTGATAAATGACACCCATTTATTTCTATATACATAAAAAGCAAGGAAAACTCTCAAGAAATTATGCTATGAACAAGGATAACTTAAAGATTGCTGTGGACAGTCCCACAGATACCATAAAGCCCCCCCATCCCAAAAAACCCCCCAGCTTATGTCCAATTCTCACCCTTTCTTCAATGAATAATCTTACCTAAACACTGTAGACTCATACCTAAGATCTGCTGCTGTAATCATTAAGCTTGTAACGCTCATAATCATCGAATCCTTTTGACACACTCCCCAATGTTTGATCTTACACTATATAATAGTGGAAGAGAAATGATGATGTACCCCACCTCTCTCCTGAAATCAGTTGATATTGGCTCCGTCTTCCACCCACGACCCTTTACAGGATGAACCTGTTACTAGCGGGGTACACCCTGGGCAGGTCACCAATCCACCGCAGGGCCAACACACACACACACACACACACACACACACACATACACACACACAGACAACCATTCACACTCACGTTAAACCTCCGACCAATTTCGAGGAGCCAATTATCCTAATCCACTCTGTGCATATCTTTGGACTGTAGGAGGAAACCAGAGTATCTGGAGGAAACCCACATGGACACCGGGAGAACATGCAAACTCCACACAGAAAGGCGCCCAGGTCGACCCCAGGACCTTCTTGCTGTGAGGCCCCAGTGCTACCCACCGCACCACCGTTCCCCTTTACCTTTATTCTTTCTTTCTTTCTTTCTTTCTTTCTTTCTTTCTGTATTCATATATCTTTTTTTCTTCAAACTGAAGGGATTGAAATCTCCACCCAGTGGCATTGTACACACTGTCAAACACGGTACACAAACCACCTCCTCCTCCTCCTCCTCCTCCTGCTGAACCCCCCACACCTGTTCAGCTCAGATCCACTGCGTGTCTTGGGTTGATATTTACTGCAAGCTCCAGCAGAGGGCTGTGTCGGCGCATGCGCAGTGCACGCAGGAGGAGAGCCCTGTTTTGACTGTCACAGGCAGCGTTGACGCGCATAACCCGACTGGCGTGTGGGGTAAGGAATTAAAATCATTTCACCCAGCCCCTGAGTTAGTGCAGGCAGCCTGCTAGCCAGACCCGACCTCACACTCGGGGAGGACGTCGCCTTTTAGGTATGAGATGAGCTCCAATGTGAACTCGTGTCTCTCTCCCTCCCTCTCCCTCTCTCTCTCTCTCTCTGTGTGTTTTCTCCCCCTATCGTATTTAAATGCGCCTAGAGATGGCTGTGCTCGCTAATCTGCCCTGCTTTCTCTCCTGTTTAAAGCGAGCTCATGTAACAAACCGAGATGCCCCCCTGCCCTCGGGCACGCGCGCACATCGACAGGCCACATTTATCCACTTCATGTACATTTATCTGTTTACACACACAAATGTCTGCACTGTTTATTATAGTCCATAGCGCGCAGCTAGCTGTGTGGCTAAGTGAAACTATATGTTTTTGTCCCCCCCTTTTCTGCTCTCTTCTCGGAAATGTTTCCTTTTTATCTTTGTAGCACGGAGCAATTTAGTTTGCTACACTGTTACAACTCTTCCTGATGTTCTCTCTCTCTTTCTCTCACTCTTTCTGTCTGTCTCTCTCTCTCTGTGTGTGTGTGTGTGTGTGTGTGTGTGTGTGTGTGTGTCTCTCTCTGTCTCTTCCTCGTGCGAGAAGGCACTTCTACCTTTTTGAGTTAGCTCCAAACAGACTACATTTAGTTTTTGATATTTATTAGGCTTACTTTCTGGCCGTGCTCCTTCCTGGATGTGTTCCTGCTGGGTGAAGTGTTTAGTTGTTTGTTTAGGTTGTGATAAATTTACACCTAACGCTGTGAGTGTGCGAGTTGAAACTTTTTTTAATGGCGTCGTTGTTCTGTGGGCTAATAAACACTTTTCCTGACATTCAGTGTTTACAAAACTAGTAATGAGCCACTTGAGGGGGAAAAACCCCATCTTTGTGACTTCTTGAGGTAATAGGCGGTCTGGTTGTTTAGAAAATATGGGCTTTATTGAGACAGGGTTTGAGTCCTGAGGTGAAATCATGGCCTACATTTGTGGCAGTGTGTGAGAGTTGGGTTATTGGTACAGATACATTCAGGAGAGGGACACATGAAGTAAAATAAGACACTGAAGGCTGGACAGGACAGTACTCTTTGCCATGTTATAATGGGGTTTTTTTTAAAGATGGTTTTTTTGTTGATTTTTTTTTTCTCTCAGGAATGTTTACATACTTTGTTGAATAAAACCAAACGTGTTTTTGTCTAGCTAATATATAGGTTGTTTTCTAATGGTTCTTTCGCTGTGAGGATATTTTCAAGAGAAAAACCTTTTTTTAAAAAAAAAAAGTTCGAATTTCATTACTTAATAATAATAATAATAAATAATAATAATAATAATAAATAATTTTTTTTTAATCAGGAAAAAATAGCATGCAGTGTTACAGAAATAATGAATCCTGATTTTCAGGATGAGATCCAACGATGGGTAACGTTTTGAGACCATTCTCTGTGATGAACATCCCTTTCATTATAATTAGGAGTGAATGAATTGAAACAGATTTATTTATTTTGTTATTGTTGATGGTAGTGGTGTTTCTGAATATAAGGGGAGAAAAAAAACTTATTTGACTTATTAAAAAAAAAAAAAAAGAAATCAGTGTTTTTACTTGGGTCTGGGTGATTCATCAGACATTTAAAGGAAACTGACATGTGTATGATAATGCCGAAGCTTGAGGTGTGTATCAGGAAACAAGACTTTCCGTAACATATGATGTGCTTGCGTTGAGTGGGCGGAGCTTAAGCCTTCTTCAGAGTTGCTTGGTTCGAGATAACGCGATGGTCACGAGCGAACAAAAACTGATCACCTTTAAGGTTTTTCTGTTGCTGAAGTTTAAGTCCATAACTAGAGCTTAAGTCTAAAATCTCAATAAAATGGTTGACGTGACCAAAATAGTTGTTTCTGGCTGTATTGTCTTGCCATAATTGTTCCAGATAATTTTGTTCTGTTGACGTGTGTAAAGCAGAGACTCGATCATCTGTGATGCACCTGTCGAGTGGGAGTTTCCGGGTATAACACTTCCAAAGAGAAGTTTTGTTTTTGATTGGAAGTACACATCTGATGGTTTCAAAGATCAAGAAGGGGAACACACATTTAAAGAAGCAAAATAATGATAAATAGGATTTCTGCTCCGTTGTGTTGATCCAATTTGTCATTATTTATTAGCAGGTTTTTTTTGTTGTTTTGTTTTTTCAGTTTTTCTGCATAGCATCATTTAATGAACCCTGGATTACATTTAAAGACCAGACTGTGATGAGATGTATTGTAATGTTCTGGAGTTTCCCCTCACTATGACTTTGCTGGATTTTTACAAGTGCAGACTGGTAGATTATGTCGAACGCCATAACGCCTTATGATTTGGACTGATGTTGTTTATTTTCACTTTGGTGTCGGGAAGTTGTGAGTTGTTTCCAACTCTGTGGCCGCCCCTATACTACTTCCTGTTTAGAGCCTTAGTGCGAGTTGAAGGCAAATGTAAATTTATTGCTTAACACAAGTTTCTTTGTTTAACGTCACTGTTAATGCTATTATTGTCACTGTTTGACATTGAACAAAGACCTTGAAGTGTAATTTATGATATTACGCTTAATTAGCTTTAATTTTCATGTGCCAAAATATCAGAAACTTGTGTATGTATGTATTTATTTTTTGGAGGATTTTGTGTGAAGATGAGGGGGTTAGATAAAAAAAAAGAAGACTTAGATTTGTGAAGCAAAACTTTCCATTTAGAAGTAAAGTTTAACATGGTGCGTGTGAGCTTTGTGTTGCTTGAAGATAAGACTACGGCTTAGCTGTGTGTTTGTAATGCTGGTTAACGTAAAGCAAGGCACTGCAGGTTGATTCGACAAATTGGGGTACATCAATTGTTTTTTGGATTTTTTATATTTGGTAAAATATTACCTGTCCATTCATGAGCCCTGTGTTAGCTGATTTTGCAGCACTGAAGAAAGCTTACGGTCCAATCTAGTGTCATTTCCCTGAAAAGCTTGTTTCCTCATTATATAAGTGTCAGTTCATGTGTTATGATGTACATGGCAATTTCCTTAAAATAAATTTGCTAGAATGGAAACATTCACACAGTTTTTTGGTCAAAATCATTCAGAACTAAAATATATTTAACCAAAATCTCTCTTTTGTTTTTCATTTTAATAATATTATCAATCACTTTTAATAACAGTGCATGGTGTTTTTTGTTAGTTGAACTTTTTTGTACAAGTCTTTCTTCAAGTGAATAGTTTTTTCAAATTGTTTTCATCAAAAGATCTTTTTTATTATTTACAAAAAAAATACTTTTAACAAAACACTTTTGTTAAATAAGCAAGGCATTTATGTGCATAATTAATTGTTCATTTACTGAAACCATTCCAGTACTTTTATGAACAATCGGCTGGTGAGGACAGAAAGGATTGAGATATCTATTAAAAAAAAAAGAAAGAAACAAAAAGCAGAAACCCTGTTTCCCTGTGCTGTCTTGTTTTAAACCGATCACGTTTGAAATGTTTGTCATTCCATTCAGTGCATGTGCGTACTGTACAGTGGTGTAACGCACAGCTGGTGAGGTGCAGAAGTTTGTGCCCTGCTCATGCAGTGTGTGGTTTTTTTCTATCAGCATCCCTAAAAATGTCTTTTAAAAAACAAAACCTTCCAAAATCTCTTCCCGTAAGTTTCAGAAGCAGATGATCAGCCAGACTGGTGCATATTTCTGTACAGAAATAATCCTATAATAGAAACATTGTTGCGTTTGTTTGCAGAATAATTCTGACTTGTCATATGATGATAATCCAGTCTCAGCATCATTTCTGCTGCACAGCTCTATGTGTCTGATTACAGCTTAACATGCTCTTTGTACAGCCTTAGTGAAACAGTGAAGTCTTTCACATGAAGATGCATTTTAAAACTAGCTGTGTTTTTGTATTTATTTGAAGGATGCAATTTACTTGTAATAAGAGAGGTGTTCACTAGATACAAGTTATTACAATACACAACATTACCAGCAAGGATCTTTTTTTTTTTCTTTTTTCGAAAAACAGGCTGTCTGAGCAATGAAACTGGTTTGGATTACACCGGCTTTGCACCAAACGACTCCAAGTGATTTCATGGTTAGGCAAATTTCCAACGTTGGAAGAAAATCAGGAGAGTTTTGCTAGAGTTGAGGCACGCTTCAGTCATCTTGATTGTTTGGTGTAAGGTGGTCAGGATAGCGGTCTTAAGTCGGTCCCTTTTTACACTTGTCATTCTGAACAAATCAACCGAGTTTAGTATTATCTGCAGTCTTGGCTCATGCAAATAGCGACCCTGTAGGATCCCCAGTCTTTGCAAAGTCATAGGTAAATGCCGGTGTATCTCTGCGATTAATGACACATTGTCTGTAGTTGTGAGAGGGTGTCATACTCCAGTCTTTTAGTGTACAGTAGGCATTTTGTTTGACAGCCCTTTGGCTTTCATGGACATTTAGAAGATCATATGAGGTTCATGATGATGGAGGATTTATTGACTATCTTGTGTTAATCTTTAGTAAAAATGCAGTCGAGCATGCGACCCTGTATGTGGCTTAAAAATGGGTAGCTTTCATGTGTGCTGAGAAACAGCATCATGTAAAGATGATTCTGTGAAGCTCCTTGAGATTGCAGTTGAACTATTTAATTCTGAAATGAATTCCAGACTTTAAGGCAGATTTAACCCCGTGGCCCTGCATGATTCGTATTCAGGTCAGGAATAAATTCAATTTCTTCAATATAAATTTTAGGGTCTTGTCACATATTTGTTGCTTCTTTTTGTTTTGGCATTAGTGTAATTTTTAGAGCTCTGATGGATACTTTGTGTAATAAACCTCTGCCCTTTGCTGCATTTATTTCCGTGTATTTTCTGCAGCTTTCATTTTTATAGTGTTTTTCTCAGCTCGTGCTGTTTCACTGACAGATTTTGGAAGATCCAGGATCAGATTTGTTAGCCTGATGGATAATAAGAAGTTTAAAACTGACCCTTTCATGCCCATTGTTTTAGACTTCAATTGGAGGAAGGCATGATGTGGGGAAAATACATTTCAGAAGCAAAAATATCAACGGTGAATAGAGTTCCTGCTTTGAGTTCTTCTCTTAGCAGTTGAGATGTGAGTTGAGTAACGGTGTGTGTTCATTTCCTCTGAGGATTCTCTTTAAGGAGTATAACATTGTTGACAACGTTACCAACGGGCTTATTTACGGAGGATGGAGATCTCATTGTGGTAATTACTCACACGCAGGACAGGAACGCAAGGAACAATGTTGTCTTTGTGATATTAAAAGGTCAATGTGTGAAAATGAAATTTCCCTAAAAGATGATGGTTTTTTGGTTAGTTTCTTGGAGGGTTTGGGTAGTGAATGTTTTTCCAAGAAGAAAGCTTTTTAAAAAGCTGGAACTATTTAGAAAGCATCAACCATCTAAACGAATGCTTGTGCTTTTGGAGCACATGTCCTTACCTCATTTTTCTTGAGAAACATGATTTATAAAGGACTTGATAATCAATCGGGATTTAGTCACTGTGCTTTGGGAATTGGGCAGAGCGCTCATTTGTTTGGCCTGATTGAGCACCGTGTCCATTTTAAGGACGTTTTAAGCCCGTGCTGCAGTGTGTTGCTGGTATTCAGGGTGTGGTTTCTGCTGTGTTTTGGTGCGCTGTGCGTCTGTTGTTTTTCTTCATTGTGAGTAATATGCTGGGAAGAAGTCATCCCTGTTACTTCATGACGGTGTAGTAAATGCTGCTGGAGTCTATTAAAGTGCTCAGACGTTAGATGGTCAAATTTGATCCCGTATTACATCAAAGAGCCTAAATGTGAAAGATGAGTTAGTCATCCATGCATCTGATATTGTAACCATACAGTGCTTTTATAGTTTCTCTACTGCTGTCAGCAAGTCGGCATTTTGTCAGCTGCATCTCTCTCTCTCTCTCCTCCTGTCTTTCCCTTTCTGTCTCTCTCTCTCTCTCTCTCTCCCCCTGTCTTTCCCTTTCTGTCTCTCTCTCTCTCTCTCTCCTCCTGTCTTTCCCTTTCTGTCTCTCTCTCTCTCTCTCTCTCTCCCCCTGTCTTTCACTTTCTGTCTCTCTCTCTCTCTCTCTCCTCCTGTCTTTCCCTTTCTGTCTCTCTCTCTCTCTCTCTCTCTCTCTCTCTCCTCCTGTCTTTCCCTTTCTGTCTC
>JAQMCW010000032.1:19986119-20001481 GCA_030068335.1 Chrysichthys cranchii | reverse complement strand
CAACACCCCCCCCCCCCCCCCCCCCCTCAGATTTAACCATGTCTGAGAGCTTAATCTTTTGCTACTTATAATGCTTCATCACAGGCACAGAACCCATGAACAAGCTGGTCATAGAGCAAGGCCAGCGTATATATTAAACCACATATCCAGTCTTGTTATTTTTGGCAGAGATCGATGAAGTAGTCTGGCTTCTGTTATGTTTATTCCAGAATACCCAGACTAGTGCCTGTGCAAGAGCATCGGCTGGATAGACCACTCAGAGCCAATGTGGGCACTAGCTCATCAGACCTGTAACCTTAGCCGATTTTATCTGCAAATATTAATGGTGTTGCCTACACGCGTGTGCTCATTTATGCCTTATTGCTCAAATTTGTCAGCACTGGAATAGGGTTACTTTTAAAGTGCTGCTTCTCAGGTGAACTGTCTGGTTAATATAAAGCCGGACTTTGAAACAAACCGGCAGATGTAGTGAACATGCCGTTACTTGCTGGGTGTCCCATTGGGCCCAATTTTAAAAACGAAGATGCACTTGGAATCGTTCCTTGCTGCCATGGGCTTAATTTTCTCCTAAATCCAATGTGAAATATTCTCTTGTTCTAAGGCAAGTAGCGAAAAGTTAAACACAAGTTCATTCTGTAGTGTTCCCTGTATAGGGAGCATAATTATAGATATTCCTGGCAGGCTGTGGGGGACGATGTGCTGACTACGGCATCTCGCAGAATTGGACCTGTTTACTGCACAGCCAGCTTTTTGGTCCGTTTCTTCAGTGAGCATCTCTTTGTGTCGAGCCCTTATTACAGCTGCGTAATAGTTCTTTTATGATTAATGTGTTGAGTCGAGTGTTTGGGCCTCCAGCATTGTCTTCGTGGAAGTGAGCTGTCTGCAGGTCATTTTGCTCAGTGAGTAAGTGGTGCAGAGTGAAGCTCTTCACCCTGATATCTTCCCTGAGCTGCCCAAGCCAGCTGCTGCAAAGCTGGGACTTGCAGAATTGTAAGCCTAGAGGCAGCATTTGTGTATGGGAACATATTGATTAGAAAAGCGCTTGACAGATGTTGAGCTCTATAATGCTGGTCTAAATGTGAGTCTGAGGAAGGAATTATGTCCCTCTGTGAAATCAACCTTTGCTTCCACCACCACGGTGAATATTGGATTCTGACGAGATGATAAGCCGATGTTTTCTCACACACAAAGCGTTGTTTATTGATCGTTCATTTAGTCATTTTGAAACGTCGACTGTTGCTTTAGTCACATGAAAATGTGTAAATGTGCAATGTAGAAGTAACAGTGTTTGCTCACTTTATTTCATTGGAGATGAGCAGTAAACCAACATATCTTGTTTCCAGTAAAAAAAAAAATAAAAAATCCTACTGTAGTTCATGTTTGTGGAAAAAATCAGTTGGAGTAAGTCACTTTTCATTGAATCAAATTACTATTCAGGGGTAAAAACGGGTTACCCATAAATGTGACCTACCAATACGACAATAGTAGTCTAGCATGCTAGCAAATTACTATTGAGTAACTTCACTGTATTGCAAGTGCCCATTATGATATTTTTTTTTCTGTAGCACAATCAGTGTTACTGAAGGCTCGTTTGATATCTGTAAGCGTATTTTGGATCACCACGTACAAGTATAGCTTCATGTTTCACTGTTCTATTTAAAAGAACAAAAAATACTTCCAAGATGAACAAGTTTACATGGTTTTATAAAGACAAATTCTCAATGTTTAGTACTAATTTTTTTTAAACATTTAGTGCTGCTTTGACTTTTATAATGCAGTTGTAAAAAAAGAATTTCTTTTTAAATCTCACTAACCGCTGTCTACCAGAAGAGGACGGGTTCCCCTTTCAGTCTGGTTTCACTCAAGGATTGTTCCTCATGTCACCTCAGGGAGTTTCTCTTGGCCACGTTCGCCTCTGGTCTGCTCGTTATGGAGCCATGCTATGACTTGTTTGTACCGTACTAATAAAATTGATTTAAAGTGAATTTTCAGGTCTTTTCTCAGTAAAGGGAAACATGCTAAAATTATTGTATGTAGTAATCACACGTAAATCATAGGATCAGATATCATTCGTATGCCATCAAGGCCGAAATTGTTCGAGATCTACTTCTGGGTGACTTCAGCAGTCTGTTGCTACCCGTCAGCCTCATCGAGCATGCCTGCAGCATCCGTAGTGCTCGTCATCATGGCCATGTTCTCCATGAAGGGATTTGACAAGACATCTGTTCTCCTTAGAAATGCGAGCAAGTAGCCATTTCCATGGCAACCTGAGCGCTGGGACGCTCCTTCTCAGTAGTCACAAACAGTGAAAAGATAGAGGTGAATGAAATGCCGTGTAATGCTCTTCGTTCCCTGCATGCTGTTCGAATATTCACTATAAGATGGCCTGTCGCACTGGCCGTTTTAGCAGATACCCCTAGCATATGGGTGCATTTACTGACTGAAGTCAATCAGATTCTACAAATTTTTCTCCTTTCTTTTACCCTCTATGCCCATCCCCAGGAAGCACCTCTGAGCAGATATTAATTGGGTGGTGGACCATTGGTTGGAAAAAGTCCAACCAGCAGCAGTGCAGTGGTCATGATATGATCAATGATGAAGGGCTGGAAAATGATTAAATGCTAATTTTGCATGGTGCCAAAATGAGCTATAATGTCTTACTGCACCTTCTAGGTAAGTGTAATAAGTGTATACCACAGCTTGAACTCACGCCTTTTTTTCTTCTTCCTTTCCTGCAGTACCAATCATTTCCTTTAAGCAAGAACGGCTTTAAAGTGGGAATGAGGCTAGAAGGAATCGACCCCTTGCACCCCTCCATGTTCTGTGTGCTCTCTGTGGCTGAGGTTAGTGTACTGGAAAGCCCCCCCCACACACACACACAATATCCTAACATCACCTTGTAAGATGGTGTAATGCTGTTTAATACTTCAAATGGCTGTAGTGTTAAGATGTGTATGTGGTGGGTTTTTTTTTTTTTTTTTTTTTTAAACCTCTCATTTGTAGTCTTTATGTAGAAGATTTCTTTCTTTAAAAGACATTTTGAAATAAGAATACCTTGCACTGGTAATTTCATTTGTGTCCTCCAGGTGATTGGCTACCGTCTGCGACTGCACATCGATGGGTACTCGGAGTGCTATGACTTCTGGGTCAATGCCGATTCTCCTGATGTCCGGCCAGCTGGGTGGTGCGAGTCCACAGGTCGCAAACTACACCCTCCAAAAGGTAAGGGGGTCACAGGGTGTGATCTATGGTAATAGATGGAACGTTTCAGCCACGTTCCCACTGGGCAGATGGCGAACTGTCTTTATTCCCCCCTCCCCCCTCTTTTTTTTCTTTTCTTTTTTCTTGGAATGGCTCGTCAGCGGTCCACCTGTGCCACTTGGTTTTAAAGGACGATGATTCATTTCGTCAGTCTGTTTATTAAAGACGTACAACATAAAGACAAGGACAAATGGTGCTTGGGTTCCACCTTCAGATTATTAATTTAATTACAGTCTGTTAACATGGATCAGGATTAATGAGTCACATATTTCTGTAAGTTAACTAATGTCTCCCTTTATGTTTCTCCCTTTTTCTCCTTTTAAATTTTACTCTTTCTCCTGACATTACCCTCTCACGTTCTGCCTCTGTTTATTTCTCAGGTTATAAGATGACCGAGTTTAACTGGGAAAAATACTTGGAGTCCTGCAACGCTCAGGCTGCACCAAAGAATCTGTTCAAATCCCCAAACAGTGTAAGTGCACCGCCTTGCAGATTCAGCTGACATCTCTCATACAGAAGGAGGAGGAGGAGGAGGTCTCTATTAGCAGTGAACAGTGCCTCTTACAGGCTGAATGATGCTGTTATTTTCTATTGCAGAAAGAAGAAAGCTGCAGTGAAAATGTCATGGGTTTATTTTTATTGGTTATCTCAGCTCATTTACGCCTGGCGTTAAAAAGGAAACATTACTGAGTGCCGTGAACGTTTTATAGACTGTGTAGTCATAGTGAAATTTCACTTGCCCTCAGGAGATGATTTTTAGCATATTTCTGTGTAGTGAATTTAAATTGGTGCCAGCATTTAAATCCTTGACATCTGATCGCAGCACAAATCCGCTCAGGTACACCTGTACACGAGGTGTAAATAAATTGGAAATATAAGCTATGCAGGTGTTACTGAGAGTTATTAAGAACCGAGATTGGTTGCTGGTCAGCTGTGAAACTCTGTTGGTGAGCGTTGTTATGGTTAATTATCTGTTAAGCAGACAACTAACTGAAATGCCTTAGTGTGCAATAATGTGATGATTTGTGCGTTGAAGGATAAAGATTTTTTTTAATCCATTCTGATTCTCTTGGTTTGGCTTTTTACATTACAATCATAAAGTTAGTGCTTTCAATAAGATGACCATCTTTTAACAGACTGCTGCCACCTCGAAATTTGAAGTGGGCATGAAACTGGAGGCAGTGGACAGGAAGAACCCATGTCTGGTGTGTGTGGCCACTGTGGCCGACATCGTTGACAACCGCTTTTTGGTTCATTTTGACAACTGGGACGACACGTACGATTACTGGTAAGAGATACCGAAATGGAAGAATCTCTGGAGAAAATGAACTGAGAAGAGCAAATGATCTGTTTCGGTACTGGGTGCTGAAACTAACAAATTAACAAACAAAAAAAAGACCCAAAAATGAAGGATTTAGATTTGTTCTTGGTTATAATTAAGCCCTTGGCTTGAATATGTAATACGAAGGCGCAGAGTTGCGAGGTATGCAAGTGTGGTCTACTTGCATTTTGGAGGCATGTCATGGCTCATATTCCTCATTTGTATCTGGAGGAGTAGATCTGACTTTCTTTGGACTCACTGAAGGAAACCATGATGCCTGCAGGAGAATGTCAGTCAGGCATTCATTCAGGATATTTCCTAAGTTACCATGTTTTGAGTGAAAAACAGAATAACTATTCGTTTTGCTTTTTTATTTTATTTTATTTTATTTTTTTTAGAGATAAGTGAGTGATGTTGGGTATAATATGGATATGATGTAGGCTGATTGAAGTTGGCCATTTATAATGACCGTGAGAATCATTATTCATTCATCTCTGAAATATAACATGGCTGCCTGAATTCAGGGAAGCATATACCGTAGTTAAATGCAATCCTTTGTAAAAGAAAAAAATAAAATGGCATTTAAAAGAGATTAGTATATTATCTAACGTGTTGAAAAGGCGATACATGTTCGCTTCTTTCTGTTATACTACTTGCTTCCAGCAGGAGAAGCTCTGTGCCTTCCCAAACAGAAGCAGTCACCTCATGACGCACTGCAGAACACACACATGCACAGAGCAGAGACCGTTCATGCTCTCCGTAGTCCACTTTATTTCCTCTTGCAGCATTCTGCTGCCTTTCATTCCTTGCTTTAGTGCTCGTCATGTTACAGTCGAACACATGATGTTCTGTGAGTAAAGCTGAAAAATACACCAACCAACATGCTGTAAGGAAAATCTATTCTGTTCAGACAAGAATGATGTTATTAGACAAGGGAAATTAAGTCTGTGCCAAGTATGAGTTTCTTTTTGGTTTGGCTTTGCTCAGGTGCGATGCCAGTAGCCCCCATATCCACCCCGTGGGCTGGTGTCAGGACCATGGACGACCTCTCACAGCACCTCAGGGTAGGTACCGAGCCGTACCCAGTCCTTTTTTTTTTCTGGCCTGTTCTCTAAATTTTGTTTAAAAACAAATGTCCCTTTTATAATTCTCTATAATCAGAGGGTTTTTTTTTTTCTGGAGTCCAACTTCTATGATTTGTAATATTGCAATACTAAATGATTAAGATGTATTCATGGGATCATTTGGATACATGTTCAGCTATACCCTATATAGTAAATGCCTATGGAAAAAATTTGCCAAATTTACTACGGCAAAAACTCCTTATCCAGGTCTGTACATCCAATGTAAAAGGTTCAGGAAACTGTCCTTTTGTATTAGAGGCTTGTTATCGGTCTGTCTGCTCGCTTTAGTGAGCTTGCTCTTGTGACTATAGGTGTAATTTCATTAGTCCCATTTTTATAATACCCATTTTCTTTTAAAAGCCGATTTGTTTCACTTTCATTATTGTGTAATCAGTCCTTCCACTTTTCATGTCCTTAGTTTAAGTAGAGTAATTCCTTAATCACTAAACTACCTACTACCTTTTCTCACACACCAGGGGGAACTAGAACTGCCTTAATCAATAACATTTAAATAGATTTTAAATACATTGGCAAAATTTTAAATATTTGTCATGAAGTTATTTCACTCGAAATAATCCTACAGTCGTTTTTTTTTTTTCTTTTTAATGGACATCCCTTTCAAAAGCTTGACTGATTGATTGATTTGATTACTTATTTGTTACTTATTTATTCTTTGTGTCTGTCTTAAATGTTGCCTGAACAGACAGAGGGGTTATACTCTCCTAATTTAATAAAATCCTACCTTTTGATAAGAGAACAAAAAGTATCGAGCCATCACTTCATGTCCTAAACAAATGGGCAGATGGCAGTTGTGTTTTACTGAATATTTTGGTGTTTCACATGCTGTGCATATGCGATGATTTCTTACACTGACTTTTCATCGTATCATACCATAACACCGCAACCACTATTTATCTGATCTATTGTGACAGATGATATTCGGATATATATGTAACCCAACGCTTTTAACAGTCAACATCATTTATCTTTTGATTTCATTCTAAACTTTGAGTCATCATTTGAGAAAAGGCAGAGCATCCCTCCAGAAGTGGATAGTTCAGATTTCTATACTACGTAAAGGTCCAGATGATTATAATTAGTGCTGGTATTTCCCTAAAATGTTACTTTCTTTCTGTCTTCGCTTTATTACGATCCTTGGGATCTTTGAGGGCAAAAGTGTTTATGTAATGATTACTAAGCATAAGACTTTTGATAGAAATGAATAGAGTTTTGAAATAAATCTCTCTCTCTCTCCCTCTCTCCCTCCTGTCTTTCTCTTTCTTTTTGTGTGCGCGCGCGTGTGTGCATCTCTCTCTCTCTCTCTCTCTCTCGCCTTTCAACCCTCATTCTTTTCTTCTGGTCTGCTGAGTTGTGCTAAGCTAAATCTGCACCCAAGTTTTCACCCAAACTGCAGCTGTCATCATCTTTCCACGAATAGCTCAGGCCACTACATTAATCCTCCTGCCCATTCATTATATATCGAGCCATGTGCCGGCGACGTGTTGGGCGTGAAACCTGCTTTGCCTCTGTTATCGCTTACGTTTAGTTTAGCTTTATCCTATGTCAGACTGCTGTGTGAGCAGAGGAGCATGTAATTGAGCATCGGAGACCTTTTGGAAGGAGTCGCACTGCTGTCACAGCGACAGATGGAGCAGTCTCCACTGCTTTAGAGCTGTGATGGGGGGGGAATCTGGCTCATGGTGATAGCAGCTAGCACAGCCATTCCTCTCCTGAGTAGCAGGCTCAGCTTAAGGTTAAACCCAGATGAATGTAGCCCAGAGCATATCTTCACACATGAACTGCACAATCTGACAAGGATATGAACTGTGTAAGAGGTACATGACTCTGATACAGTTCTCCTTCCTCAACTTCAGTTCACTTGTTCTAGGGAAACAAAACAAATTTGCTTATGGAAAATGGCACATTCTGTTCCAGTTTGAACTTTAATTTACTAATTATTGGTATTCTGCTATTTATGGAATAGGAACAGACATGAAATCTCTGATTGTATTTAGCAAAGTAAAAAAAAAAAGTCTTCCAGTATGGTGTTTAAAACAAAACAAAACAAACAAACAAACAAAAAAAGACCCCTTTTTGGAAGAAGAAAAAAAATGCTTTTCTCTTTTTAGACGTGAAGCGGCTCATTGCACTGACGCGCACACACAGTCACTTGTTTATGTACCAAGCTAAAGGTTTTACACAAAGGGGGAACTACTAGCTAGCACTGTTGCTTTGATAGAATGCTGCAGGAGAATGAAGACAGGGTTTATACTGACAAAATCTTTAAACATTCATCCAAAAAGCAGAAATGCAGTTGAATGTCATTGTATTCTCACAGCTGTGGTATTTGTTAATAATGCTAACAGTGTGATAAAATGCTGAACATGGAGCAGTCAGTGAAGCCCATTTTACACCGGTCAGAGTACATGGATCAAGCAGTGCTGCTGCACCAAATATACTAACCATGGTAATCATTGTAGCTTTTTACACCAGATGTGCACTTGACATGCACTTCAAACCATGTTCGTTCACGCGAGTCATTTTTATGCTACATAATTTCCAATGGGAAACACAGTAAAATACTGTGTTTATGGTATACCTTGCAGTTTATGCTCGTTATCTAAACTGTACATAGTTGCTTTCTGCTCTTAATTGTATTGCAGCAGTGCGTTCTCACCTCGTTTAAAATTTGATAAAATATGAGAAAGTACTTCTGAGCATTGGAGTTGTAACTTTAAAAAATGTGTTGCGTCTCTGCAGATTGTTTTTCTCTGTCTTGCCTTGCTACCCACATCCTTTTTTTCTGTTGAGTTTTACTGAAAAATCATCATGAAGGTGCTACTAAGCACTGAAGAAAACAGCTCATTGAATTAGCAATCAGTGGTGACCCATAATCATATGACAGCCAGTACAGACCTTTGCTAAGCTTTAAAAAAAAAAAAAAACCAACCCACACACAGAAATACACACTGCACATGTATTGACATTGTGTTCAGGTGTAGATAGCAACTCTATATTCAAGGGTTAAGGCATGTAATTGTCAGATGTCAATTCATTATAATTCTCTACAGTCAAAGTTTTTTTTTTTCCCTGGAGTCCAATTTCTATGATTTTGTAATATTGCAATACTAAATGATTAAGATGTATACATGGGATAATTTGGAAACATGTTCAGCTATACCCTACATAGTAAATGCCTATGGAAAACATCTGCTAAATGAATACCAGTGCATTATAATAAGAAGCATATGTAATGACAAAAATGGTCAAATATCGGTACCCTTTTAAAAGAATCTGTAAATAATTTCGAAGACGAGATACACTGTACCTGTACATGATGGGTTGGTGTTTAGGCACATGGGGACAGGGTTGGTCACAGCCACTGCCGTGAGAGACTTGGGTCATATGTCCTACATGGCCAAGAGTATGCAGATATCTAACCCCCAGAACTATATGTGCTTATTGAACAGCTGACTCCATAGATGGACTCTCCTTTGCTGGTATAATAGCCTCCACTTTTGTGGGAAAGCTTTCCTTGAGATTTTGGAGCATATCTGTGGGGAATTGTTATCATTTAGTTAAAGAGTATTAGTGGGGTCAGGCACTATTGTTGGGTGAGGAGGTCTGGAGTGCAGTCGGTGTTCCAGTTCATCCCAAAGCTGTTCAGTGGGGTTGAGGTCAGCGCTCTGTGCAGGACACTCAAGTTCCTCCCCACAAACCTTGGCAAACCACGTTTTCCAGTTTTCCCCTTTAGTTCCAGTAAAGTGAAATGTCAATGCTACAGCATTAGAAGACAATCTAAACAATTGTGGGCGTCCAACTTTGTGGCAACAGTAATAGGGACGACTCGCATATGGCTTTGATGGTCAGGTGCCCATGTATTTTTATTTTTATTTATTTTTTTGGCCTTATAGTGTACGTGGCATAGGACTTGCACTGTGTATACTTGTTCCTTAATCAAGTGTTTCATCAAAATGTTGAGAATGTCCTCAAGTGATTATATTCACCTGTTCATTAAACACTGACTAACTAGTACCTTTTAAAAAACGTTCATATTTGCTGAGCATCAGCAATGTTCACGTTGCAAGAATCCATAGGGTATTAAAAGTATGGTGTTTTTATTGTGCAAAATGTCATACAGTGGTATCTCAGTACTCGAACTTAATCCGTTCCGAGCGCGTGTTTGAATCCTAAAAAGTTCGAGTTCTGGTCGGAATTTCCCCATATAGGAAATAATGGAAAACCAATTAATTCGTTCCCGGCCCCAAAAAAATACACCGAAATGTGCGTCATGCAAACCACCCGCACACCCGTTTGTTACTCTCAGCCATACTGATGCGTGCGCGAGGATTCAGGCACGAGCTTGTTATTTGGTTTATGATTAAAGTTAGTTCCTTGCCTGCCTGCCCTTCAACTACGAGTTTGCCTGCCGTCTCATGTCCTTCTGCCTGGAGCCTAAATAAAGCCTAAAATGGATTTTACATCTGACTCCAGCCTGGATTGTGTCACCTCACCGCTCTGACAGGGTAAAGTTAAAAAAAAAAAAACCATGACACATTTTTCATAAACCCAGACACAGCACTACTACGTTGAGTCATACTATGCCATGCGGTCCATTGTTTATTTTTATTATTACTCTGTATTCGTAACTTTTTGGTGTGCAATGGCTACCAAAATGATATAAAGTACAGCATATTACCTGATATCAATAAAAAAAGCACCATCACCAACAAACCGTGCCATCACGGAGAATGTGAGACTGAAGCGTTACCCTTTGTTTCCGCTGAGAGACAGCTGAGTGCCGCGTGACTCACTTCCCTGCGTGTACAAGTTATCTTAGGTCGGCATTCACGGTTCAACTTTTGAGATTCAGATCGAATTTTAGGTCATTTTTTTGTGATCTGGTTTGTTCGACTTTTAAGAAATTCGAGTTCTAGTGAGTTTGAGTACTGAGGTACCAGTACTACGGCAAAAACTAATAGCCTGTAACTGTTGTCAACTTACAGGCCTGAAAGATCTGGATTTCAAGGGCTCTATGGCTCCAATACGTAGTCAGAATATTATTGTACAAATTTAAATAATGAGCCTGATATTTGAATGCTTGGTTATATGCATGAAATAAACTGTACTGCAGGGGTTTGTGGGAGTTATTGTACAGTTAAAGTTGTCCATGCCTGTAAAAAGGTTGACAGCCAGATAAGGTGTGAATTCCTGACTTGTTGGAAGGAAAAACAGTATGACGGGTAAAGCCAGATCTTTCAGTTAATGCAGTATGGTCCATTTCCTGCAACAGACAGTGAGCTTAGCTTAGTCTTCTGTTTCACATCTGATAAATGGCGCTCTTCTTCTTGGAAGGCACGAGAGTTCACCATTAGCCCAAACCATTAACAACAACTTCAGTCACGTGTCTCAGTCACATTACTCGCCAAGTCAATGAGCCAGGCAGCATGTACGATGCCTTTTTTTTTTCTTTCTTTTTTTTTTTCTCTTTCTAATCAGATTGTGTTGTTGGCTTTTGTTCAAGGACACCCGAATCCAGAGCATTTCATATGGGAGGAGTATTTAGAAGACAATGGTGCTTCTGCAGTTCCGAGCCAAGCCTTTTGTATGGTGAGCAAAGAGTGATAGTCACATCAGTGTGAGACAACATTTCTATAGCGTGTAAAGAAAGACACAAAGCCTGTGTGTGTGTGTGTGTGTGTGTGTGTGTGTGTGTGTGAGAATACATAGCTTAGATCTGTGTGTGTGCTTCTATTTCCATTTTTGCTCATGTAGAGGTGTGTGCGCGCTGTCATTTTTTTTTTTTTTTTTATATCTTGGTGGGGACCCAATGTCTGGTTTTGACTTTGTGGGGACATTTGGTTAGTCTTTGAGAAAATTAGCTTTTTGTAACAAAACTTGCTTTTTAAAAAAAATGCTAATAGAATTCAAAGATATCCTTTAGGTTTCTGACAAAGTTAGGATTAGGTTTAGGTGTAAACATCGCATTAATTAACCCGCGCCTCTGGATTAAAGTGTTTCATACTTATTCATAAATTCCAGCTGTGATGTCCTGAGTGAAAAAGGGACTCCTCAAGGCTGTATGCATTTTGAATGGCACGTTAATTAAAGCAGGCTCACTCCTCTTTCACAATAGCTAGTAGTTGTAAATTCTGCGACTGCACATGCCGTTTATCACCCTGTCAAAGTTAAGTGGAGGCTCTGATCAACACTGGCTGTCTGTCTGCAGAGAGCCGCTCATGGATTTCAGAACAACATGAAGGTAGAGGTGGTGGACAGGAGAAACCCCATGCTGATCCGCGTAGCCTCTGTTGTTGATACCGAAGACTACAGAGTCAAGGTGAGCGAGAGGCCAACACAGGCTTCATATCCAACATGTCTGGACAAGGGACATTTAACAAATGGTGCCTTTGTGTTCTATTAAACATCTCCCTTGGATATTCTTCTTCTGTTCTGCCTTCTTCTTCTTCTTCTTCTTCATATTATTATTATTATAACTAGAGCTTTATATTATGGACAGCTGTCAAAGCCCATGGACATTGTCAAAATGAGCTGTTCTAGTAGATATGGCTAATAGATATATGTCTAAACAATAATGTTAAAATTAGTCCAGCTTTGATGTACCAGACTCACCAAGTCCTTGCTTTCTCTGGTTACAGTGACCGTACTTACAGAAAATGACACGTGTGCACTGGTACACTTGTCTCAGGGGCAGCCGTTAGTGCTCTAAGGACTGCGTTTTCTTATTGGACACTTTATTAGACACTTCCTTATTAGTTAATATATCTTAGCACAACACGTGAATGGTTTTCCCTAATCAGGGATTGTTCAGCATTCTAGTAATTCAGCAAAGACTTTCTATTGGTAATCCTGAAAGGAGTTTGTAATGCCTATTGAAATCAAAAGGACTGTGTCTGTGGGGGGTGTTATGGGGATGTATAAGCTTGAGCCAAAAGCTGAAAGGATGCATCACATGGTGTTTTTAAGATGCTGTAGACTCCATTAGGAAATGTGTGCAGTATATGTAGTTATATTTAATCATATGATTACATGATCAGATTTCAGCCATTAGGAGTGTGTAGCTTTAATGCAGGTCAGAACAGCTTGTTGAATGTATTGATTTTGGTCAGACACACTCCAGTTCACGTCAGACTACAGCAGTCTCGAATTGGAGTCATTTTTAATGACATAACATTTCTTCAGTTTTGTTTAGTTAGTTTGCTTTTGTTATTTTTCTGCAGTTTCTATGGGAGACCTTTTTAGGTTCATCATGCTCTCTAAACCTGAAACAGTTGGTACCATAGAACTTAATTAATGGACCATTTTGGTCACACATTTTAAAATGACACAGATGTAGTTCTGCTTTCTTCACACTGAAAATAGAAACTAGAGTCGAGTATGCTCTAGGACCATTTAGGCTAAGTTGGATCTGCATTTAATGATGTTTGCTAGGGTTTCACTGAAGATGCAACTGAAACCTAATGTCTCTTATCTGAACACTGTGGTGAAATCGCATTAGAGCCTCATCAGATGCTGCCTGTTGAGATGGCCCAGATACACTGTACTTTATGGAGACTCCGCTGTGATTTGATGTCTTTTGTAGAAAAGAAATAAGTCTATCAGTGCTGTGTCACATATGCTCTTGTCAGAAGGCATGATGTGTCTTATTATCAGTGACAGAATGTACTGTAATACTTTTGCAATCAGTATCAGCTTGGTGACCAGTCACGTACGTGAAAGAACACTGTCAGCATTTTTGTGACATACTGTAACTGGACTTGAATATTGTCCACCTTGTCCAGCTGCCAGAAAATCTACTCCTCTCACTTAAAGCTCTAAGTTTGTGCCTGAAAAGATTCTTGGAAGATTAGTCTAGGATTAGTTTATATTTAAGAAATATCACGTGAGAGGGAGTGCTGTTGCACTGAATATCAGCATGGCTGTGATTTTATTTGTAGGATAATCAGAGCTGTGCTGATAGTCAGTACAACAACATGACCTAGAGTGTGATACTGATTTTTTTTATAGAACATTTCTACAAGCTCCAGTTTTTGGTTAGCAGTAATAATCGGCAACAGATTCTGATTTGTTTGTTTAACAATTTATTTGGTTGTGAAGAAGCCAAGCGTGGTTAATAGCACGTCGGCCAGCTGGGTAGCTAGTTCCCGGTCATTTGAACGTTTCCGTTAAAGGGGCTCCCCCAGTAAAATTGGCATCCCTTCTTGCTTTTCATCTTTATTTGATGAGCGTTCATGTTTTAAGCCAAAAGCTGCGTTCCTGAAAAGTTTCATTCGCCATGTCCACTGATGTCACTAATACTTCCGTAGTAACCGCTTCGAACTAGGAAGTGGAATTGTACGTGGAGAACACGAATGAGCAGAGTGACGCACAGAATGAAATGTCCTAGTGCCGTTACGGGAAATATCAGCACTCTTGGAACACTGCTCGGCCAATCAAATCGGTGGACTGGAACTTCTTTTTGTTTGTAACAGGTGCACTTTGATGGCTGGCACTCTAAGTTTGACTTCTGGGTCGACTCGGACCTGCCTGACCTTCATCCTGTAGGCTGGTGTGCAAAGACGGGTCACCCCCTGGAACCTCCACTGAGTGAGTGCAAATTATTATAACCTATGTGCTGTGCTGCACAAGGTCGTTCAAAGGTCAGGTATAGGAGTTTCTCAAACACACATTCTGTCTTAATTTTTAGACATTTGTAATAAGACTCTTAATCCAACTTATGATAAAATGGCTTCTAGCTGTGCCACTGTGTCGGTCCAAACCGAAAGATGGACTGTACTGAAATCGGCTAATGATCAGCAGTGAGGGTTTCGGCTACAGCATCTGTCTGGCCCAAGAGTGCAAGATCCTCCGAGTGTTTATTTTAGCAATCTGCCTTATTTAACACACCTGATTTAACTGATTAACTAATTACCAAGGCCTCCATGGGCTGGAGCAGGTGTGCCAAAAGAAGGAAGACACAAATCCCTGTAGGGGTCCAGTCTGAGTTTTAGACTCCTGAGCTTGCCTGCTGCCAGAAACAAAACAAAAAATAAGTAAATCACTTGACACGACCCAGCCTTGTTTTTAAGAATAGTCTGAATGCAATAGCACTGAACCATTACTGAATAATTCACAAATGCAAACTTGGACTTATGATGATTTCATGAAGTTGGCTAATTTGTTAAATAATGTGTTAACTAATCTGTTCTTCTTGATATAATTTTCCAGTACCTAGCCAAAGTATCTAGCATGCAGACCTTTACCTTCTTACCTTGACCTCACAGGCTGTGGCAGGCAGGGATAAATCAGACTTCTTGGTGCCCCTGAGAATCATTACTTGGAGATCTAGCGATGACCTTTGTACTTCTAGGTCTGACCTCTTTGAGGTCTGAGCTGACATTTGGCTGCGTTGATTCTGTTGTGTTATGCTTGACATGATTAATGTGCGTCTGCGTTTGTGTAAGAGATTTGCACTAGATTTAAATTGCAAACTCTTACAGCAAGATAATAGTAATAGGAAAAAACGACGACAGCAAAAGTATGAGGCATGAAGAGGAAGGGGTCATCTGTTTTTCCCAGTCGTTTTGCTAGAATTCAGCATTTACAGTCAGTGCATTTTTGAGTCATGTTGTAGGTGGATTATCTGGGTAACTTTT
>JAQMCW010000032.1:19958528-19980531 GCA_030068335.1 Chrysichthys cranchii | reverse complement strand
GATGGGTAGAAAACCCTTGAGCTAGAATGCCAAAGGTCTGCAATGCTGTAATTGCTGCAAATGGAGGATTCTTTGACAAAAGCAAAGTTTGAAAGAAACAATTATTATTTCAAATAAATATCATTCTTTCTAACCTTGTTAATGTCTTTACTATATTTTCTATTCATTTTCCAACTCGTGTGTTAAATAAAAGTGTGACTGTTCATGGAAGACACAAAATTGTCTGGGTGACCCCAAACTTTTGAACGGTAGTGTAGTTTTGGGGATAAACAATAAAAGACAGATAGATAAAAGATGGATAAAAACAACACAAGGTTTTAGCAAATTCACATGCATGTACTTGCCTGTAGGATTCCTTCCAAGGAAACCCTATTCGTGTGCAGTTTTTTGGGAGATGTTCAACTGTTTAGCGTTGAAAAAGGCTACAGCACAAAAACATCTTTTCGAGTGGTTTTTTCTTTTTAAACTTTTTTTTTTCCCTTTCGCTCTGCTCAGCTCTTTCATGGCCGTGTCTTCTTGTCCTTAGTGCCTTCGGCTGTCCCTACTCAGACATAAACATGAAGAAGGAGGCAGTGCTGCCTGATCGGCTCGGTGGTGAAAAACAAATCACCTTCATCCCAGTACACTTTGTGCAGAAAACCAAGAGGCTTTGCGCTGAGCAGGAGGAGGAGGAAGTGAACGACAAAGACAGCCATGAGGAGACCAGGTTGGGATGATCTGCACTCCTGTGTGCATTTTCTCATTCTTACTTGGGAGATTTATACATGCATTTTGTGCTGATTTAGTCTTTAATTAGAAAATTTGGGAATATTTGATTATGAAGGTTATATTATTCAGACTTGATTGAAATGGTTTTTTTAGGCATGCAGGCAATTTGACTGACAGTTTGATACATTTCTTTTTGTAGCGTATTTGTCCACTGCACTACTTTTTCTAAAAGCAAGTAGCTTTTATAAGATTTTTATTTTTTGCAAAGACTGTTGGCCCACATTTTAGCGCAAGTTAACTGAAATTCATGTGAAAATCACTTGAATAATACCTCCGTTTTCTCAGTGACTAAACAGAAGTGTAGAGGACAGTCTCTTTATTACCGTAAGATGACGTTCTGTCTCAGACCTGGAGAACTGATTACATTCATTAACCTTTCATTCCGCTTGAAACCTCACGAGTAAATGAGCAATGGCCGGGTTTCAGAACTACTCCATTTCATGCCCAAATTCACATTTAGGTTTCAGGCTCTGCACACCTTCATGGTGATCTCATCCTAGCAGCGAGCTGACAGGCAGAGTGTCATGTTTATTCCCAGCCGAAGCCTCGGAGGTGCCGAAAATTGCATTTCTTGCTTGTCGTACAAACGCTCAGAGACATGGGGGCTGCATTGGCATAAATGCCAAGTCAGCATCACTGAGCCAGTTTATGCATCTTCAGAGAGATTGCATGAAATTGCATTCATTTTTTTTCCGTCCTGCGAAGAGCAAGTCCGCGAACATGGGCCAAGTGGTTCAGAGAGCTCGTTATATGAAGTGTCTGTGCTGCGCTGGGAGTTTTTAGCTTTAGCTCTTTTTTTTTTTTTTTTTAAATTGTGGAAAGCAGTGCTTTCTTCTTCTGTTAAGGCCAGTAAAGTCCGAGTTCGATATTTTGAATGTTACCTCTGTCATTTCATACAGACATGTTATATACAAAGAGCAGGAGAAATGATTTGCCCAGAGATGTTAAAGCCATGTCAAACACTGGTACTTAGTAACTATAATGCATCAGTGTGTGCATTGTGTGGCCGTCTACAGCCTCAGGGTGTACTTCTCTTTATTCTCCCAGAGCAGCTCAAACACAGTTTTGAAGCTCGAGAGAACCAAGCACAGTTAATGTTTTCCTTCTTGTCAGCTCTGCAGGATTCAGCATTCAGTAACCTCGTTGGTCTTTATGACCTCCCGCATCATCATTGTGCTTTTACATTTATGGTATTTGACAGACGCCGTTATCCAGAGTGACTTACAGACGTGCGTTAAAGTCTGTACCAAAAACACATGATAATGAAGCTTTATGTTTAGAGGTATTACATTTAGAAAACCTTTGTAGTAAGTTCTGAATTATATCTTAAATCGTTAGTCAACTGTGTAGTAACCATTATCTCTACAGATATAGTACAGTGCATGTCAAATGACAGCTTGAATAACTGAACACAAATTTAGGTTAGGTATAAGACATTTATTCCAGGAATGCTAAAAGAAAAATACAGAAAATGCTGTCCTGCATACACCAAATATTTCTTACTAAGCTTTAATTTGTATTGGGAGCTCACCGATGAGCAAATATTACTCGTGAATATATGTCCACAAACTTTTGATCGGCAGTGTCCGTTCTGCTTTAGGAGACCGGTGATGCATCGTCTGTCATCAAGCTGCTCTCATTATCTTTTAGATCTTTTAGACAGTACTGGGTGTAACCAGTGCCAGGAGAGGTCTTAATCCTCCACTCCAATCTAAATGCTAATTGTTCTCGGGCAAATCTTCTCCCAAGTCCCCTATACTTGTATCGATCTTCTGGTATTCAGATTACTTTGGACAGCTGTTCTCAAAGCCTTTCTTGTTGAATACAGTAGGTGCTGATTGTCTCCTTGTTCCTCACTCTCTCAGGGAAGAGCTGTCTGGCTGTGACACAGCGCCTCGTCCTCGCGGTCGGCCCCCTGGCCATGCCACAATAAAAAGAGAGTACAAGGAGGAACCTTCATCTCAGGGACAGAAGGCATACTCACCGCTGGGGAAGCGTAGCCGTCTGACCTCCAGGTAAAGCTAAGTCCAGGATAACATCGTTAGAAGTCCACAAGAGCAACACAATGCCCGCAAGCGAAGGCATCTCGGGCCCTGCAGGGATTTTTTTTGTCTGAGGTTAGATAATTCAACCAAGTCTTATAATGGGATTGAGCTGATCTGATGAAACTCTATGTAACCATAAAACATTTTTTTTTTTTAGCACTTTCGGAAACGGAAAATGATTGTGTTTAAGGTCATAACTGAGGTTTCCTTTTTTTTTTTTTTTTTTTTGGAAACCTAAAAATTATATATTTTTTATAATATAAAAGAATTAATTTTGTAGTATCATGACATGATCATCCATAATGCATCACACAGTAAACATATGCAATAGGGAGAGGAAGTGGTTCGTATAGAGCTATGAGAAATGCATTATCTTCTGGTGCGGCACGTTAGCACGGCAGGCCACCATGTGGAGTTTTACATGCCTTTTGTCAGGTTCTTGTGGGTTTCTCGGGTGTCCTCCTACCTCCCAAAAACGTCTTTAGGTGAATTGTTTTCTGTAAGTTGCAACGTGTGCGAGCGTGTGCGAGCATGCTATCCAGTTTTCCCAAGAAAGGATAAGGGATGCATTGCGTCCGTGATCAGGATAATGTGTTACTAAAGATGAATCAATGTGCATTGTAACAATTTATAAAATTTAATACATTCACTGCAAAAAAAAAAAAAACTTTGCTAATGTAAATATACTCACAGTAAATTATTGTACATCTTGTTACAGTAGTTAACTGTACTATTATAACAATGCTCTGTGAAATTACAGTGAACTATAAATTTTCTTTCTGTAAAGTATTGGCAGCAAGGTACGGTTTAGTAAGAGTAGATTTGCTGTAGGTTACGTCAGCAGTCGCTCGCTAGCACAGAGTTTGTACACTACTGAGTGCAGTGCCACTTAACCAGCGTTAGTAAATAATTAAAAATGTCATACTTTTTTTTGTAACTTTTCAGTTAAAAAAAACTTAATGCTTTGAGTTTTAAAACGATATTTTTTTTAATAGCAAAAGAGCAGAAAATTGCCTTTTATAACCATGTAAACTGAATTGTCAGCTGTAAGTGTTAGCACTTGAACTTGACCAGCCTGAAATGACATCAGCAGCAACAGTGACAACAATAAACAATGACCAAAATCGTCTCCAGAGCAGCTTATATAAAGGATACATGTTAAGTTTCACATGATGTGAAGTATTATAGTTTGGAAAAGTGTGAAAAGTTTAACATTCCCAAGGTCAAACCATTCACGGAAACGAGGTAGGAACGCAAACAAAAAGCTCCAACAAAGACAGGCTTACCATATCAGTACTCAGATAAACAATTATTCATCTGTCTACTCACACGCCAAAGTCCATTTATCCTCATCACAGGCACAAATGTGAGCTTACTGAGGTGAAGAATGATTCCTCAGTCTCTTTGCACAGCGCTGTCCATTTATCTTGTGCCACAGGTAAGCTAACACTAGAAAATTGAACCAAAACTCACAAAAGTTTAAAAACTACACACACATCCCCATACCATTGGCTTATCTTATAAAAATGGTCATTATTTCTAGGTTTTGTTCGTTAAAAATTGCAGTACAGGAACAAACATCTGTTCCCATCATCACCTGAAAACCTGAAGAGTAGAGATAAACACTTAACTCATTGGGAAAGGAATTAAAATGTATTTGCTAGACTTAGAAAGTATCAGGACGTGAGAAATGAGCATGGGAAAAAAAAAAATCTGTCCCAGAATGCAGTGTTTACACTGTTTACAGTACGGTTCTGTATTAAGGATGAAGCAGGCTGAAAAGAGGAAACTGCTATATGTTTACAGCCATTCTGTAAAAGACACAGCAGGCTGTTGTTTTATGGAAATACAGGTGCTCCCCGAGTTACAATGGCCCGACTTACGATTTTGTGATGATCATACAAAGTTATAATGACGACTGTGATACGCTAAGAATTGTAAAATATTTAGAAAATATTTCCAGTTCGTGGGCAGGCATCAATGGCAGGCCAGCGTAACAGCGTATGACGTACGCGGACGCTCCGACGACACCCGGAAGTACACGGCCGACACCTGGCAGTACACGGACGATGCCTGCATCACTCGCCTCGCGCGATGCCTCACTCTCTCCCACAACTCATGGAGTTACCTTGTGTATTGGTGTACTGTACAGTGCATTACTGCGTTTTTTTTTTTTTTTGTTGTTTTTTTTTGTACTTCGAGCTAATTTTAATTCAAAAGCATGTCTTCTACAGGAAAAGACTCCTGGGTAGGCTGAGATACCCAAGCTAGGCTAAGTGATTCAACACAGTGGTTCGACATACAATATTTTCGACTTACGATGGGTGTGGCGGAGCAAATCCCCCTCGTAACTTGAGGACTACCTGTACAGTAAATACCACACTGTGTTGTAATGAATCAAAAACACTGTTACCTTCTGAAACAAACATTGGATCTGATGCCTGCTTAGTGTACAAACTTCACAGCCTCATCAGTCTTTCATGGTGGTGTACAGGTTCCAGTATATGGTACAGCGTGGCCATATGACCCATTGACTATCAGGAAAACATTGGTTAAAGTGGGAACTTTTTAAAGGTGGCTAAGGCTAGCAACATAAAAATAGTGTGAAATGAGAGATTGTGGCATGAACACAACTAGTATGAACAATAAGGCTTGTTAAAAGTATCATTAAAGCAGAGGGGGGAAAATGCCTCACGCTGTATATTTACCAGCCTTCAATTTAAAAATCCAAGATGTCTCCCTGTGCGGATGCTTCCTTTAGTACATCATTACCTCGAAGTTCTTTGGCAGTTACTTTTAGCAGTTTTTCACTTCCAGGATTCACTTCCTTATAATCCATAGGCTCTTTGAGGTGACCAGTGTTAGTGCATCATTTATTGATGATGTAAGTATGGAAGCCCTAAGAAGCCACAACGGGTTGCGCTTGTTATTTGGCCTGTTGTCTCATGATCTCACTTATTTTTGTCATTATTACGACATAACGAAACTCCATTTTCTTGTGATAATGACATGATTTACCAGTAATCCTGCTGATCTACATCTCTGTCATTGATGGTCACGGACTCTGTAATGCGTTTGGGGAAAAGCTAGATCCGTTAACTTGAGATCTTAAGATAATTATGGCATTTATCACGGGAAAAGGATGCTTTGGTATGTCATGATAATGGCTAGAGTAACCTGAGAGCATGTAAAAGCAACACAAAAAATGATCATTTGAAAAGAACATTTGTTTTGTCGTGATGTTAATCTAAATAGCCCGAGATCACGAGAAAACGGGCAGAGTAAAGTGTGTAAATCCATGGCCTTTTGGGGCTTCTGTACGTATGAATAACAGTTTGTTTGTTTTTTCTTTTTAGTCACAGGTCTGTTCTTGGAGGATCGTTATTATCTGATATGGAAAAAAACGCATTATTGCATGGTCTGTAGAATTCAGCCATGATTATATTGGGACCATCCTATACAGTGTTTCAAGTAATAATCTTAAGACACTGTAAAACTGGCAATCCCATTGCAATACAAGGATCTCATTGCTACTTTAACATGAACATAACTGTTTAAATGCAGGATCTCACTCACTCACTCATCTTCTGCTGCTTAATCCTGTTCAGGGTCACAGGGGGATGCAGGAACCAATCCCAGTGCGAGAGGCGGGGTACACCCTGGGCAGGTCGCCAATCTACCGCAGGGCCGTCACACAGAGACAGACAACCATTCGTACTCGCATTCATACTTATGGGCAATTTAGAGTCGCCAATTTGCCTAATCCCCTCTGTTCATGTCTTTGGACTGTGGGAGGAAACCGGAGTACCCAGAGGAGTGGCAAACTCCACACAGAACGGCACCCAGGTCGACCCCATCAAACCCAGGACCTTCTTGCTGTGAGGTGACTCTGCTAACCACGACAGCACCATGCAGCCCATGCAGAATATCTGAATCATAGTATCTGAATAATTACTGGATAGCCCATCTGCATTAAGTCACTCATATTCCATTACACTCTTAGGTGTCAACAAATAGCAGCGATGATATTTATTGCTGCTCTGCCGTGTGGGCGGCACAGCTCCATCTCGTCTAGCTATTTATTAATGTAATTGGCATCAGTCTCACATTTCCCGGGAGACGCAGAGAAAACGAATGTACCACCATGTTTTTCAGTACCGAGCACATGAGGGCGCTTCATGTTCCCTGCATGATTAATATTAAATGGCTTTGTATGTTCTGAGGGTTGTATTAAATCCGTGTAGGTGTCAGAGGAGATGGATAACCCCTTCAGTAAAAGCTGAAAGTAGAACAGTCACTGAGAATTATGTAAGGATGGGCTTACATAATGGGGACAGGAAACAAGTCATCCAAAGAGAATTGCAAAAAAAAAAAAAGTAATAGAAGCAAGATAATTGAGGAAATGGTTAAAGGTCTTAACTTCGAAATATAGTCAAGAATCTTACCTTTTTTTGGAAAGGTATTACAGAAACAATGCTGTTATTATTTTGCTGGCATAGAAGACATAATTAACAGTCCAATAAACCCTGTCCATCGCATTACAACTTCTTAATGTAAAACCCGAGTACAACGATGGTGTGTAGTCAACAGTTTTCTGCAGCAGCTGTTCAGTAAATCGCTTCACAGCTATTCACTGCTTTCTCACCAAGAATGCTCTCTAATCCCATCTCTTTTACTTCCCACCATTAATCGTTCAATTTCTGTTCCGTTTACTTTCACTAATAACATATACTGGAGCTATTTCTGCTCGACAACTATAAACAAGAGGAATTCTCAGAGAGTCAGTCTTGGCTCCGACGACTTCTCTCCCTTGGGCTGATTCAGAGACGGTACTATGACCTCTCCCTGAGAACAAGATGGCATTTCTCTTCCTTTTGCTGTCTTGGCCTGCTTGTAATATGAATCGAAACTAACTCCGGGATATTGCCACGGATTTCTTTTAACTGGTATTGTATATCTAAATTGGATCTGTTCAAGCTAACTTTGTGGTTATTTTTGCCTTATGATGTCATTGGCTTACCTCAAGAATACACAATCATGTACAATGCTTGAAGTTGTGCAGATACAGAGTTCAAGTTATGAATGTATATTTTTAAAACTTATAACCAGAATTTATATATTTCTATAAAGCTGCTTTGTGGCAAAGACCAGAATTGGTGGTGGTGGTGGGGTGGGGGGTGATCCCAGTGGTAACCCCAGTGGTAACTCATCATTCTTTACAAAAGCACCGATCTCAGAGCAAACATCACACTGAAACGTAAAGGTCCACTATGTGTGAATATTCAATCACCTGAATGCCCCTCCGTAACCCTTGTACGGTGGCCATCAGGTGCCTGTAGCGTACGTCCAGCTACTTACATTCACACTCCTTTGCTTTTTCTGTGAAAAATAATAAGAATGATCTGACGTCTTGTTTCTCAAACTTGTTAGCCAGCTCAGGCAAACCCTGATTCCTCTTATTTCTTTTTCCTTGTTATCCTCTCTTTTTCTTTTTCTTCGTCATCCTTCCGGTGCTTCTTGCAGACTCATGCCTTCACGTGTAAAAACACGAAATGTGCAAGGCGATCTCTAGAGGTTTGTCCGTTCTTGGCTACTGTAGTGGTGTGACATGGCGGCTCCGTAGAGGTGGACCCAATCCCTGTGTAGTTATAAAAAGGCTCATTCTAAGCTTACAAAGACACGAATTGTCGTTACAGGTGGTTATACACTAATGAAAACATTTATTCACTCACTAATCTTCTGCCACTTAATCCTGTTCAGGGTTGTAAGGGGAAGCTGGAGCCAATCCCAACTGACTTCAGGCGAGAGGCGGGGTACACCCTAGGCAGGTCGCCAATCCACCGCAGGGCCGACGCACAGAGACAGACAGCCATTCACACTCTGTCTTTGGACTGTGGGAGGAAACCCACGTGGATACGTGGATAACATGCAGACAGGGATCGAACCCAGGACGTTCTGGCTGTGAGGCGATAGTGCTGACCATCACGCACACTGTGCTGCCCTTAAACGTACTCATGAATATTATAGCCCATTCCAGAGATGAATATTCAATTTCTGCTAATAGGTCCCCCTAAACCTTATTAGAGATCAGCTGTAAGTCCCGAATATCTCGTTCCACTCCTGTCAGCCAAGGGATCCATGGCTAGAGTATGCACAGGACCTGGACAGTTGAATAATTGGAGAAATGTTGCCTGGTCGTCTTCTGTCCCATTTCAGTGAGTGTGTTCATTGTAGCCTTGGATTCCTGTTCTTTTCAGATCAGCAGTGTTGATGACAGTAGTTTTAAAATGAAAATCATGTAATCAGTGCATCGGTATAGGTAATTGTACAGGCGGACTGAGGTAAATGTCTCGAAATTACTTTCTCACCGTGTTCTCGCTGTTTTTGACTGACTACCTTTTAGACTCTTTTCAATACTTTACAGATCATAATTTGTTACGGATGCACTAATTTCCTCAAGTTAATTAGAAGCCAGACCTTGTAACCACTTACACGGTGCGATCATCCATCTGGAGTGACAGATTCTGCAATAAATAAATAAATAAATAAATCTCGAAGTCCTTGAAAGTGACTGAATATTAAAGTTAGAAGTTGTGAAAACTGCTGATAACGTCTGAGATAGAGATTTGGAAGAAAATACTTCTGATTTCAGCTCTGCTGAACCCGTGGCACAGGATTCATGTAATTTTGGATGTAACGAGTAGGAAGTCCGATTAAGGATGTCTGTAGAAAGTGCTCCATTTGAAGCATGACAGTCAAACAGTCAAAGATTTAGTAGGATGAACACTAGTGTGGTAACCCAAGTGTAAAACTTTCATATTGAATCTAAACCCATGTATAAACCGAGGACACCACTAGCCTTCCTCTTTTCCTTTTTCTTCTCTGCGTTACTCCGACTTTGAGTATGTATTACTCCCCAGGATTCGTATAATAGCGTTGTAGGAGTATATTTGCTTAATTTGCACTAGTATTCCCACTGTCACCTTCTGGATATGAAGTGTATTGATTGGTCTCATTGCTTAGAAAAAAATTATACAGGTAGTCCTCATGTTACGATGGAGATGCGTTCCACTATACCATCGTAAGTGCAAAATTGTCATATATCGAAAGTTGTAGGCCAATGCTTAACCTAGCTTAGGTATCTTTGCCTAGCTTAGCCTAGCCTACTGAGGAGTCTTTTCCTGTAGGAGTGTACCTCAGGGGTACACATTTTTTTAATTTATCTTTAGTATGTATTTTTAACTGGAAAGGTGCCTGTAGTGTACATATAAAAGTTTACTATATGCCTCCGTTTATTGGGTAAAGATACAAAAGCTAAGCAGCGATTCTGACCAGGGTTTGGTAACCTTTCTTTTTGAGAGTGTAACTATGAACAACTATGAACTGTACACTTGATCCACTTTATCACAGGAGTATGTGGTTGAGTGAGC
Organism: Chrysichthys cranchii; assembly: GCA_030068335.1. Taxonomy (NCBI): domain Eukaryota; kingdom Metazoa; phylum Chordata; class Actinopteri; order Siluriformes; family Claroteidae; genus Chrysichthys; species Chrysichthys cranchii. The sequence goes on along the minus strand of JAQMCW010000032.1, from coordinate 19,970,288 downwards.
ACACCACTTGTGAAAAACGTGTGTCTCGTGCACATTTTTTCCGACATGCTCACTTATGCTCTGACCCAAAAAAATCACTGACTTTTGCGATATAATCACTTATTTTTGTGTTCTCTCTCTCTCTCTTTCTTTTGCCCAGGATTGCCCAGTCAAAATATCTGCGCATCAAAGACGAGGAGGAGGAACTTGAGCTAAATAGTGTGATTGCAGGTACACAATAATATCTAGCGTTTGGGGGTGGCATTTAACCAGAGTCTGAATTTGGTGAATATTGAGATTTACTTCAGAACACCATGCACATGTGTTCTGTATATCCCTCTTACCTAAATATGTTGTCAGTATCTCTGACACCTAATCCATTCTGAAGTGCAGCGGATCCGTCATTACTTCCTGAGAAAAATTTATCCATTTCCTTTTCTTTTCTTTTCTTTTTTTTCTTTTCTTTCTTTCTTCCTTTTTTTTAAATTTTTAAATTTTTTATTTTTTTTAGTTTCTCACCTCCTTGGCGTGCAGAAACGCAGCTTCTTATCACTTCGGTGCTGTTTGCAGTTTGCGATTCTTTGATTGCTTTTCATTCTTTGAGTACTAAAAAATTCAGTGCTTGTTGTTTGGTTTTCCTAAATTAGATCCGTGTCAAAAACCATTTCAGAAGTATTGACCTGGCGTGATCGTCTTTGCTTGTTCATTATTTACTCGGACGTTTTATAAGCAAGAACGACTGATCGAGCAGTTGTCTGCTTTTTTTTTTTTTTTGGTTCATCTGTCTTCCTACTCGCATTCATGATAGCTGACTTCAGGGTGAAAGCTCTACTCATCAAACCTCGAGCTTTAGTGTGGAGCTGCACTGGGGTGTAGTTAGAAATATGACTTGTAATGGAGCCACTCAGCTGTAATACATTTAAAGACGCCATAGAGAGGGGTGTGTGTGTGTGTGTGTGTGTGTATGGGAGAGAGCAAGAAGGAGAAAGCTTGATTCATATCATCCTCTGTGCTCATTTTTGTCATTTTCTTTTCGTTTCAAAACTGATCATTTGCAAGTTTGTACACAAGTGCAAAACAAATGTCTGCTTTTGTTTTACTCATAAAAAAAAATGCTCCGATGTTGACATCCGACACTAAGTGATGTGAGGCTGTGTGATGTAATCCTAGTGTATGCTGTCATGCTAATGAACAGACGACAGAAAACGACAGTAGTCTGGCTGTATTTCATGACTAATGATGGCAAGCAAAGCAAAGCAGATTGTCATCTGTGAAAATATCAAGACGAGGAGCTACAAATTATTACTACAATACTAGTAACCTGATTAAAAAGCTCAGTGAGAGCACATCGTTACCTCTGCAGCAAACATTGGCTAGGTGACACACAGTGTCTACAGGCAGTGCTAGGTGAGTGAAAACACCAGCTCTTACACAGTGTTTTATAGTTTTTAACCGTAGCTAATGTAGCTACCTAATGCAAGAGCAAGTCTGATAGCGTAAATGCATGAACACACACATGCTCTTGTCATGACCACTTGGGAAACATGAGCTGAACTAAATAACATGCTCCATAATGTCCCCTAAAAACACTACTGATGCATCCCTAGTATGGACATATTCATGACTGCATGCTGCTGTAATAAATTGCATGCCAGAAATAGGTTGTAAAAGCCAAACCTTTACAAACAGCACCATCTTTCTCATTTATACTACGACACGATTGTCCGATTGTTCATTTCGAGCCGTGCGACACATTCGGCATCGTTTCGTTTTCTGTCGCGAGCTACTGAATTTCCTGCCCCTAGTCCTAGTTTTGATGTATTTTCTGATGTTTTGTAACCGAGACCCTTGAATATAATGAAGGGTTTAGGCTTTAATCAACAGAAGTAGATCAGAAGAAATTACACACTGTTGTCCGTGCACTGCACTTATAATGGCCTTCGGCTACATACATGGGTTGCATAATTCTTTGTATAAATGGAGACTGCGATATCAGGTTTGAATATTTCATAGGAAAGTAAAGGGTCTGTCGTGTGCATGCACGTGTGTGCGTGTGTGTGTGTGTGCCCCTATATGCATGCGTAGCTGTAAGCCTGGGTATACATGTGTGTGCGCGCGTACCCATAACGCCACAGAAATAGCGTATTCTCACAGTGTCTCCTGAGAGTATGTGGGTCTGTGAGATATTCCCCTGCAAGGAGCTTTCTCTTCTCAAGCAGTGTAGCCGAGTGAGCCACTAATTTTAGCTTGCTGTCTGTGTGTGTGTTTGTGTGTGTGTGCGCATGCACGTGCACGTACTTCTGTGTGTGAGTTCATATGGAAATAAGGGTGGGGCTGTGTAGGGGACGATGAGACAAGGTGAAAGATCTCTGGACATAATGACAGAACATATTACCATTATTGTCCAGCCTGCATGACCACACACACACACGCACAGCACTCTTCACAACATTCTCCCTCCTCCGTAAGGCCAGGCAGTGGCGAGATTTTATTTTTAATGCTTGCTTTGTTCATTCTAGGCGTTACCGTATGTAGACAGTTTAAGCGCTGCAGAAAACAGCAACCTCTTCTTTGTCCTGAATCAGAGGCAGGTACAGGAATAAAGAAACGCTAGGAACAACAGGGAAAAAGTTCTGTATTATTTAGCTCTGAAGGGAGAAAATGCATTAGTTCCTAAACAGCTCCGAGACCTTAATCAAGCAGGATCCTGGTTTAATTAAAATGCCGCAGTGATTCAGATTTGATACTACACGATGCTGTACGCCTTATACTTGCAAATGTTGCGGCCTAATCAACAACTCTAATTTCTTAAAGAACCAGCACGGCAGCATTGAGGCGACACTGCTGTTTTGTCTTTTGAATATGCTTGCTCGTATATCAACTCACACGATTTAAATTGAACAAATGTTCGAACGAGTGTTATAATCGTGGTTATTGTAAATATTTTACAGCTGAAGCATGAAACACTATAAGGATATTTCCTTTCTTGCTTAATCAATTCACTAGGGTCTGTTTAAATTCTGTAGTTCGTTAGAATGCCATTAGCATCATACAGTGTCACATGCTGTATTTGCATTTGTCTTACGTGAGCATGATGAAGGCAAGTGTGTCACTTAGGCTGCTTTTATGTTTATTTGTTTGGCTGCTGAGTCCGAATCCAAGGGACATTTTATACTTTGCTATTTTTTGGGGGGATAGTTTGTTTGTTGCACATACTTAAAAAATCAAAATTAGAATGCAAAAAAAAAAGTTGGCTGAGGGGTGTGTAGAGAGTGTGAAAGGGCAGGTGTAAAAGTCCTTCTGTCAGAAATCCTGTCTGAAATCCTGTGTGTGTGTGTGGGGGGGGGGGGGGGTAACCAACAAAAGATCTAATTTATAGAAATACAGTGGGACTTGATTCGTTCCGAGACTCACAAAATACTTAATTCGTGCGTTTGTTCACAAACCGATTTGTTCGCGACCTGCATCAGTTTTTCCCAATGAAATGAATGCGTTTCAGCCCACAAAAACATGTTTTTGAAGTGTATTATGGGTTTATGTGTGACAATAAAACCTGGAATAAAATTAAAATAACCTTAATTATAGAAAAACTAAATGAAATACACAGATTTTATTGCACGTTACCTTTGCGGTGGATACGTAGTTGCTGGCGTAGGTGGACGGCTGTGGAGGGATATGGTGGCGGTTCTCATGTTTTGCAATTATTTCTTATATGCTTCGGCTTCTTTCTCTCACTACTATTTCCACTTTTCATGTTCTTGGGACCCATAATGAAGGCTTATAGTGCAAAAATGCAGAGAAACACAACGGAAAAATGCGTTGAACACGTTAACACCACAAGTGTTTACGCGGGAACTGAATGTTTGAGCATCGAAGCGTGGGTTGGCTTCCTGTACGTCAATCGAGGCTTTGTTCGTCGGTCAGTACAAAGTCCTTTTGAGAATTTGGTTCGTACGTCGATTTGTTCGCCATCCGGCGCGTTCACGGGCCGAGGGTCCACTGTAAATATTTTGCCTCGTACATCTACCGTTTTTCTCATTTTAGCTCAATACACATGATATGGTACAAATACACATGGCTTTTCTGCAGCACTTTAACTCGGTCCTTTGGCTCAGTCTGTGCCTCACAGCTCAGATCTACAGACAAATGTCGCCCACAACCCAAAACACATGGCATGTTTGGTTTGCTTCATGTGTGTTCAAATCCCAGCACCACCACGTTGCCACTGTTGACCCCTCGATCAAGGCCCTTGGAGGATCCAACTTAACAGTTGCAGGTTATCACTTGTAAGTATCTTTTGATAAAAGCTTCAGCCCAATGAGGTAAAGTTAAATGCTAGTGGTATTTTGGTCCACACTCGCGTGTTGAGTTCTCACCTGCTCAAACACACTGCACCAAAGGGTTCAATTGAACCTGAGTAAACCCTGTATATGCGAAAGCAGTCTTGGATAAACAGCAAAACTATTATTGTTTCTGAAAACTTAAATCTTTTCACATGAAATTCAATTGACTTGTAAAGCAGGAAGCTTTCACAGTGACTCAACTGCTTGAGAAGAACAGATAGATTGGATGCTTTTCATTTTTGGTTCTTTCTCAGTCCCCGAGGCCTACAGTTTACTTCTCTCCTTTTGCTTAGAGCCATTGTTGGCAGGCTGTGGATGTGGAGCTTCTTGCTGAGTATGCGGAGATATTTTGAGACCCAGTGAGTCATGGAGGCTCTCAGTTGCTAAATCTTTAAGATCAGTCACACTGCCTCCCCAAACAGTGAGGTTTTTTTTTTTGGTTTTTTTTAAGGGAAACAATTGTTGAGATGAAAGTGTTTCATTGCCGTTATTGGTGATTTAAGAGTTGCTGGTAAATCCTGTGGAATATTTCCTTTCTCTATATACAGCCACCAGACTAGATTTTGATGATGATGGATGATTAGAGGCACTTTTATGTGGTTTGGGAGATAATGCTGTTTTATTAGACTGCAGTGAGCTACCGACGAGCAGGAAAACAGCAGGAGCAAAACAAAAGCACTTGTCTATAGCACTTCAGCTTCTGTATCATGTTTCTGCAATGTGTGCTGTGTTTTTCTTTTCCCACCGATACCCTAACGCACTAAAAATATCAGTATAAGTCGGTATAATTATTTTTTACACTTGCGATTACATTCTGTAGTCTTGCATTACGCTCTGTTTAAAATTCTATCAGCCCTAATTCCTTCCCAGAGCTTAGTTTCCTGCTGCTCTCTCTCCTCTGCGTGACGCAGGGGACTTTCTGTGAGCATATCAGTGGCTCTGTCAGCATTCAGAAGGACAGACGAAAATAGACAATTGATCATGATTGATACAAGAAGTGGGAGAGAGAGGGAGAGAGAGAGAGAGGAAACAAAGAAGTGCAAAATGCACAGTAACATTCAAGGATTATATGGAGGTTGAAACTGATTTGCACAGATTTCCTCTCTCTCTCTCTCTCTCTCTCTCCGTCTTTCTGTTTTACTATAAGCAGATGGAGGATTGACCTTAATAAAGAGGCTGATGGGATGAAGCCAGGAGTACAGCACTGTGCTAGTCTTTGGATTATGATTATTAGCTATTAATCTATGTACAAGGATTATTGCTGCACCACTAACTTGTGCTCTCGGCACAGGTATGCCTGCAGATTGTCTCTGTCAGACATATGGTTAATTTACGCTTCTAAGTGACCACGTTCTGGACATTCTGGGCTCCTTATTGATATTTGTGTCCTCAAAACGATAATCCAGGGTCTTTATTTTTGAATCGCTCCAATTTTCAGTCGGTTCTCTTGCTCATATAATTCCTTGATTTTAGCGCAATTGACGACAAGAACAAAGCCTGCTGTTTTCAAAAAGGATTGGATTAAAAATAAACTATTAAGATAGTGTGTGTGTGTGTGTGTGCACGCATGTGCATGTGTGGATGACTTCCAGGTTTGAATGGCAAGCAAAGTAAGTAAAGACCAAAAAGGCAAATGGTAGTTCTGAGTTATTGTTGGGCAATATGATGACATGATATTATATATTGCGATGGGTTATTACTGTCACTTCTGAGATATTGCAGGTTTATTATATTTTTTTTTAGAAACTCGGTCTTGAAGCAGCAGATTTTGTAGTGAATCTTTAAAGCTGTAAAATGTTACGTTAGTACTTTACCTCCTTGTATTTAGATCCCTTTTTAGGTGGTGGATGCATATGTTTTTGGTTTTTTAGATGCTGCCATCCATTCGTGTGTCTAGCTGAGATACTCTTTACGCATGAAATCTCAAGAGCGACTGGTTCTGTTTTTGAAGGATATGTAGCAAATAATTTTTGTAGACTGCAGAGGAACTGGTTGCATTTTGGAATCGATACCAAAAGGGTCAAGTATCTGATATATTTTTCATAAATAACTGGCGATCTAAGGGGCCCAAACCTGTCCCGACATGTCAAGGTTCCTGTGTATCAAGTGTGAGAGCTGTAAAGACATGGTTTGCCAAGGTTGGCATGGAAGAACTTGAGTGGCCGGCACAGAACCCTGACTTCAATCCCACTGAACACCTTTGGGATTAATCGGAATGACAGTTGTGCACCAGGCGTCCTCGTCTGACATCAATGCCTGACATCGTGCACTTTTGTGGCTCAGTTGGTACAAAACCCCACATCAATGGCCCAAAATCGAGTGGAAAGGCCTCCCAGAAGAGTGGAGTCATTTCTAGCAGCAGAAGGGGAACAACTCTATATTAATGTCCATGGTTTTGGAATGGGATGTTCAGTTCTTAGGTTTCCAGATACTTTTGACCACCTTGTGTCTTATTTTAAGGATATTTGAGCCATACAAATCAGTAGTGAAGCTATAGACTTGGCGGCAGAGGCATCCCATCGATGCCGATTTCTGCTTGTTAGTGTTGAATCATTAACATTTATTATAGTCTCATTCGAGAGAGTTTTTAGCCACCCATACACTGTGATACAGGAATGCCAATATCATGATATGATATTTTTGTCATTATCACCCACCCTTATCCTGCATATCAGCAAAATTCCCACACACCCACTCGCTTCATTATTACGCTGCGCACTGACAATGAATATAACAGCTCTAGACTGCCAGGATGGAGGCAAAGAACATTGGCACCCAGGCTAATAATAATATTCCAGTGAATGTTCCACAATGCGTGCAGACTTCATTATGCATTACAAAGAAGTGGCTTGAGTTTAGTCACTGTAGTTTAGTGCCACAGAAGCAACCTTTGTCTCTAATGGATCTTGGAGATGGAATCATGGTGTCAGATGTCATTCCTGTCCAGGATAGCTGCTGTAGGAAATTCACTAATGCCTCCTCCACTGTGTGACAGGGAAGTGCCATCGCCACGTTTTCACCCACTGTGTCAGCCACCATCACCTGAAGCCCACAATCTGCTCGCTTCCACCCTCTTACTCTGTTTCATCTTCTCCTGTGTCCTTGTCCTCCTCGGTATATTCATTTTCACTTATGCACCCCTCCTTCCATTAGTAAGCTGACTCACTCGATCTTGTTCCCCGATTTTATGTTTCCTTTTCTAATGATTCTGAATACGTTTTTCTCACATATGGTGTTTGCTCTTACGCACAATTAGTTTTATAATATCATTCCCAAACATTGCTGTCCCACCATCAACCATAAAACCACTCAGACAACTCAAGAGATTTTGCTTCCTCTTGTCTCTTGTTATGCACCCATTATATGTGTGTGTGTGATTCACACAGTTCAGAAACTTGCCATTTTCCCATCACATGTCATGTGATGATGGTGGAACTGTGCCCGGTTTACTATCCTCTGTCCTCCAGGGGGCAGAGGAAGAGGCTCACAACTTCAGCACTGAGTCCCGTCTGTTGCTATAGCAGCGGCTTCCATGCCAACTGGTGATGGATGGAGGGTGTAGCCATGCCGAGCACGGCCTTTCCACCCAGGGGTCAGCACAGCTCACTGAGCACCACAGCCACCCGCTGGGTCTCGACAATGAAGCCAGGCTTGTCTCTCAACTTCACATGTATGAATTCAAGCAGCAGCCTGTTTTGGACAAAATGCTTTTGGAATTTAAACGTGCCAGGATTAAATTTATCTTAATCCGTGGTTTATTTCGTCTCTCAGACAGACATGTTTGTTGAATAGCTGTAACATTTGCTTTTTCTGCTCTGCATGTTGCGTGTGGGTTTGGCTTGGTCCTCGCAGCCAATATTATCGATGGGTTGAAGGCATATTGTAAAGACCTTCATGGTGTTTTTCCTGCAGACACAGCTTGGAGAAGTGGATTCTTCAGGTAATCCTGGTTTCCTGTACTCCCATTATTTATTCCGTGTTAAATTTATATCTAGATTTTACAGCTTAATTTTTATGTCTGCAATATCTGTGTGGTAATGTACACACTACACATACCCTACAGTGTGAGCACTACTGAGGTGCTGAAGTCTGTATATTTATCCGTTTAATTCTGTAAACATCTGTATTTGTTTAAACACATTGTTTTTAGTAGAAAGGTTGAAATGCCAGCTCTGTCAGTGTGGTCTGTGCATTCTAGCCATGACACGTCCTGTGTCTCAGCTACGTTGCTTGGATTCATAAGTGGTCACAACGACTTATAGTTGCAGGAGTGTGCATGTGTATGTGTGTCTGTGAGTGTTTTAATACTAGTAATGCGATTATTATTTTGTTTGCATAAGCCCACAATATTTTCTATTAAATATATGTTTGTATTTCCCAATATATAAACAAATTATAAGGGCACTCAACAGCACAGATCTCCACCACAGACAATAAGTGGCTCTTCTACGATATGCAAATCTGCAACCAAAATGCATGTCTGGATACATTTCCAATGGGAGTCATCATGTTCCTACATTGGCTATGTTTTGTCACTGTTGAACTTTACTGCATTCTGCTACACTTTAAGACGTATGGCGTTGTTGAGCACAGACTTCCACCAGGCCCAAATGCCGTATCTTGTTACGCTAGCAAAAGAGAAACTAATTTCTTCTGTCCGCCTCTTGAGTCAGATCTCTTTCAAAATTTAATGGGTTCTTCCTTGGCCCATGCTGCATCCTGCCTCTTCAAGTTTCCTTTAAATTGGTTTGGTAGGTTTTGCACAATCCATCTTTCAGGCAAACAAACCAAACAGAGAACATAACTTACCTGGCAAAGGTAACTAGTACCCTAATTTTATTCACTTGGCCAGGACCCTGACCAGGCACTTACTCAAGACGAATGAATGAATTGAAGCTGAAAATACATCGTGCAAGCGACTCAACGGTTGTTGTCATTGAGTAAATAAATGTTAAATAAATAAAGGTAAAGCCAACTACATGGGACAAGGATTTCATGCAAATGATGGATCATTTACACCAGTGGTCTTCTCATGAGATTCTTGTTATATCCGAGTCCATTTTATATATTGTGTTGACAACTGAGGTGTGAAATCCCCCCTGCTTGTCATCTCCTGTTCCTCATAGTTTAATAGTAACTGCAGTGGACTTGAACTTTAGCCTTAGCTGGTAGGTTAAAACCTTGAAATCCTTGACATTTCTTATTGATTTTGTTCTCCATGCCTCACATACATATTGAGTAAGCTGAGTCTGCACTGCTTCACCAGACACAAACTCTATGATGAAGGCTGTCAGGCAGTGATGGTGTTGATCTTTCACTAACTACTGTAACCTCATGCTGTCAAGTTGTGTTCCTTGTGAAATATCTGCCATGAATCAAGAATCTTGTCTAGCAGTTGAAAGGATCTTTTTTTGTATCATAGTGTAATATTTCATTACTTCAGTTTATTACCCAAACAAGACACTTGTGTAAGATGAAGTCAACAAAACAGCACTAACTCTCCTAAGTTGAGAAAAAATTAATAAGGCAGGAATGTCAAAACTTTAATATCTTTTCCAAAGTGCCATGGTGGATGTTTAGCAAAATATACAGTCTGTGTGTCCTTTTCTGTTTATGGACTTAAAAAGGATTAAGGAAGACTGTTATGCTAGAAGTGACGAGAAAATCCAATCCTTTGCTGATGCAACTCCTTTAAAACGGTGTATATAATTAGAGAAACATTGTCAGATATATCTTTGAAACACGTTACTTAATAGGGGATTTTAAAATAGTTTTATTAATTGTTCTTACTTCTGTGGATCAGTCCGTCTTTCTAAGTGTCTCTATCTGAATATTGCTCTCCTACACCCACACTAAGCGCCGACCATTTTCATATTATATAATAAGAAACCTGATATTATGTAACCTTTCAACTCGTATTAAAGTATTTTCTCACACCACTGTAAAAATAATAGCAGTGAAATTGTCGATCTGAAAGTTAATGAAATTGAAGTAGATATATACTTGTGCGTGCATACGTGCGCGCAATATATAATGAGGTGTGACCTCCCAAATTCAGCTGACCTTTAGTATTGACCACTTTCACAGTTATAATCTGTTTCAGCAATGGTCTGCATTGTAACCGTTTAATGGTTTGAGTGATAAAACAGGCAGACTGGAAAATTGGCCTGTTTATGGTGTTTAGCTGCCACAGTCTGTTGGAGCATGTAAATGGCCACAAGCTGCATTTTTTTAGCGGATTATCCAGCTGTTTTTTTTCCCCCACAGCCTTCAATAAAACTTATACATGCAGCATTTTTAGTCAGGTAAACAGGTTTAAAGTCCTGAGAATTGACAAGTGCTTCATTAAAGATGTTTTTAGTGAGAAACTAAAGGGGTCATTCCACGAGAACCCGTTTAATACTTGCTCTTTTTGAAATACAATAGGTCACTCTGAGTTGCATATGCATGCTGCATGTGAAAATGTTCTTCTACCCCCATATTGTCTGCGTTAGCCATAGAAAGAGCATAGACAGAAAAACAAGCGAATCAGCCCGTCAAACTTGCGTCACTTTGAAAATTAGTAGTCATGGCCTCACCCACCTTGGCTTGCGACCACCCACGGGAAGACTGTTTTGATTTTGCGGCCAGGAGAGAGCAGAGCTCATCTCGGCAGGTAGAAGTAGAGGAGCTAACAGCAAGGTTTAGTGCTATTTGTGGCAATAACACATCAACATTGCATGTCTTGCCCAAGGAAGAAGAACTGAGGAAGAAATGGTTGGAGTTTGTCTTTGGAACACCACCAGCGAAGTATAAGGCTTCGTTAGTGCTGTGTTCTAATCATTTCGACCATAGAAACTTTTACAACTTCGGTGCCTACAGTAGTGCTTTTGCATCGAGCTTGTTCTTAAAACCTGGATCTGTCCTGTCACGACGATTGACCACCAGCACACAGGCTGTAAGTAAAAAATAAACTTTTCCACCCAAGGTTTCCCTCACTAGAGGGAGCATCACAGTGCTGTTAGCCAATCAGAGATGATACGTTTGCATGTCATGAATATTCATGAGTAAGAGCCGAAATCCTGTCGTTCTCCCCACACCCACTATTACATCGAACTAGAACGGCCTGAAACAGGAGCACCAGAGCATTTTTTTTTTTTTCACCAAAACCGACTCACAGGGAATTCATTCATACTAGAGACCACTGCAAAATTAATGCAAAAACAATGCAATGACCCCTTTAAACCAAAGATTCTACAGCGGAGCCAGATGGATCACTTACGCCACAGGCAGACATACCACCGTGGACGCCATTTTGATAAGCCCACCGTAACTTATCTGTTTTGGCAAACGGCGGCTAGTGCTACCTCTTCGAAAACATCCGCTAAACTGTCCAAAGTTATTCAAGCAGTCATGAGGAGGTTAATTGTTGTCAATAGTATCTGAGATAACAAATCGA
>JAQMCW010000032.1:19924406-19937739 GCA_030068335.1 Chrysichthys cranchii | reverse complement strand
TGTGTGTGTGTGTGTGTGTGTGTGTGTGTGTGTGTGTGTGTGTGTGTGTGTGTGTGTGTGTGTGTGTGTGTGTTCCCCTGCAGTGGAATGGCATCATGCCCAGTGTTCTGGGATATGATCTGGATCCACTCTGACCCTCATCAGGATAAAGAGGTCACTGAAAATGAGTGAGGTGTCACATGGTTTGCACTGTTGCTTCACAAAAAGAAAGTTCTTGGTTCAAACCTCCTGACCAACTTTCTGTGTGGATTTTGTATGTTCTCTCCGTGGCTGCAGGGTTTTCCCCAGGTGCTCCAGTTTCCTCCCACAGCCCAAAGACATGCCCTTAGGTGTGAATATGAGGGTGAATGGCTATTCGTTTCCATGTTAGCCCTGCAATAGACTGGCGATGTGTTCAGGGTGTACCCCCTGTCAGATGGGATTGGCTCCAGCTTCCCCATGAGACTGGAGTGGTATAGACAATGGATGAAAAAGAATGAATGAATATTTTCTTTAACCTTTTTTTTTTTTTTTTAAGTTGCTCTTTACTGCAAAAGACATCACAACTGCAACATGAATGAAAAATATACTGTAGTGTTTCTTTAAGTTCTAGGATATGGGGTATAACATAAAAAGGAATAATCCCACCCTTTTACAGTAAACCAATTTACAAATTGCAGTTAAATTATGTTCAGTTACACTCTATCAAAATGTACTGTACTCCATCAGGTTTTAAATGAAGCATTTGATTAATTCATTTAAATAACATGTAAAATGCATCAGAGACGCAATGTAATTCATTTGAAATGCTCTGTGTGACACTAATGATTTGTGGCTTGTACCAGATTTGCTATTATAGAAGGTTTTAATAACCATATTGATTGAAATTATGTAACATGCAGCAATGTTGGAGCAATCAAAACACATCATTTCATTCTCTTCCCAATGAATTGAAAGAAATTTAAAGTAGTTTATTAGTGATAGTTGAATAAGTAATGCCAGGTACACTATATGGCCAAGAGTATGTGAACACCTGCAGTCACACCCATATTTGGACCTTTCCCCAAATTTTGCCATGAAGCTGGGAGCACAGAATTGCCAAGAATGTCTTTGTATGCTGTAATATTACAAATTCCTTTCACTGGGACTAAAGTGCACCAAGCCTGTTCCAGCATCACAATGCCCTTGTGCACAAAGTGAGCTCCGTGAAAACATGGTTTGCCAAGGTTTGAGTGAAGCAACTCAAGTGGCTCGCACAGAGTCCTGACCTCAACCCCACTGATCAGTGAATGAGCGGAAATCCCAACAGTCACGCTCCACATCCGAGTGGAAAGCCTTCCCAGAAGGTTGAATGTTGTCATAGCAGCAAATGGGGGACCGACTCTGGAATGGCATGTTCAGCAAGTACGTATGGGTGTGATAGTCAGGTGTCCACAAACTTTTGGTCATGTAGTTAGGTTGCATTTTCTTAACAATCATATGCTCTATCTTTCATGTCTGTTTGTAAGTCTGTACACAGTAACACACCCTGATTCTGCAGCGCTCTCTGTGCTAACCCAGCTTGTCGTCCATCCATTATCTTTACTGCTTTTCTGTCAGGGTCACAGGGATCCTGGGGTCACTCCCAGCTGACTTGAGGAGAGAGGCAGGGTACAACCTTGGCAGGTGACGAATCTATAACAGGGCTGACACGAAGACCAACAACCATTCACACTCACACCTAAAGGCTTTAGAGTAACCAGATAAACTAATCTGCATGTCTTTGGACTGTGGGAGGAAATAGGAGCACCCAGAGGAAACTCACACAGGCATAAGGAGACATCTAAACTCCACACGGAAAGGCCTCGTAGCGTTTCCCCTAACACTCACTCTCATCTTCTGCCACTTAATCCTGTTCAGAGTCGTAGGAGGAAGCTGGAGCCAATCCCAGCTGACTTCAGGCGAGAGGCGGGGTACAACCTGGGCAGGTCGCCAATCTACCACAGGGCTGACACACAGAGACAGACAGCCATTCATACTCACATTCACACCTACGGGCAATTTAGAGTAGCCAATTAGTCTAATCCCCTCTGTGCATGTCTTTGGACTGTGGGAGGAAACCGGAGTACCCAGAGGAAACCCACATGGACACAGGGAGAACATGCAAACTCCACACAGAAAGGCGTCCAGGTCGACCCCAGGGATCGACCTCAGGACTTTTTTGCTGTGAGGCGTCAGTGATAACCCCCACATCACCGTGCCGTTCCCTTACCATATAAAAAAAAGAACTGACAATAAACCATATTATAATATATTGTATATTACTCCTGCACGCTCCACACAGTAAGGCCCCAGTCAGCCACCGGATTGGAACCCACAAGCTCCTGCGCTCACCACTGCACCACATGCATCTTACAATTTCTCACTTCATCAAACTCTTCTTTAAGCACTTAAAATAATGTCACAATTATTAAATCCACTGTAATTCAACCTAGTGTAGCTGTAATCCTCACCTCAAGCTTGTTACCTTATAACAGTCAGGCAGGAAATACACAGAGCAGGAAACCAGCATTTTCTCACTTGCGTCTCAAGAAGACATAACCTATGTATTTACCAAACCTAATGTATGGCTGAATTTCCTGAACCACTATAGATGTGTCACCTGCTTTGTTCTTCCATTACCCAAAGTCCTGCCCTGATGCTTTTATGTGTAAAATACCTGCTGGCCTTTTCTAAAAGCTGACTGTATTAATCAGTCTCTCTCTCTCTCTCTCTCTCTCTCTCTCTCTCTCTCTGATACGGTGGTATCATAGCAACAACAGCCGCGAATCAGCGCAACATCAGCACCATCCCGCCATCATGAGCGCTGGATCATGAGCGCAGTGTTGCTGTTTCCTTATCAGCTGCCCTGTGGAGCCCAGGATGCCGTTGCGCGGGGGAAATGTGCGCCTTTCGGAGGGCTTTATTCTAAGTTCCAGGTGGGGTGGTGGTGTACAGCCTAGTGAAAGCCTGGGAGGCTTTTAAACCCATGCAAACTGGAGTGAGCGTCATATACACTGAGTGCAATCTGGCAACCCCGCCTGGCTGTGAGCTCTCCATTCCGGTCTGGGCGCAGCGCCGTGCTGACGGACTGATGGACGGATAGACGGAGGGGCAAGCGCAGGGAAAGAAGGAGAGGAGAGGAGAGGAGAGGAGAGGAGGAGAAGGCATGGGTGGCTATGCTGCTGCGGGGAAGAAGAGGATGGAGCCAAGCAGTTTTCCTGTTCATGCGGAATTACGCGCGGGTTTCCCCGTTTTTCCTCACTGCGCAAAATGATGATCTCGGCGGACAGAAACTTTTGTTGATCATCGGCTGAATTTCGGCTCTGTCCCCGAGGCACTGTTCTCCCTCGGTAAGTAAGGTTGCTGTATAAATATAGACGTGTCATTCATTCATCACACACTCATCTTAATGTTGTCCTCCCTTCCACCCGTGCTGCTTTTTTGTGGATACTGTCACGACGCACGAGCCCAATTATCTGTCTTTTTACCACCCATGCCTCGTGGCCATCCCTCAGTGAGCTACTCCGCTTTAAGATCTGCTTCCACACAGCACTGTAGAGCAATGTGCATGTAAACAGCAGGACAGTCACCTCGGATCCCAATTCCTACAATTCCTGAGACCATGCTCTGAGGTCCACGGACTCAACATTTCCTCTCCAAACCATTGAAAGTGCTCTCACGGCTTGGCTTTTATAATCCCCAGGGTGATGTATAAAAGAGAAGAGAAAACACTGTAAGTCATGTATAGAACAGTGCTCATGCATGTACATCATCGTTTCGGCTTCTGCACAGTGTTGGGGGACTGTGGTTCCACCAGTGCAGAGTAAATGCAGAGGGATGGTGGAAGTAGCTTCTTCGGAAGCGGCGAGGCACATTCTGGTTGACTTTATAGACATAGATCATTATGTGGAGATCTTGTTTTTTCCCTGTGTGCATGCTAGGGATTTTAGTATCATCCATGTTTTGTGTGTGTTCATACGAGATCCTGTGCCATCATTCCACAGAGGCAGCATGATCATGGTGATGGTCGGTGCATGTGAACACGCAGTGCTGTAATTGTGTTGTGCACTCGTGGTCTTAGGCTTAAAGAGCGACAGATACAGTTGGGGAAATGGTGGAGAAGAGCAAGGACCTCACAGGACTTTTTATTAGTCAGAAAAGAGCCTATCAGGACATTGTGGACAATAAAAAAAACGACACTTTTAAGGCAAACTAACCGTCAGGTGATATTGTTGTTGTTGTTGTTGTTGTTGTTTTTAAAGAAATGTGAGCCACAAAGGAGGGATTTGTTGTGTTCCAATAGGAGCGTTATAAAAAAATGATATATCTTATGGGAGAATCTCTTTACCTTTGCTTGATAAAACAATCATACGATTACAGCCGAGATCCTTGCGAAGATATTTTCTAATCCAGTCTGTATCGAAACTGATGCTAATCCTTAAACACTGAATCGATACAGGATTGGATCTGATGTCTTTTCCAGTTCGTTCCACTGACGTATTTTATCCTGTGAACACTTATTGTGTTGTCTGACATGGCACAGGTCGTACACGTGAATGCAGGATGCAACCTGTCTTAAGGCAAGCATCACTGCATCTGTGATGCTTCATATAACCTGGCAACAGAAGCTTGCAGACATTTGGCTCAGTTATTAAGAGCATGTCAGTATCGAATACATATCCGATCCAGAACTCTGATAACTAGAGCATACTGTAAACAGAAGTGTAGCATTTCTTTCCCTATCTGTCATTCTATAAAATGCATACCTTAGACATTTTAAGGTCAAAATAGAGAAGAAGAAAAAAAAAAAAGAACAATGAGGGAGACATTTCTTGGCAGCGGTAGCTGATCCCTAAACCATCTGAGGCTGAACTTCTGAGCAGGGCTGACGGATTGTTTTATGCTGGAAGAATTACGACACGGTTTAATCCTTCACAGTGTATCACTCCCATGCTTCACTATCCAGCAAAGAAAAGGAGAGGAACCATTTGAGCTACTACAGGCTTCCTAACAGCTCAGACCAGTCTGGTTATTCTCCGCAAGGTGTTTCAGCCTGTAGACCCTCCACTCACAAAATGTTTTTTTTTTTGTTTTGTTTTGTTTTGTTTTGTTTTGTGCACCATTTTCTTTAAACTCTACAGACTGTTGCGTGTGAAATTTCCAGAATATCAACAGTGTCTGAAATACTCAACCCAGCTCATCTGGTACCGACAACCATGTGACAATTGCAATCACAGAGATCACACTTTTTCACCATTCCAGCGTTTAATTCGAACATTAACTGAAGCTCTTGAACTGTATCTGCATGACAAATTATGTTGCCGATACATGATATGCTGCTTGGATAACTGCATAACATGTGTTCCTAATAAAGTGGGCAGAGAGTGTGTATTTATTTATTTATTTAGTTAGTTAGTTAGTTAGTTAGTTAGTTAGTTAGTTTGTTAGTATTTGCTATGGTAATGTATTTCTATTGCCATCTAACAAGTTATAACATGGCTGGTAGACTCCTTTTTATAACAGTAGAGCAGAAATATGAATATTATATTTTGGTGGTTCATTTTAGACGTTTCATGTCCTATTGTGCACATGCTTTTCATAGGGTTAAATGTCCTTTTTTAGGGCACAGTTGGTTTGATCCCAACAAGCAATGGCCAGCCCATAACCTCACAGATAACCAAACTAAACCTAGCTTATGCTGAAGATCAAGACTTCATCAAGTACTCATCATGTTAACATCCCTACACGATTTAAGAAACATTTGTTCCTCAAGAGTTCTTTGGACAGTAACAGGTTCTTATCTTTATACATGGCTTCTTCTTGAAACTTGTTTCTAAAAGGGAACCATTGCTACAGACGGCTGACTAATGCAAATAAAAAACCAATGTAAAGTGTGCTAGTAAGCTACTGGACCACCACAAGCCACCAGAACAACATCCATGCACCGTGGCATATTTTCTGGAATTGTACTGGAGCAATGAGTGCAAATCTTTCAAAACATTTTGATGATCTCATTGGATCCAAATGAACAGAAAGGATTTTCTCATATTATGAAGGTGTTCAGTCAGAAGAATGCTGTATTGATTTGCCGTGACACTTTCCTCTAAGGGGACAGGTGGACCCAAAGCATGCCAGCGAAATGCCACAGCATAACAGAGGCACTGGTTTTTCTTTTATCCGTCACCTGTCTGTACATAGAACCTTTCAGAGTTCGCCCCAAAGGGACAATTTAACCTTTATTTTTTTAAAGTGTACAGTGTACTTGGTATCTGATCTATATTCATCACAATCTGTACTGGGTGACTTTCCTCAATTCATCAGGAGCTCCAAATCCAAATCTCATTAATCCTTGTCTTCAATCTGGAGGACAGATTTCTCTTTTGAGTCCAAGTTCTCTATAGGTTTCCATCTCATGCCTTCTCCTTGGCTCTCTCCTTTTGGCTTCCTCATAGGTTTCTCGACACAGCTGCTGTGTGACAAATGTTATAAAAGTGCTATACAAATAACATAAAATATAACTGAATTAGATCTCCAAACATATATCACTTACAATATTATAAAAAAAAAAAAAGAGGTGTGAATATTTGCTTAAATAGCCGTCAACGTGGAGGAATACATCAGTAAACTAATCTGCCAACACGTCCGTTGTTTCTGGAATGATGCTCTACCCTTTATTCTGTCTTACATGTAGCTCCTTATAGTTTGTTCAGGGGGTTGAGTGAAAATGTATACTTCACCGTGTCAACAGATGACAGTTTAATTCCCTGATTTATTCATCCATGCTGACTGCATATCAACGTACATGTTCACACTGTGACAACTCAAGGACACACTCTTGTCCATGGCTAATGACTCACTGTAATAAAATGCAGCATAATACCATAACAGATATGCTGGTGGTTGAAGTTAGCTAGCTGCTGCATCCTCCTCGTGAGTGCTGAGTGTGGAGACTCCGTGTTTAGAACGGGTACAATGAGGGTAATTGTTAGTTTAATGATCACGTTCTTCACTGGGGCATATTTCACCGCTCATTAAGCTCGATGTAGGCTTATCACTGAGCCACGTGGAACTGCCTCATTATGAGAATATGAATACATCCATGAAGGAATATTGAGATTGTTCTTATTTGTTTCTGCCAGTCAAAAAATTGGATTTAAATAATGCCTGGATTTTGAAATTATGTCAGTTATGTAGGGTCACGCCTGCTGACGCATGTGTTTGGAGGGGTATACAGTATTTCCCTTTTCTACGATGAAATGTTCCTCATACATGTAGCCTAATATAAATCAGTACCGAAAGTTATGACAGCTTGTTTATTTTGTGCTGTTCGGGGCCAAATCTCAGCCTCACTAAGGTTTACTTCCATTATCAGTCAGCGCTCCACTTGGGAATGTTTTCACTCAGCCTTAATAATCTGGTGGACTGTAAATGCTCTGGTCATCTCAGGGTCATTAACCCCATATTCATTTTTATCTCTTCTCCTGCATTTGAGTAACTACATCTTTGGATTTCTCTCACCACCCTGCTGCCTGTTCATCTTTCACATCAGACCTACTGTACATGCTTCAGCCTCACGCTGTGCGTGGCTCATCCTCTGACCGATAAATCTCTGCCGTTGACCTCAGGGACGACTGTGAATTCATGTGTCACCCTCAGACACTTTTCATTGCCTAGTTTAGACTTATTCGCTGCTATTTGCTTTGAGGTGTGTGTGGGGGTGGGGGATTATAGACCAGGGGTGACAAACTTATGGCCTTATGAAGGTTTTAATCTAACCCACCGAATGAATTATGAATCTGTTTTAAATTAAAATCATCTTGTGGGCCACGATGGAAAGTTTTGAAAAAAAAAAAGAACCAGTCTTTATTACTCTACAAAGAGACATACTATAATAATGCCTTTTCTAGAAGACAAGTGCCAGCAAAATGTGTTAAAGATATGTAAATCTCCATTATTAAACTAAACATTTTACACTGTACCCATGTATCTTTCCAAAAGAACTACATAAGGAGTGTCACAGCAGTGGGGATAAAGACCTATCCACCTCTAAAAGTTGCAGATACAGGCGTGATAGCAACAGCATATCTATTCCCTGATACTACACTATTAGGTTAGTTAGTGGGAGAGCGCCAGGTTTAAATGGCAGTTTTCCCTTACCTGGTACTGCTACTCAAATGAACTGTCTGCATGAGCAGCAATAATGTTGTGACATTGGTACTGTACAATATAGCTCATCCTAAAGTCTAGAAAAGTATTGCATTTAAAGGTGCTAGTTTCTAGGCCTGGAAAGTATGGACATTCAGAAAGCATTTTGGAGAAATGGTTGGTTGTTCTGTTGTGAACATACTGTAGAGTCAAGCCACTAAGGTTCTGTCCATATTTGTTTATTTTTGTGCAGTAATGCATCTTCTCTAGCATCTCTGATGGCACATTTCAGGCTTTTCCTTTTCACAATAGTGTCCGTGCCCTTTATTTAAAATAAATAAATAAATTTTAAAAAAGGCCAGAAAACTGAATACAACAAGTGTGGAACGTTTGAAAGGAACAGAGAAGAACCAGGTACAGGTGTGACTGCTTGGTGTCTAGAGTAATGCAGTGCATTAATAGCTTTGACTTGAGTAATTCCACATGTTGCTTTATCCATTAAGAAAGGCCTAGCAGCCTATTCAGTGTACATGGTGTTCGGAAAGCTTGGGTTGTAAAGTGCTACCAATTGCTACTAATTGTTACTGTTGTTGATTTTATCTTTAAAACCTCAAAAGGTTTTCTATCTGGACTATAAAATGGTAAATCAGATGTCGTGCATGCCTTTAAGCACCACTTTCCACATCTTCACTTCGATGGATAGTAAAGCATAGGGGTGATACCTTTTGAGGAATAAAACAGTGCCATAATTCCTTCAGTACAAAGCAATCTATCAGCCAGCCTTGCCCCAGAGATCAACCCCTCTCACTCTCTCTCTCTCTCTCTCTCTCTAAACCCCAGCTGGATGGGAAAAATGTTGAGGAGGAGTTCACAAAATCCATGGTGGACTGTTCTTCAAATGACCATATTTGGACCTAACAGAAGACAAAATTATGTAACGTGTTTGCCTTTGTTTGTGAAGTTTTCCGCTGTTGCGGGGAACGTTTTAATGACCCCTGCACTGTGGCAGTAGATACATCACCACAAATTAAGAAAAATGGTCAGTGTATTCCCAGAAGGGAGCAATTGTATGAGTGTCTCTGCATGTCACCCTGCTGTTTCAGGATTGATGGACCTCACTGGTGGAAGGCCAAGACAGTATATTGGTACCCTGGAGATTTCAGTTTTGCTATGAACACAATCACAACCCTCAAATCACACTTGCACTTGCTGGTGCATGAAGAAATAGCAGTACATTTTACTGTCTTTATTTCTCATATAATAACTTAACATAACCAAATAACTTAGAGCCATAACATCAATACTAGTTGAATAAGCATCTAGTTTCATAAATACTGAAGAATGCATGTTTTTCCAGTTCAGTTCACCCTGAATTTTAAAAAAATTGGAACCTGAACGAATACACAGAAGTTCATCCATAAAAACATACAAAGGCAAAGTCACAGAAAAACAGTGTGGTCTCCAGAGCTGATTTGAATAAGTGTATAACAGTGACAGATGGGGAGAAAATAGAGGAACAATCAACATGAAGTGTCTTAGTAAGGTTTTGGGGCCTCGGTAGTGATCTGACCAGCTTCAGTGTCCCTTGTATATATTCCACAGGTCTCTGGACCTGTACTGGAGAGATGAACACCATTCTTCCAAAAGATCCCTCAGCTGATGTTTTCCTGATGGTGGTAGAGAGCACCAAAATCTCCCATAGGTTTTCAATTAATTTGAGATCTGAATACAAATGTCTTTGTCTTCATTTTCTCCTAGAGGTATGCAGATATTTACTATACTCAACTTTATATACAGTGCCGTGAAAAAGTATTTGCCCCCTTTAGGAAATTAGAGAGAGATATGAAATTGCTCCTCTAAGCCACTGTGTGATCCAAGCAGTCTGTTATCATTAGCTGGATTTCCAGGTTTCTTTTCAGCCATCTGTTTGTCAACCAGATGTCATTTAAGAAAACCTCATTTATCTATCTGCTGTGTGTTTCAAATGAGAATTTAAACTCCTTGTGATATATTTGTATGCCTGACAATAGAGTGTTTGAAAACTGATAGAATCACTCTACTAAAATTATAAATTGGGGGTTAGTTATGTGATATCTTTTGTCTCTTTAGAGATTTTCTTTGCATGGGAACACTCAGTTTTTGAAAGCCACAAAATAATAAGAACACAAAGCTAAAAAATCAAGCAAGTTGTAGTCCATGGCCAATGCAAAAACATGGACTGGTTACAAACAGGGTTAATGTGCGAATTCATTGCAATTTTACTACGATGCCATAACAACATGGAATAAAATCCATGTATAAAAAAGACAAACTACGCCGATCTTATAGGGAATTGTCTACTAAACACTAAAATATAGACCATCTAAATAGTATTTCCTAATCCCTGTCCTATTTGTACTAGCATGAGGATATATTTTTGATGCACTTCCACAAATTGTTTTGGGTAAAGATGCTTGCCAACTGCTGTAAAAGTAAATGCAAATGACATAAACCCTGCACACTGTACTCCAACCTCATAAGATCTTGGAATTAAGACACACTTTATCTTGTATGTAGTTCCTTAAGCAGACATGGAAAAAGCACGCTAGAGGACAAGTTATGGTTAGCAAAGCCAACAGCTCTGATTAGCAAAATCAATTTCGCATAAAGAAATTACTACGGCTGCTTAACTCATTGTTGATGCTGTATAGGGGGCTAAAATAAAAGTCCCCTAGCAACACATTAAGCTTCTATGTAATGTCCACAAGCTTGCTAAACAGCCTGCTAATCCTTTTATTAATTTTTTTTATATCTAATGCGTTTAAAATGCAGAGCCTTTTTTGCTTTTGCATATTAACTATGTTCATAACTCATTAATCAATAAAGTCTACATTAATAAAATATCATCTTTCCCCCCCTGGGTTATTATGCACATATTGCTGGGCTGTGTGTAGTGTTATTCGGAGTAATTTAGACATCTCTGTGCTTGGTCAGTCACAGATTAGTGATGTAGATCCTCAAAGTTTGACTTGTTGACGTCAAGCTGGAGGTGATAAATGAGAACAGGCAGGTTGGACGTCCCTGATGTGCCATTAGTTGGCTCACAGGAGCAATCTTTAGTAAGCGGTTCCTAGAGAGCCAAGACAAAGCTCTAGTCTTCTATCTGTTTCCTCTTGGAGATGCCATGATTCCACATTTCCCCAGGCTTTTGTTGGCTTTGTTCTTGTTTGGTCTCTTTTAAATATGTGATCATTTCTATAAACTGTTACATCACTGCCTATTTGGCCTCGTTTCACTCTATTGGGTCTATTTCCATGCTGGCACGAATGTTATTTGCTCCTATAATGACAGTTCATTGCTAATTTGTATTGGTAAAGGCAGCTCTTTCCTGCTTGTACCCAGATGCTATTTTCATAGTCAGAAGAAATGAATGTGGATGCTCTAGCATGGGTGGAGTGGCGCAACAGGGGATGTGACATTCAAAATTCACTGGTGCAGTGGTATTTTTACATTTTGTTTGAGATCATTCCGTTTGAAATGTTGACATGACATTATACAGAGAGCATCGTATAATTAATAGAATCAATAACATGTCAACGGAGCTATCATAAAGTGAACGAATGTGCTCAGACGTGAATGAAGACCTAAAAAAAAAAAAGCACACAGGAAGAATATTTTTTAAGAAGAAAGTGAAGTTGATTTGATTTGGTAGAATAGCAGCATGTCTAACCATACCTCTAGATGATGTATTATTTTAGACCTCCACATATAGTATATAGAAAACGTTTATACATCATCTATATGCATCGCCTTTCCCCCCTCATTTCTTCAAGTGTCCAGTTTGGGTGAGTCTGTTCCCACTGCAGTCTCAGATTCCTGGTCTTGGCTCACAGGAGTGAAACCCAGTGTAGTCTTTTGCTGTTGTAGCCCATCTGCATTAAGTTTCAGCACAACTTTGTTTCTCAGACCAGCACATCTTGCACCAACAACCATGCCACAGTTAAAGTTACCAAGATTACATTTTTTTCTAGTCCTAATGTTTGATGTGAACATTAACTGAAGCTCTTTTCCTGTACCTGCATGATTTTATACCCTGTTCTGTGGCCATATGATTGGCAGATTGCAAGCCTATGCAGGTGTACAGGTGTTCCTAATAAAGTGGATCTTGAATCGATATAAATATTGTTGCGATCTTATGCCTTACTTTTTGCACTTGTGCCAAGATGATAATAAATAAGGGGTTTGAAATTATTTAGTCCTTAAACTCTGTCCCTGTTGAATTACCTCTCTTAATGAAAAAATATTCCCGGTCACTTTTCTGAAGGGCACAGAGAAAGCCATTACTTTTGTGTCCCGGTAGTTTGTGGCTGTGCATTACATCATGCATGCAGACACATCTGTCTGGGTGGCAGAGTATAAGTGCTCTCCTGGGCTCCCACACACAGCTGCTAATCTGGCTTGCTCTCCAGGTCTGCATGAGACACCATGTCACTACATTGCACACACACACATTTCACAGTGACAGTGCCTCTGTGCTTTTAGTCCTCATATTCACACATTAAATGAACAGATTTCTTCTCATCTGCTCAGCTAGCGTGTAGTGATATCATGTGCACATGCACAAAGCCTCACTCCCACCACTGCTAGGACTGATTCAATACTGTTAAACCGAAACATGTGCTGAAATGTATTATTGACTATTTTACTCTTTGTAAATAGTTTGTAAATCGGGAGCCCTGTGTCTTATGTTGCTACCATTGTCCGAACAGTTCAATCCATATGGATTTCAGAAGTATTTGCTAATCCAGATTGCCTCTGAATGTAAATGCTTGTGTGAAAATTTGTATGCATGGTGCTCTGCAATGGGCTGGGATCTCATTCAGGGTTTAGTCCCACCTCGTGCTTAATGTTTCTGGCAGAGGCTATGGATCCGTCATGACCCTAACCAGGATAAAGCAGTTACAGAATATAAATGAATGATATGGAGCTCTTACAATTGAATATTATCCAGAGACATATGATACAGTAAAGATCTTAAGCTAGCAAAATGACCGCATGCCTTTAATAATCAAATTGTATGCACATATCAGTTAACAATCACCTTGAGTGAAGGAATAAAAACTGTACTCTAAACCAGTATAAAACTGTACTATTATTATTATTATTAGTAGTAGTAGTAGTAGTATTAATATTTTTGTTATTATTACTA
>JAQMCW010000032.1:19900802-19914913 GCA_030068335.1 Chrysichthys cranchii | reverse complement strand
GGATCTGATGAGAAAATGTTCATTTCAGCCATTTGAGACTCGAGACTTGACTTGGACTTGGGACGAAAGACTTGAGATTTGACTTGGCATTGCCCTTCAAAGACTTGGACTTGACTTGGACTCGTGCACAAAGAATTGTGAACATCTCTGTTAGGCAGGTGGGTTTAATGTTATGGCTAATCTGTGTGTATACTGTCTTACTATATAACAGTCCCCTGGATGGATAGAAGCTGTCTAGTCTAAAATATCTATCAAATAAAAGCTGAACCAGGGCGGCATGGTGGTGTAGTGGTTAGCACTGTTGTCTCACAGCAAAAAGGTCCTGGGTTCGATCCCTGAGAGTTGTGGAGTTTGCATGTTCTCCCTGTATCTGTGTGGGTTTCCTGCACAGAGGGGATTAGGCTAATTGGCTACTCTAAATTGCCCATAGATGTGAATGGTTGTCTGTCTCTGTGTGTCAGCCCTGGGGTGGATTGGCGACCTGCCCACGGTGTACCCTGCCTCTCACCCGAAGTCAGCTGGGATTAAGTGGCAGAAGATCGCTGAGTGACTAAGTAAAAGTCAAACCTAGCATCTGAGGAGATAATGATTCAGTATTGCCTCTGTAAAAGTGGTGTCTTGGGCACTACTATGTGTTACTATGCTCAAGGAGATTGCTCTGCAACACAAACTATTCTTTTTCATCTCACTTTAGCGTTGTAATGTTCATTTACCATTGTCTGTGAATCAGACATCAGAATCAGAATTTGTTAATGAAAGAAAACAGACATTTCTTCAAGCACATTAGGAATCCATTAGGAAACTAAAGCACTAGGTATTTGGGGGGATTATAGGAATTTATGAAGCTGGATGAGTTTAAGAGTGACATCTTAGTTCTTACATGCATAGAAAATGCACTTCATGACCTGGACGCCATTATGCATGGTACAACAGATGTTTATGCAATCATTCATACACCACCATCCTCTGCATGTGATAAAAGAAAAACAAGAGTACTGTACTATAGAAATATAAAGTTCACTACAAGGTTATGTTTTTCAGTGCTGTGACAAGAGATGAGGTCCTTTTTTTTTATTTCAGTCACATAAGCTGTACCTTTATATACAGTATATCACCAAAATTGCATGGTCTGCTCATATCAGTTATTGTACTGCACATATACAATGAGCTCCATAACAGCTACCTGCTGTAAGCTTTGTTTACACACAGGCCAAAACTGAGTAGGAAGAAGTAAAATTATTATCATTAACATCACAAACACTGATGATTTTTTTCTTGGACACATCTTTCCTTTAATGGGAGGGCCTATATCCCCACTAGCTGATGTCACATTTTCAGTGCAAAAGTAAATAATAAAAGGTACTGATCAATATTTCATTATTGCGTTTTACCGAAATGGCACTCATGACATAACCAGGACAAGTCAGGACCTATTCCATTGTTAAATCATTCATTTCTGCATACATAAGTACAAAAATAACTCAGTCCACATCTCCATGTTCTAAGTACTGCAAACTCAACGACCATGTAAAATTCTCTAATGATGTGATATAATTAAACCATGAACGTAGATGAATATGTAACAGATGTATTCAATAAATCTTTATCAATTTCACACCAATCACCAATTAATGAATAAACATTTTATAACTTAACTTAGGTTTTGCAGGTTTAGAAAGGTACTTAAACGACTGAAGGTGTTGTACCAAGAATAGAATTTTTTTCTTAAATATAAAGTGGAAAAAATGAGTGGTAAACTTTTCTGCTCACAGTGTTTTCATTCATTCATTATTCAGTAAACCAGATCAGTATATTTTACAGCATAAATAAATCCTAAATATAAAGTCCTTTTAAGGTCCTTTAATCATCCCTTAACATCATCCTTTAATATTTCAACTGATAAGGTCCTAAAAGACCAAGTACAAAAAACCTTGAGGGTTTCACCAAATAATATTTTGCATTGGATTTTATCCCACACTTTTATGATGGTTGTACAAATCTGATTTATATGAGCATTCACTATTTACATTTATTTAAAGCTTCTCATACATTCATGAAGTTTGCAATAAAGGATAAATGGATTAAAAAAAAAAAAACATCGAAATGCTGCCAGGATCTTTAAAAAAAAAAAAAAAAAAAAAAAAAAAAACATTAGGAATGGGGTGACTTTCAGTGTCTATCCGTTCTTATCTTTGGGGAACTGTAATTTATTCATTATTACTCCTCATTTGCCAGCTAGATGTCTGGGCCATGGATGGCAGTAGCCAGTCTCTGAAGGGAGAACTCGGAAGACTGAAAGCAAACTCTCCACAGTGTATTTCCTCTCTCTTGAATGTAGTCTGCGGAAGACTTTTAAGAGCTTTTGAGAAACAAAATATGTAATTCATGATTTGGCATGAACATGTCTGGACCCTCTTAATCTGGTTTGACAGAGCTTGTGTAAAATTCCCATGCCACGCCAGCAGCCATGCTTTAGGATGGGACGAATGCAACCAGATAGATTGTATACAGATGCAAGATTTTCACGCTGGCTTTTCTCAGCCTTCTCAGAAAAAGTACAGTGGCTTGCATAAGAACTTTTTTCCTCACATTTCTTTTAAATGTTATAACATGGAAGTGAATTTTACTGAATTATACAGTATTTGTTTGAAAAGCCTTAGACTAGTTTTAGATCAACCAGCTACCACCGGAAGTCCCCTAATTAGTTTAATGTGCAATTGACGAGTGACATTCTCATTACACTTGCTCCTGGAAGATCTCCGAGTTTGTTAGAGGAATAACTAAACTGCCAGTATTTATTAAGACCAAGCAGCTTTCAAATGAAAACCAGGACAAGAATTTTGGTAAAATATAAATGAAGCTAGGGCATTACAGGGGTACAGTGGTTAGCACTGTCACCTCACTGCAAGAAGGTTTGGGGTTCGAAACTGCTGACTGGCTTTCTGTGAGGGGTTTGCATTTTCTTCTTGTGCCTGCATGGGTTGCCTTCCCTTTACATGTGTGGATTTCCTCTCACAGCCCAAAGACATGCAGATTAGGTCAGCTGGCTATAGATGTGAATGTGAGTGTGAATGGTTGTTCGTCTCTGTGTTAGTCCTCCAATAGATTGTCGCTATCCAGGGTGTACCCCACCTCTCACCTGAAGTCAGCTGGGATTGGCTCCATTTTCCTCACGATTCTGACTGATAAGTGATGTACCTAATGGATGAATAAATTAGGATATAGGGTTTTTTTTTCTTAAATCCCCAAATTTCAATATCCCACGCTCTGATTGTAACTCAGTATGGCTAACTGTACACAAGGGTCAGAACAATCTGTGCCCACATGAAGCTATTAAAATGATTTTAACATGATATTTAAAGCCTCATGTCCTGCTATGCTGTGCTATTTATCATTATATTTTAGCCAATGTTTGTTTAAGCTGTGGCCACTAGGTGGCAGTATTGTAATACTTTCTGCTCCTGGTTGCTAAATAGAGGCAGGAAGTAAAAATGTCCAACTATCATGAGCATTGATCAGTATGTTGAACATTTGTGCTGTATATTTGCCTTGTATATTGTTGTAATCAGTGCAATAGTGTGGTATAAACCTCTATCCAGTGTAAACCAAATCTTTTTAGATTAATTGATATGACTCAAAGTGCAGGATAGAAAAGGATGGGCTCCCCCTGCTGAGGTCCACCTCAGTGTTTTGTTCTCACAGTTTTTCCTCACAGATTTTCCTCCTTGGCTTTGTATTGGGTGTTAAAGCACTGGTGTGGTGATATTTTTAAGAGTAGTAGTTATGACAGGCCTGAATTTAAATCCAGACGTAGTCTCCAACGGTAGCACGGTGGTGTAGTGGTTAGCATCGACAGCTCACAGCAAGAAGGTTCTGGGTTCAAACCTGTGGCCACCTGGGGCCTTTCTGTGTGCAGTTTGCAGACCTCTGCCTGTCTGGGTTTCCTCCAGATACTCCAGGTTCCTCCAAGAGCCCGAAGACATGCACGTTAGGTCACGACCCGCCTGGGGTGTAGCCTACCCATCTCCACAAGTCAACAGGGATTGACAACATATAAGTGGTATAGATAATAGATGGATGGCTAGACACATCCTCCAAATTGTAGTTTATATAAAGCATAAGTAAATCATGAATAAATAACTCAAAAAACATATCCAAAAACAGTCAGCTTGGATACTTGCCAGTGCAGTTTGATTTTGTGAGTTACTGTTTCTGCTTGCCCATGGTGATCTCTCGGTGTCATTCCCTGTATACTTATCAGTTATCTCAGATCCATCTATACACAGTTAACAGAACTTTTGGAACCTGATGAGTGGGGAGTAATAATGATCATAGATTTCCAATGGCATTTTGATGTACACAGACCAGTATTAAACGTAGTATTGCCCATCTGGACAAATTTAAAGGAATTAGATCAAGTTTTTTGCTCAGTGGATTTGTAGAGTGTCATAAATCCTAACTTATGTTTATTGTGCTAATATATGGAGTTACACAATAATAAACCATGTACTGGTTAGTACGTCATGTCAGATAGAAATCATGAAACTAACCTGAAGAATATGGAGTTAACCAATATAACACCACATGTCAAGTGTCCTTCCTTTTTCTGTCTGGAAATATAAAAAAGAACATTAGCACAAAAGCAAAAGGTATGATGATTAAAAAATTTGTGTAATATCTCACCTGTACATTTGCTGAATTGCAGGTCACTTTAATACACCTCCTGTGTGTTCCACCTATCATTAAAAAATCTTTATGGGATCAGTGAAATATTATCCTGGGGTAGAGTACATGGTTTACGACTGATCTTTTTTTATTTTCCGACCCACTGTCCATTAGGCATACTGAAATAACATAAGTGCATAATTATCATGCTAGTGTTGCACAAAATAATCCAGTTATAATGATGCACAACCAAAGCACATCAGGTTCATCAGGCAAATGCCTGCTCTCGTCAATTTAAAGAGCATTACTCATTGACACGTTTGGAGTAATGAAAGCAGGCAGGCACATTAATAATGATGCATTATGCATGCTGGACAGAGGGTAAAATGTGACCTCACTGTTCAGTCCGAGCAGAGGATCACTAGGGTGTCTCTGGGTAAGTAACCATCTCTGTGCATTATTGTAGCTGTTTGCAGTTTTCTCGCAGGATGATTTTTGCATTTTAATGCTCTTTATTCCTCCTTTTGATCAGGCTGGCAGCTTGGCAGACCTGTGTGCCTGCGTTGTGGACTGAGGTCTGTGAGAGTCCCAGATACCCCGTGGTGAGGTGCAGCCTGTCTACAAAATCGCATCTGATGGCATGAAGTTCGAAATCTAAACATAAGCAGATCAGCATATAATCAGCAGATGCACTCATATCTGTCTGCTTCCCCTGGTGTTCCTATTGATCGTGCAAGAGCCCTGCTCTGCTCCATTCACGGCTTGGCTGACAGCCTGGAGTTAATGATTATCTCTGTATGGCGGTAGGAAAATCTAACTGAAATTACTTTTCAGTGTGTTCCATGTGTAATAGGCAAATCAGTCATATACACAGTTTCAGAAAGTGTTTCTCAAAATGAGGATTGGTGACCCCCAGGAGTTCATGCCGTGTATCCAGAGCATGTTCATTTTTAATATTATGATTATTATTGTAATTACAGGATGATGTAATGAAGGGGATTATTATCACATAATAGTAAATCAGAGTTGGCCTAGGTAGTCATACTAATGATGTCTAGTAAGACTCATAAACAACTGCCACTCTCTGTCACTTCCACCTCCATCTTCATCTCATACATGATTTACTAGATGTATAAATGCTCCAGTGTGTACTTTGTGCAAGATATTTGACAATACTAAATTTGTATCAACATATTTTACATAGCCTTTAGTTGCACAATACCAAGCGTTAAGGAAAAATGCCCAAGATTACTTTTACTGCATTTTTTTTTATAACCGATGTTATTTGTGCCTTATCCCTAAAGTCTTTATTCGAAAAAGAGTAATTTGTTTTTATTCTAAAATGCAAATGAACTTGCATGCAAACTAAACATTTCAATTACCTATGTTCTTGAGGTGTCAAATTATGGCACTGGTGTGTTTCTTATCAAAAACTCTTTATTTCATAATAAAGGAATAACCAGTTTGGGTTTTAAGGATGCATAATGATGCATAAATGCATACATAAAAAGGCCCAATACAACATTGACAACACAGTGCTTTATTTAACCCAAGAAGACCCTGACCACCTTATCATAATAGGAAAAAATATCTCCACTGACTAAAATGATCATACAGACTCAGTTTTTATTTTTATTAACCCTTTCCAAATACATGTGATTAAATGGTCCTCATGAGACCTCCTGGGATGTCCACTAATGTCCACCAACCAATGGGTGGGCTGAATATGAGGGTGAAATAAATGTTAGGGTCAAATAGATAGGGTCAAGACCCCAGAGGTGCAACAGGGTTAAGTTTATTAGTGTATTTTAGGTCTAAAGGCTCAGTGTTATTCAGGTAAAAAAAAAAAAAAACCCAATGTAATCATTAATTAAGTGTAACCCTGTGTGAATTGTTATAAATCATAGTATATTTAAAAAGGAAAAGAGGTACTGAGGCTACTTTTTTAAGCAGGGTTCACACCAAATATTGATTGTGTTGTATTTATTACTGTTTGCTGCTCTTTTGAATACTTATTTTAAATATTTTTAATACTGTTCTTCTATAATGTAGAGGCATTTAATTTCAGTTCAAAATATTACTTTCCCGAACAATGTGTGCAGTTTTATAAGGAAAAGAGCTGAAAGTTTTACTGAGCATCTTGGAGAATCTGCCACAATACTCCAGGAGACTATCACACGCCTTTTTTTTTTTTGCCTCGCAAAACCCAGGAGCCTTCATTATGTTTTTTTGGTTCAAAAATACCTTTGACTGACATATACTGTACAAGTACTTTTCGGCAACATTTAATTTTGTGCCAGAAAAGTATCTTAAATGCTTTTGCATAGATTTGATAAAGTAAAAGTCATAAAATATAAACCTATAACAACATTTGTACCAAAAAAATAGGATACCTATGACATTTGCAAAGTAATCTGGATTTTACAATTACCTATAAAGTTAATGTTTCTTATACTCTCTGGAACACTGCTTATGGGCAATGTAGAAGAGCAGCAGATTATAATCATAAAATGATCTTGTGCTACAGTAAGAAGAGGGTCTGTGATACGTACTTCCTTCTGATAAAGATTCGTGACTGCAATATTTTGAGAAGCTTAGGAAAAGCAAAATGTCTCATCTAAGCTAAACAAAAGCTGTGGGTGTACAAGGAATCTGCCTCAGGTTATCACAACATATCTGATTCGAGGGACGCTGTATTGGGTTAGACACTAGTGTGTTACTGTGTACTAAAAACAGACTGCACACTGACTTTGCTCTCATCCTTCGAGGTAAAATCCCCCATGGTCGCTCAGCTTTCAGTTGTTAGCTTTGAAAATCTGGGAGATGAAGAAAACATCTTTATTCCTGATGATAGATTTATTCAGAATAATCCATCAAATAACAACAGTCGTACAATAGCTTCAAAAGAAGACAGCCCTGGCATTGAATTTATTTGCCAACAGCAAAGTCATCCCTTAAACCAAGCGCCAAGTTTTTTTCTCTAGATATCTTACTAGACCTACATTATTTTAAGTCTCTCCGTCTGTAGACTGGATTTTATATGGTATGAGAGTATACTAGAAAGTCTCTTGGATCATATCATTTTAAAGAAGATATGCATGAAACTCTTCGCTACACAAAACAGTTTCCTCTCCTCTTTTCATACCTTACTCACTACCCCAACCACATGCTGCCTACCCTGAGGCAAAAAAGCTGTTACTCCTGCCATTTTGACCCCCTTCAACTGTGGCTCACTCTTCCTTGATTGACTGCTTGATGTCACTTGTACGTCAGTATATAGATTCCAGTAATAACTAGCATCATTATCGTTGATCAAACACAAACGCCATATAAAACAAAAGTAGGTTAGACCACTTCGACTGGGTCTTGGATCTCTGTGGGTGTCTTTGTGGGTTTTCCTTGTGTTATTCAATTTCCTTCCAGCTCATAAAAACATGCTGGAGGTTGGACTAGAGGTGATAAATTGCCAGGTGTGAATGTGTTGTGCATGATCTCCTGTGATGAACTGGTGTCCCAGCCAGAACGTACTTCCTTCTCACAAACAGGTTTTCAGTATAGACTCTAGATCCACTGCAACTCTAACCAGAATAAAGCAATTAGTAAAAACTGAATAGTATGAATAGTAAGAATGCCATTCGGTCAGGCTTAAATGATGTTTAACGTATAAAATACCATGTTCATGTGTACATAAAATTTTAGATAATTTATTTGTTGCTATATGAATGTTTATAAGAAGACTGCCAGGCAGCGGCTAACTTAAGCTTCACATATGTAGCCTATACTTTAACACTCTATAGCTAACATTTATTTAATATGTCTGATATATAAACATATACTTGTTATAAATAAATAAGATCATGTGTGAAAAAATGCCCATTAAATTAAAAAAAATCTCTCCACAAGTTACTTTCTGTAATTCTGACCCAGATTACTGTATATCTTCTTGTACATATTATTTTCTGTAATTACTCTCTGTTGATGACATAATCATCATGTTTCTATAAGCTGTGCCATTATTCATTTCTTCTCAGTAAAGATGAGAAATGATTGGCTGCTTTTGGATATATTTTGTGGAGGTTAATAAAACTATTTTGTAGAACTTTAAAAAATTGCTTTCTAGGTTTGCTTTCTGGGTTACTCCAACAAGGCTATATAGTGTATAAGTCTTAGGCACCCTATGTTTAGTGCAAATTGTTATAGATATTTATTTTATGAATTCTGTACAGAAGTGTACTAGGCCACCTATGAGTTGTTTTTTGTTGTTTTGTTTTTTAATGGTGTGGTTAATTGCTGAGTTTAAAGTCAGAATTTCTGAATTTATGGTCAGAATTTCATTTCAAAGTACTACTAACGGTTATGATAAGGAGATTATGTGCCAACAGACAAAGAATCTCCTTGTTTTCTTATTGAAACCAATTTTGAAATACTGTATAGCTTAATAAGTGCATTCATGTTGTGCATTTTGACAGCTCTGACTTTAAACTCAGAAGTTAGCTTTTTCTTACTTTGATTACTTAAGATTAATGTTATTATAATGTAAATGTTATGCAATGTTATATAAGATTAATGTCCATCTCAGTTATTTTAAATGTAAATTATGTATCTTGTTGCTAGGTCTGCGCTGAATGAAGGCTATGGAAATCCATGAAAAGTCTCCTGTCATATACCTTTACCTATTTTACAGTGTTGAAATTTAGTTGTAATTAATTCACAGTAGGGTGGCCTTTGAGTTGAATTAGAGGTGAAGCCTGTACTCTCATTTTAATGTTTCCTAATTTCTCTGTTCAGTCAAGTAAAGAGTCTCCTGCAACATTTTAGACAGTTCTATAGCTTCTGTAGACTTGACATCCATTTGTCAGGCTACATAAATCTGCCAAGCTTCATTTGTTTACTGTCTTATAGTTGCTATATGGAGAGGACAGTGCTGAGTGCTAAATGACCTCTGCCAAGAAATAGAATCCAAACTAATGCAGTTTTAGCTTCAGCTACTGGATTTGGATGGATTAGTATATGTATCTGTAATGGAAAGAGGGTAAGGCTCTCTTTCTTGCTTTTAAAATGCCATTTCAGAGGCCTCTATTGGTATAGTTCATTCTAATTTTAGTTCTTTTAGTGTGGCCTGTTTCCTGAGCTGAAATCCTGTACAACCCGAATTCCAGAAAAGTTGGGACGTTCTTTAAATTTGAATAAAATGAAAACTAAAAGACTTTCAACTCACATGAGCCAATATTTTATTCACAACAGAACATAGATAATATGACAAATGTTTAAACTGAGAAATTGTACAATTTTATGCAGAAAATGAGCTCGTTTCAATTTGGATGCTTACTACAGGTCTCAAAATAGTTGGGATAGGGGCATGTTTACCATGGTGTACCATCTCCTCTTCTTTTTAAAAGAGTTTGTAGACGCCTGGGCATCGAGGTTATGAGTTACGCGCACACACACACACACACATAAATATATATAAATATATATAAATACAGTAGTGCGTGTGTGTGTTTGAAAAATGTTTGTATGCTAGTTACCAAAACAATAAACATATTACGTATGAGACCACATTTCAGAGAAAAATTCTAAAAGCTCCTGGATTTTACATAAAATAACCATGTGCGACACTCAAAGTGTCCAGAAGACCTGGGGCAGATTTTCCAAGATGCTTCCTAAACTTACCAGCTTAAAACTGCACAAACTGTATTTGGGTATACTATTTAAGAAAAACAAAACAAAACAAAAAAAAATAGGGTTACAGTAGTAGCAGCATGTAGCTTCTAATGTATTTTCATTTTCCTGTGGTCAGTATCACACACTCACCACTTCTAAACAATATATATAAAGGCGGAGTCATTTGTTTGGAATGACACCTCAGTTAGCCAATAGCGTCCCACCGTGGCATACCATATTATCATAAGTGGGCGTGGCTTGCAAATCCGTGCGCTTGAGCCTGTGTTTCGGAAAGGGGCGTGTATTAGAGGGCAGGCTTCAGTGTCTGCATCTACATCACACGCTCCTGAAATGTGCGCGTGAGCGAGCGCGCGCGTGTGCGCCTCAGGGTGCATGTGTCCAAGTCGACTGGCTCTCCATATGCAGGTCTCCTTTCTGTGCGCGCCCCATAGCTTAGTTTGGCGTTTTGGACTGGCTGTTTTGTGGAGTAACCGAACTGAATGAGCTTCTGAACAGGTATGTGAGTGGTGTAAATGCGACTCGTGCCACATAAAGGCTTTGCGGTGTAACATCTGTTTGTGCTGCTTCTCCTCACAACTATAGGTCGCCTGGGTGCTGGCACAGTGTTTACATTCAGTACAGTCCATTAGTTTGTAGTAGTTTCTTTAGGACTTTGTTTGTTTGTTTGTTTGCTATGCTGTCTTTATTATTATTATTATTATTATTATTATTATTATTATTATTATCATCATCATCATCACCGTCATTATCATTATTATTATTATTGTTATTATTATTATCATTATAATTTGTTGCCATATTGAGTGTGGGATTGGGGTAGCCTGTTTGAGTGCACTGGCTCATGCTGCTGTGGATGTATCTCGGTTGACAAGGTTTGACAAGATGCTTTTTTTAGGTTTACAAAATAAATGACTGTTAAGGATTTTCTGGGGGAATCATGTGTGAAGAGTGGGATTTTCACTGACCCGCTTAGAGGAATCAAATCTGCCATAGCTGTAGTCTACCAGAGCAGAAGGAGTCCCCATTCTTCACATGTCCCTCTGTCACTGTCTTTGGTGTGTCTTCATTTTACCCATTTGCATCCTTATTCTCCTCCAGTGTTGTACTTTCACATATATCGCAACTAACATTCCCCCAAATTCACCGTTCTGTCCTCAAGGGAGACTATTAGAGCAGCTGAAATGATTTTTCTGGTCCCACTCAGTGTTGTTTGTGCAAAACTAAAACTCATCTGTACCGGTACATCTGAACATACAGGGAGGTGTTTTTTTTTTGAATGAATGAATCAATGAATAAATGAATGAAATGCATGTTTTGTTACATAATGCAGTGTCAGATGCTCAAAAGCACTGATGCGTAACCAGTCAGTCTGGAAGCTCCACACAGTCTCTCCAGCACCAGATCTGCATAGACTTCTATGTATTGTATTGCTGTGTAGTCATAGCTAAGGCTTTTTTTTTATATGAGTTGAGAGCTGTCGTATCAATGTTACATGACAGTTAATATAAAAATGTTTTATGATTTAATTTCCCGTCCCTTTCTATTGTGAACGATCCTGGATCTTCATCGTAACGGATGGATCGACCCTGGATGTGCCGGATGCTCTACAATTGTGAGTACACTTATAAATCACCGACAGCATGCTGTGGTTGGATAAAATCTAAAGTGTCGTGACATACCTTCATTGCCTGGAGTTTATGTGGTGGTGTAAATCGACACATAGGCATTTTACACAGCAGCGCCAAGTGGCGCCATCAGGGTATCCAGATAGTTTACATTTTGAGACACATATTCATTCACAAAACTCACAAAGTAAGTGTGGGTGACCAAAAGATGCTCTCACTACCAAATCACACAGCTTCTACATCAAACTGCCTTCCTTCAGGTCAGTCTTTAAACTACAGCTAATAGTTGTTTACAGCCAGGATTAACATCACTCCTCACTTCCTCGCCCCGCAAATCCGTATATCCCTTCAGACAACTCTGATGACGTTGGCATTTACAAAACTGCCCCAGTCAAGAGAATGGTGGATATTTTGTTCATTTCGTGTAAGATTTTGCACAGGAACTGTTGGACTATGCTAGGCCTGTCTTTGGAACAGTGTCCTGCTTTGGGTTTGAACTATTTACCTGGGTTTTAATCTGCTAAACACTGATTAAATGCATCAAATTCTGAAGCCTTATAAATGCAGCGATTAAAAAACACCCACAGTATGACATCTAGAAATGTCTCTCGTGACAGTGCTGCGCACCCTGTTTAAAATGGTGTTGAGAAGACTATTCAGGGAAACCTGCAGTGTTTTTCCATTGAGGACTTTTCCATTTCATCCCAAGCACTGAACGTCTGAGTGCTGCAAAAAGCCAAAAGATTGCTATTGATCAACAGTTATAAATCACACTCCCCTCATTTACCCCTCACTCCCCTCGTTCAAACCTGTAAGAGCTCTGTTACAAGAGTGACTCATTACAACTTGCTGTTATTTTACTTGAATGCAAAAATTACTGAAGAGTTGTGAATTTCTCTAGAGTGGTATGGATACAGGAATGCTGATATAAGGGACTAAATATTTTATGATTCATATACCGCACCTTGCACTCTCTTGATGCTGGTCTCTGACTGCTCCATGTGCTAATGGAGCTTTGTCTGTGTGTGTGTTTCTGATTGAACAGAAACAACTTGGGTTTTTGAGATTGTTATAGTTTTTTTGAATGATGATTTTTGTATATTTTTATGTTTTCTGACATTGAAAGAATATTATATTATATATTCTAATTGCACATCAGGTTGATATAGCGAAGCTTGAAGACGCTTATTAACCTTTGGAAGGAGTCTGCAGTCTGATGTAAAACTGTTCCTTTACATTTTCCAACACTGGAAAGTTTTCAGGATAGAGAACATTGCATTTTCCAGTCTCCCAATAACAAGCTGAACATTTTGGCTTATTCAGTAAAGAAAAAAAGAAGAGGCTGATGAGGGAACTACAGTTTATAGCTGCTGTTTTGCAAGTGATAACAGGAAAAAACTTGTTTCATGGATATTCCACAACATTGAAGTAAATGTAAATGGATAAGGGTATTATTATTTCCTTTTTCAGTGATTTGATTATTTCTCTTAAATCAAAGTAGAATTGAACTCAGTTTCACAGACATGTTTATTTTCAGCATTTGACAGCTGTTAGCAAACCTAAAACTTGTGATCTGTTATTAATTGTGACATTATGTGAACATTGTCAAGGGCTAATATTGTTACACCCCCGTCCTTAAATGACATAGGGATGTCTTATTTATTTCTATAACTGCCTAATAATATACAATATTATGCATAATCTTAGACTATACGTATAACGCCAATACAGATTGATTAAGATTCATGGCTCCTGATTGGTGCAACAGAAAAGCATTTTCCCAATCATCTGGAGGTCACTAGTTTGAATCCTGATGATGCAAGAGCCTTCTGTGCCTGGGCAATCAAGACAGCAAAATTGGCCTGTGCTCTCAGGGAGGAAGGGGTGGCATACTCTGTTTCCGCTGTCAGTTAACAGGGATATTAGCAAATCATGAGCGCCCATGAGCTTATGCATACGGAAATGGGTGGAAGCCCTTTCCTGTGCAGCAGGTTGAAAAGATGTAGCTGGCTGGCTTCAAGAACCTCTAAGGATCATGTGATAGCCTTCCGTCTCTCCGATTGGTAGCTATTGTGTGATAGGGAGGACTGCCTGGTGGGTGGGAGCTGGCGATGAATAACCTAGGGAGAAAATTGG
>JAQMCW010000032.1:19880588-19890889 GCA_030068335.1 Chrysichthys cranchii | reverse complement strand
TTACTGCAAACAACCAAGAAAACTAACCTTGCATGAGTCGACTTCTGGCGTTAAGGAAGTGAGGAGGAAGATGGGCGATAAGGAGGTTACTGTACAGCCGATTTGTTTGTCTTCAGAGGTGCTTGTGACCAGAGGTTCTACTGTATATGGTGCAGTTTAAAAAAAAAAAAAGACTGTCACTTCACAGCATAAAAGCATTGCGTTTCAAAAAGCCCGTCCTTGACATTTCTGGAGGGCAGCCTCCCCAGACGTGCCCTGTCTACAGGATAACTTAATCAGCTGCAACATCAGAAATTAAACATTTACTTGCATGGAATTTGCTGCTGATTCTCCTCTCGCTCATTTGATCAGATCGGCGGCTGATGGCAGTTAGAATAGAGAGCTCCACCTGAGCATCTCCAGGGAGTTTTTGATGCTAAAGTTCTCAGCAGTGACTCCTCACAAATAAATCGTTTCCCTCAGCAGCTGGTGCAGCCTGTTCCAGCTTTCTTCATAGCACCTGTTTTTAAGTACTGACATTACATAATGTCCTAAGGTTTATCGACTTAATGTGTGACACCCTGAAAACTCTTCACATGGTCAAAAATTGTTATATTCTGCTGAAAGCTACAGGCTTTCCTGAGCTGAAATATGGTTCCTTTGTACATATATCTCAACCAGAGGTAAAGCGTTAATTTTTTATGCTTGGTTACCCCCAATACTGAGAAAGTGAAAAAAATCTAATTTAAAGATTGCATTCCAATACCACTGAAAGCTGCCCCACCTGCCTCTATATCTATAACCTAATTTACTTATGGAAAAATTACATTACTGCCAAATTTAAAAAATTACAAGGGAAGTAAATAAACACTTTGAGCTTTATCAGCAATTTATCAGCAACGTCCACCAGGCTCTGTCTCATCTTTTGTCACTTCATACAACTGATCACACAATAATATGAAATAATTCAGTAAACTAAGTAATTAATTCGCTGATTAATTCGAGGAGTTGTGTTCTGCTGATTGCATTTTTGTTAACTTCTTTTTTATTAGGTCATTTAAACATTTTGAAATGTTTACATGCATCTGTATGGAGTGTGAAACTGTTTTCATGATGATGTGACGGCGCAGTAGCATTGCAGGCATTTCTACAGCTGCTATCTGATTACACACTGAGTGACTAGGCTTATGTCTGGTTTGCTTTGGCATGTAACTATCCAACAATTTGAACAAGTCATGAGATAAGTACACTTGGCTTAACAAGGTTTAAATATCTTTAGGCAGAATTATTACATTCAGTACTACGTTTGTTAAACTGGGGCAAACTTACAAAGAAGCCTACATGTTAAAAAAAATCCACAGTTCTAGTAAAACACTTACAAAGTAAATTTAAATGATACAGTTTGTAGTTCAACTAAAATTTTATTCAACACATTTTGAAAAAAACAATGTTGGGGGTGTTTTCTAGAATTTAGCCACGTTGACTTCACACTTGTTTTCCCACAATTGCGTATTCATATTTATGTCCAGAGGACAGGTGTTGTTAGAAGTGTTAGTCAGAAGTGAATTTTAGTTTTCAACTGCATTAAATTGACTTCTTCACATGTAATATTAATGCTTGTGTTGAATAAAATAAACTCAAAAACAACATCTATTTCCCTGGGTTGAATCCGAGATGCTATTATATACAGTACACCTCAATTTCCTGGCCCTGTTGAGCCAAATCTGACACAGGAAATGAGAAATGCATATGAAATAAACATGAATGTACCAGCCCAAAAGTAAAAGAATCCCAGTGTATCCCAAAGTGGTCTGTAAAGCATTGGGAATATTAAACAGATTCGGTTTTCACTCCTTTTTTTGTTAATACTGAATTCTAAAATCATTATGTAGCAGACATCGGTGATGAGAATGGATAGAGAAGTACCGTAGTTTATTTATAATCACTTAATGGAGTTGACACTGTGTGTGAGAGTTGACAATGCGTCAGAACCATGCCTTGTTAATAATTAAAAATGAATTAAAAATGAACATTCATAAATTGTTAATATAATCTGTGTACTGAGTCCAGTCACGTTCTTATAGATCAAAATTAAATTACTTCTTCAGCTTATTTTTAAATCTTATTTTCTTTATAACAGATGGATCAAGCTGGCGTATAGTCATATTTTTATTGTCAGTGCATTGACAAATGAAATTAATTTAAAACAAGATATTTGGAAAATTATACCACAGAACTGTTGAATTCTCTATTCGGATTGCTCAGAAGCTGTTGATTAATGCCAGCTCGGACATTAATGCAGAATTGATTAGTCAAATCACAGGTGTATATTAATGTATTAATGCACTCTTTCGGATACTTTATTGTTTCTATAGTAACAACTGATTCATGTACACTTGCAGACGCTCTATCTAATCTAAGCTTAA
Organism: Chrysichthys cranchii; assembly: GCA_030068335.1. NCBI lineage: Eukaryota > Metazoa > Chordata > Actinopteri > Siluriformes > Claroteidae > Chrysichthys > Chrysichthys cranchii. The sequence goes on along the minus strand of JAQMCW010000032.1, from coordinate 19,888,484 downwards.
TACTGAACAAAATAAAGCCAGTTGTTATGGAACAATCCACTGTATAGTCGTTGCTATGGTAAAGCCTGGGGGCATTAATTTATCATTTATAACACCATTTCAAGAGGTACTGACGCTCTGCAGTGTGTCCAGCTGCATCTCACCACCTCCTTGATGAATGTTTTCCCATACCTGCCCATCTTGTCTGGTTTTATTATTATTTATTATTGTAACAGAACTGTAACAGAGTCTGTAAAATATCTATATAACTATATTGGTTACATCTGCACAGTTTACTGAGAATTTGCCAGGTATCTGTTATAGCAACCTGGACGACACAGCGTCAGAACCTGAATTTGGGTCGCGCCCAAAAAAGTTTAAGAACCACTGTTTTAAAGTATATTATGGGTTTATGTGTGGCAATAAAACATAGAATAAAATTAAAAATAACCTTAATTATAGAAACATAAAACAAAATTAAATAAACAGATGATTTTAATGCATATTACCTTTGCGGTGGATACGTAGTTGCTGGCGTAGGTTGGCGGTGACGGCGGGATACGGTGGCGGTTCTCATGGGTTTTCGATTATTTCTTTATTTCAACTGTTATACGCTTAGGCTTCTTACTCTTACTACCATTTCCACTTTCTTGGGACCCGTAATGAAGCTTATAGAGCAAAAATGCATTGAACACATTCACACCACGAGTGCTTAACCGGAACTTAAGGTTTGTGCGGTGAAGTGTGGGTTGGCTTCTTGTACGTCAGTCAAGGATTTCTTTGTCAGTTGGTACAAAATCTGCTCGGGAATTTAGTTCGTACATCGATTTGTTTGCCATCCAATGCGTTTGCAAGCCGAGGGTCCACTGTACATCTAAACTTTCGGTTCATATTTCAATAGTTTTATTCACACCCTCCCTTTTACATTTAATGGTTTGTAGGATAGAGTAGGTTTCCTCCAGGTTCTCAGGTTTTCTCCCTTTTCCCAAAGACATGCCAATAGGTGGATTGACTATGTTACTTGACTAGCATCCCATTTTTGATGAGTTCTCTGGGCATGAGGCAGGAATAGCCTGAAGATCATGACCCTGCTGACTCAAATCCTCCTTTTCCTTGGAAGACAAGTTCATTGATGTAGAACAGTACAGTTATTTATGAGCTGTTGTATTTTTGCTTGAACTATATTTTGGCTCAGATCTCTTATTATAAACTGTCCACCCCCCTTTCTGCTTTCAACAATGTTTTGTGAACACTTTAACTGAAAGGATGGAAATGCCAAACATGCTTTAAGGCAGGCTTAACTTTAATTTAACTTCAATTTATTTTGTACTATTATTAGTTTGTATCAGGAACTATTCTCTCAGTTAATCCTTTTAATCTGCATGCTAATACACCCTCAGGCTATATATTTTTTCCTTGTGCTCAGCTTTCTAAGCTAGCAGAATAACATATGCTGGTGAAATGGTACGATACAAACAGACAAAAAATATTGCCTAAATATGCAAACCAGTGAATTCACTGGTTTAAATGGGCGGTGGCACTGTAAATAACAAGGTTAATGGTTTAAATCCAAAAGAATCAAGAATAAATTTTCTGCAGAGAAAGAAAAGTGCAGCTCAATCCAAGAGTTCCCCAGTACAGAGGTCCCTTTTTTTGCTTTAGGATCAAGCGATTATGCTGTTATAAGTATCTTACCTTAACTCCTGTTGAGGTAAGAGATGTTCCAACCTTCACTTGAGTGAACTGTTTCATCTCCACAGGAGGTGCTCTCCATTTCCTCTAAACTGAAGGGGCACATGAGGCACATTTAAAGAGGGACCAGATGCAGTATGGTTTAGCGGGTAATTGGTGGAAGCACTTCCGAGCGCAGTCTGGTCTGGGCTTTTTCACTGAATAAAAGCTTAGTTGGGAGAGACAGTTAAAGTAAGAGCTTTGGGGCTGAGTAGCCTGATGGCTAAGGAAAGCTAATTAAAAAATGAATTATCCTTGCTGGATTTATTTATTTATTTTTTTTTTTTTTTTGCTTTTTTTTTTTTTTTTTTAATTATATGTGCATTCTGATGATTTGTGTGCAAAGCAGCAGTTAGCAAGGATACAAGATGAGATTGTATCAAGGAGAAATTGCAGGTCACATGGGTGAATTTAACCTCCACATTAATACAAAGCAGTTATTATGCAATAAGTACTGGCAGCATGTAGGTGTATGTCCCATATGTCTATTATTTCACACAGTAATATGTTGTTATTTAAAAAATTTGGGGTTTTCTTAAGGACTATTTCAAGCCAATTGAGAGGAAAATTCATTTCTAAGTGCATACTACAGTTTCTAAAATCTGAAAAGGATAAATCGGTAGAATATTAGCTTGTGTGGCTAGATCAGTATAACCGTTTAAACGTTTATGACTTTGGCTGAAGAAGAATGTAATGTCAGGCCATCGTAGTTTGGGATTTGACATTAATTATCACCTCATCAGTGGTAGTACAGATCCTCACTTACAAGCTGGCTGGGGCTTGTCACTGAAGTGCTCAAATTAGCAGCGCAATTACCTTAAGGATCTGTCTGTTCTGACACATTCATTTACATACCCAAGCTAACCACCAGATCCAAGACTAAAGCGTCTCAGAGCATGAAACAAACGCACAAACATGCTGGCCACCCTAAGCAAATTAATAGGTAGTAAGAGAAAATACATGTGCAATACATTCAGGCATTACAATGTTTAATGTAACAGAAATTACCATGTGTGATATGGATGGGCATGTGTACTTGATTGATTATTGCTAAACATTTTGTATTCTCTTTCTTTGGCATATTTTCTATCACATACATTTTCCATCGATTCCAGTATTCCACATGTCCAGTCTCATACAACAGAGGGTAAACTATGAGGAAAATCCTTCCAGAAATGGAACCATAACCTTTTGTTCATTGTACAGTCCAGGTTCACAGTGCACAATGAGTGAGATTTACATGCACAGGGTTTTGACTTTATGGTATTCATAGGCCTTGAGTTATTTATAAGCATGTGAGTATATGTTTTCCATGAAGCCCACATGTAATATAGGATATAATAATAATAGTATTATATGTATACTGGATATAGGAGAAACACGAAGCATTCACTCTATGCTGTCCAACTAGAATATTGTAAATGCATCACCACTGTGTATGATCAATGTTAGATCAACAACATTTTCAGTCTTATGCTCACTTTCATGTAGACCGTAACATTGAATGAAAAATGGTATTTTATATAGTTTACAGGTATAAACCTCTAGTAATGCTGTTTGTAGCAAGCAGAAAATGTATACTTGATGTGGTTGAGGAAAAAATACAAGAATCAAAAAGTAAAGGCAATTTTAAAATTAGGCATCGACCTAGAGAGCAAAAGACAAATCATGGAGTAGACACATCCATCTTCTCCAGCGAAGAAGAAATTCAAAAGTCAGGAATTACTGTGCATAGCTGTGAAATTAACTTAAACCTGCAGTTTGCAGCAAAAGAAGAGGAATGTTGTCCAAAACAGTCTTGCTGCACTTTGGCAATGCACATCCTCATACAGCAGCTGTGACAGTAGAAACAGTGCAGCGGCTCGGGTTCGAACATCTTCCACATCCTCCTTATAGCCCGGATCTGGTGCCAAAGGATTAGCACATCTTCGGTCCACTGAAGTAGGTGCTGTGCGGTCACAGATTCACCTCTGATGATGAGGTAAAGGAATCGGTGCTCACCTGGCTTCGGGAGGGGCCAAAAACAACTACTCTGCAGGAATACAGAAGCTAGTTGGACGATACAACAAATGTGTCGTCTTGCATAGGGACTATGTGGAAAAGTGATATGCTCAGGTTCTCTCAGTTACTTCTATTAAAGCAGTTAAATGTATTTTGCCTTTACTTTTTGATTCATCTTCTACCTCATCTACTGCTACTACTGCTACTCCTTTCGGCTGTTCCCTTCAGAGGTCGCCACAGCGAATCATCTGTCTCCATCTAACTCTATTCTCTGCATCCTCTTTTCTCACACCAACTAACTTCATGTCCTCTTTCACTACATCCATCCTCTTTGGTCTTCCTCTAGGTCTCCTGCCTGGTGGTTCCAACCTCAGCATCCTTCTACCGATATATTCACTATCCCTCCTCTGTACATGTCCAGACCATCTCAGTCTAGCCTCTCTAACTTTATCCCCAAAACATCTAACATGCGCTGTGCCTCTGATGGACTCATTTTTGATTCTCCCTCATAATACCCACCAAAAAATGTAGTCCTTGATTAACTCTCGCCTATATACGCTTACTGACCACTATATTAGCAACACCTACACAGCAAAATTCTCAGAGTTGATTTTCCTGTGTTCCATGCACAACATAGGGTGACCAACAACAGTGGCACATGGGAGGGGCTAAGGCTTGAACCCCCCCCAACCTTCTGTACAGTAACCCAGAGCATTAATCACCAAAAACATTCAGTAAGTAGTGCTTTTATGAGTGGAAACAGCTTATTGATGGAAGAGGGTCAGAGGAGGTGTTTGTGCTGATAAGAAGGCTATTATAACTCAAATAGCCACACTTTGTGTGCTGAGCAGAAAAGCATCTTGGAACAAGCAAAACATCAGACCTTGAGGTAGATGGGATGCACCAGCAGATCACATCAGGGTCCACTCCTGTCAGCCAAGAACAGGAATTTGAGGTTAGATTTGTTGAGCCTGAGGCTCAACAAATCTACACAGTTGAAGATTGGAAATCGACAAGGCAATGTTTTATCCAGTCTTAAACTGCATGCAATTGTTTACAGTTGGTTGATCACTACTAATAACCGTAATGTCAACCCAAGATTTGCTCCCTTCCTGGTTTTGTTAACTGCTCAAATATGGTAGGTTATGTAGAGTCACTGCATTACTTAAGTCCTAGCAAGTATTTCACCATATGGCACACTTTTTTAAATTTTATACTGTTCTGACCTGTAAGTTGACTTCAGAAGGTCAGTGCATATACGTCTGCTCTCAGCTCTGAGATCGTGGTCACACACTGATGGCCCGAGGGTGACCAAATGAACGTGAAACACACACCCCGCTGCTCACTCTTGCCAGCTGTTCTGGCTCTGCATGATAAGCCTACATACTGGCATCAGATCACATATTCTAATTATAGCTCCCTGTGCACGGGTGGTAAGAAACACAGCGCATTCAGCAAGACCTTCTTTACTGCAGCTCATAGCAGCTGTGATCCTGCTGTACATCAGTGTTTACTGCAGACCATAGACACTCATAGATCACTAATGGGAGGAACTCGGTCCATTGCCAAATGTATGCCGTTTCAGTGAGTTGTTTTTTGTTTAGTTTTTTTTTCACTGAGTTTGCGCTGTGGTAGCATTATTGAACTGTGCACTGGCTATAAAGATACTAGTTCAGTCCATTAGGATTGTTGGTATGCTGCAAGGCTTTCAATCCAAAGCTTTAAATTGTCTCAAACTGTGAGATTGGTTACCCTGAGAACAGCACAGCTGAGACCTGATTTACTGATGCGCTGCAAATTTCCCACGCATTGTCACGGAGGCAACAAGCAAGTGATATGATTTTGTTTCTTTGCTCACACTTTTATCATAAAAAGTTTGGCTAAAAATGCATATCCTACGATTAACTAACCCTTTGTTTGAGTGTTCAAGAAATGTTGATCCTTTTCTGTGCTGTTACTCAATAATTTTTATGCAAATTAGGGTGAAACAGAAATTGTTGGTTTCTGCATGTGTTTAGTGCTCGAAATATCTGCATAATGTGTATTCAGTGCCTCAAGTCCTTCGCCATAAAAGATTCAAGATTGAAGCTTGCTCATGCCCAAATGAAAGTGAATACCTTTCACTTATGCAGCGTTTTAATTGCATCCCGTGATATCCCAGTTGCGATGCATACCTTTAGTCCCAGCCAGATGCCTTGCTAGCCTTTCTGGCAAGCTTTAACAAAGACAAATAATGTATCTCCTATTTATATCTGTAGTTGCGTCTTTGTGATATGATCATAATGCTCTGTGGAAAGGTTTGCTGAAGATGACTATTTTCTTTTAATTTAAGGAGCGCACAAAGTGACGACCCTTTCCCATGTAGGTTGAGACATTTTATTTTCCTCTTACAGATCTATTAGAATACAGATATTCCGATTTAGGCTGTGTCTGGCCTGTTGCAATATTTATATTTTTTTCCTGTAGTGATATTGTGCTGCATTTAAATTTGGTCCTTTGTTTATGCCCCCCTACTGTCCTGTCATATAAAAATGTGGAGTGTGTGACGAAAGTGGTTCAACCCAGCTCCTCCCTGAGATAATTTAATATGTAGGTTTAGACGTTGGTAATGAAACTGCAGGCATCCTTATGTGTTTGTATTTTTAAACAACCATGTATTTGATAGACTTGATCATCGAGGTCCTGCTTGTATGGTTGGGATCATTTGTTTGCTGTGTCAATCTTTAAAATCCTAACTTTGAGCTTTAAATTCACACATTGAAGATAGCATCTGTTGCATAGATGCAACAGACATGTTCTCTAGTATGACCGTTGGATTGCAAGATGTGTAGCAGTGAAGCGTGTTGTGCTGCATGTCAGTTTCGTTGTTATTTCTAGACAGATGATGGATAGAATTCTCAGAAAGAAAAATGAGTAACATTCTAGGTGAGGAAAGCAATGTATTGTTGCGATACTAAGACATTTTAATCAACATAAAAACAACATGACCTCCCATGTAACATGAAATCACATAGTAGACTGCTCTTCATAAGGATGGCACCTGAAGATTCTCATGAAGACTCTCTTACACATTCTGGATCCTGTGCTTCTTGTAGACGGTCTCCTGCATGTACTCATCAGTCCCAGGGCTATATTTATCCTTCTCCAAGGAATTAAAATAGTAATTTTCTGAGAGGAAGTGGAAACATAGCTGTTGGCTTCCTTATTGCTTTCTTTGATGCTGTGTCAAAATGCGATGAAAAGATTGTCTTCAGCAGGCTAGTGCTTTAATCTGCCTCCATCAGTCTGTTGGGATCTGACTTCTTTCCTTCTTTACCTCTCTTTCACCACACACACACACATACACTGTTAGATCTGAATTATTTTTTCTCTCTCTCTGTTCCTGGGTTCATCTCTTTCATGCATATTACATAGAGTTCAGTTATGTGATGGCTCAATGGTTCTGGGTTATTGATCAAAATGTTGGGGGTTTAAGCTTGAGGATCAGGAAGCAGCCACTGTTGGGCCCTTCAGCATGGCCCTTAAGTCTCTGTTCCAGGGATGCTGTATCATGGCCCTTAAGTCTCTCTATTCCGGGGATGCTGTATCATGGCCCTTAACTCTTTCTGTTCCAGGGATGCTGTATCATGGCCCTTAAGTCTTTCTGTTCCAGGGATGCTGTATCATGGCCCTTAACTCTTTCTGTTCCAGGGATGCTGTATCATGGCCCTTAACTCTTTCTGTTCCAGGGATGCTGTATCATGACCCTTAAGTCTCTGTTCCAGGGATGCTGTATCATGGCCCTTAAGTCTCTGTTCCAGGGATGCTGTATCATGGCCCTTAAGTCTCTGTTCCAGGGATGCTGTATCATGGCCGTTAACTCGCTATTCCGGAGATGCTGTATCATGGCCCTTAAGTCTCTGTTCCAGTGATGCTGTATCATGGCCCTTAAGTCTCTGTTCCAGGGACGCTGTATCATGGCCGTTAACTCTCTATTCCGGGGATGCTGTATCATGGCCCTTAACTCTCTCTATTCCGGGGATGCTGTATCATGGCCGTTAACTCTCTATTCCGGGGATGCTGTATCATGGCCGTTAACTCTCTATTCCAGGGATGCTGTATCATGGCCGTTAACTCTCTATTCCCGGGATGCTGTATCATGGCCCTTAACTCTCTCTATTCCGGGGATGCTGTATCATGGCCCTT
>JAQMCW010000032.1:19814993-19827011 GCA_030068335.1 Chrysichthys cranchii | reverse complement strand
TTTTTCGCTATGCTGCTCGGCTGTATCTTAATTGCCTCTCGGGGATAAATAAAGTTTTCTGATTCTGATTCTGATTCAGTGTGGCATGTCAGGGCTTGATCCACTGGAGTTCTCCTACATCAGATTTGGCAAACCATGTCTTCATGGATCTTGCTTTGTGCAAAAGGGCATAGTCATTATGAAACAGGTACGGGCCTCTTTAGTTCCAATAAAGGGACATTGTAAATCTACATCTTTACAGATGTTAAGACATACTAGACCACTGTGTGCTTCCAACTTTGTGGCAACAATTTGGGAAAAACCCAAATATGGGTGTGATTGTCAGGTGTCCACATACATTTGGACGTAGTGTAGAATATAACAGTAAACAATCTTTTCAGGGAGGTACGACATGACGTCATTGTGTCGTGTGGGCGGAGCTTACATATTTAATCAGAGTTGCCCAATTTTATATACATACACTAGCTGATTCCCCAATGGCTTCGCTCACTGAGTGCAAGGCACAAAAATAAAATGCAGTATTTATAAAATAAGTTTGTTAATTACCAATTTTATTTTTCAACAAATAGTGGTCATACGTAATTTCCGTTTCAAACGCGAAAAGAATTTTATATATTTAGATCAAAGTTTCTTAAATAATTACTTACCAAATAGGTGTTTACTTCTTTTCAATATCAGTAAATTAACTCTCACACAAATAATAACAATTCGTAAAGGCGATATAAAAATGGCGTCCACAAACAAAGTGATTAGTTCAAATGTAAGCGCTAGTTACGCTGTTTCCGGTCATACGCACGTATCATATGTTCTGTGGTCATACGTCATTTCCGTTTCAAACACGAAAAGAATTTTAGATAGATAGATAGATAGATAGATAGATAGATAATCAGGGGTGTTCAAAAAAGCACTTTCTGTTGGGTTATATTTATATAAGTGCAGTCTAAGAGGAGATGTATTATACATGCAAGTTATCCAGAAATCTGGAAGAAGAAGAAAAAAAAATTTACCAAAATTGTCTCTCCTTATGGAAGGCATGGACTTCTAGATTTTAAAAAAATAATAAAAAAAATAAAAAAAAGCATTCAAGTCAAAATATAAATCAAATAGGTTGCGTTTGATTTTTTTTCTATTTAATTAAACTTTTCTTGCCATCCTACATACACACAGATGCGGTGTAGAGTATAATAAAAAGTAGTTTTGCCAACCTTAAGGACAAGCAAAGAAGACATGACCTCTGAGATCCATTTTGTTCTTAAATTCTACCCATGAAAAATTATTTTTACTGACAATGTGTTTAAAATGTAAACACAAACGCATGAATAGCATCAAAGCCTTCTCATTGTTAAGCTCTCCCGGTTACAGTAGCGCGCAAACTACGTGCACTCTCATTTCCCGCTCGTGACAGTGGCTTTCGCGCCGCCAGCAGCTCCGTACCCGCGCTCCAGAGATTTGTATTCACTAACATTACGCAAGCGTACCTTTAAAAAAACCCTAGCTGCAGCACGCGCTTGGTGAGTGGAGGGCCTGTGCGCTGTTTGCGTAAGTGCGCTGGCTGGCGGCGCGGTTGCGCACGCCCTCGCTCTGTCTGCAGTTCCGTGCTGGCGCAAGCGCGTCCTCCCGCGTGTGTGTGCTCGTCCTCAGGCCAACAAAACACAAAGTGCATTATTCACCATAGGCTGCGTGACATTCCACGTAGACTTCACCAGGGGATCAAAACGCCACGTAAGGGTGAGAAATGCGCTTTTTTCCCTAATTGGAGCAGCTTTTAAAATAATTGCATAATGTTTGAGCAGGATGCTTGCGCGCTCTCGGCTTCGTCATGTCAGGAGTGTTCATGGCTGCTCGTGCTTGTGTCCGTCGTGAACGGCGTCCATATTACTAGAGGGGGGAACACACACACACGCACACGCACGCACACACACTCACTCTCTCTCTCACACACACACACACTCACAGACACTCACGGGGTCCCGTGTTCATAAACTGCCGCCATGTAGCCTGGTTATTAGAACAAGGTGTTTTTGCCCGATGGATAGACATTTTATTCACGGATTTCAGTTGCTAACTTGTTTTGTATTCGATATAACAATGGTTTGCTAACGAACGTTAGCTATAATGCTAGCCAGGTAGCTAGCTAGCTAGCTAGCTGGCCGGTGAATTTCTAACGCTAGCTAGCTGGCTAGCCGTCCGTCTTGCTAAATGCTAACCGTACATAGGAGCATCTAGCTTTAGGTGATAGCACAACAAGATGGTTGCTAACCGAGGTGGCTAATGCGGCAGGTAAACAACACCGTGAGAGGATCATTAGCCCAAAGGAACCTTAAAGTAGCGCAGTGCATGCTTGTAAAGTTGTAAACACATTAGTGCTTGGTGGTATCCTGAAATAATCCAACATTTCACAGCTACTTTACCTCCGGCCTCGGGACAGCGGTAGCCCGCTAGCTAGCAACCTAAGTGGTTCAGGAGCTGCTGTATGACTGAGTTTAACTCAGGCTTTGTTTATCGCTTCTAATACACGGGTTACCAAGCTGGATGATGATGATGATGATGATAATAATAATAATAATTCCTTAAAGCGTACAGCAATTTGTCCACTTGTCTATGTTTTGTTCGACTGTTAAAAGTCCTGTGCCCAGTCAAATAAACAAAACCATGTTGATCTCCTGATCTGACTTGGAGTAAGCTGTGAAGAAAGTGCCCCGATTGTTATTTATGGTGTAATTACGTCTCGTTATTCTGAAGAACACTGAACATCTTGTTTTGTCTTCTCCCTTTCTGTCCAGGACCCTGCTCCAGCATGTCAGAAACCTTGAAATATGTGGATGATGAACACAAAACTATTTTTCTGAAGATTCTGAACGAGCAGCGGTTAGAGGGCGAGCATTGTGACATAGCTGTGGTGGTCGAAGACGTCAAGTTCAGGGCCCATCGGTGTGTGTTGGCAGCTTGTAGTAATTACTTCAAAAAGCTTTTTAAGAAGCACGAGGTGGACAGCTCCTCGGTCATCGAGATCGACTTCATCCGCTCGGACATCTTCGAAGAGGTGCTGAACTACATGTACACAGCGAAGATCTCGGTTAAGAAGAAAGATATTAATTTAATGATGTCGTCTGGACAAATACTCGGAATACGTTTTTTGGACAAGCTCTGCTCGCAGAAACGCGACATGTCCTCTGAGGAGAAAAATGACCATAAAAACGCCAAATATCCCTATGACCTTGTGAAAATGGGGCTTCAACCGGACGAGCCCCAGTTAAATCAAGACAATGATGTCCAGGTCATCGGGGACCAGGATGACACACCGTCTGACGATATTGTAGAGGAACCTCAAGGCAATCACGACCTAGACAAGTCACCCAACAGTGCCCTGCGAGTAGAGGAAGCCACTTCACTTTTGAAAGAGCTAACGCAAGAGGAAGTACACAAGGTTGCCTGTTATGACCAGGATGTGGAAGCATTGGACACTGAACCCAAAGAGCTTGCCGCTCACACCCAGACCCTCGCGTTTGCTGACAGCATGGGTGACGTCAAGGACGAGCAGGCTCCCGGATGGAGCACGGCTGCCGCAGACATGAAGCTTGAATATCTGCTGTACGGCCACAGGGACCAGTTTGCCTGCCAGGTTTGCGGGAAGACCTTCGTGGACGAGAACCGGCTGAGGAAACATGAAAAGCTGCATTCTGCTGAGAGACCCTTCATATGTGAGATATGCACCAAAGCATTCACCACGCAGGCCCACTTGAAAGAGCATTTAAAAATCCACACTGGCTTCAAACCCTACAGATGCGAAGACTGTGGCAAGTCTTTCATCCGAGCCCCAGATCTGAAAAAACACGAGAGGGTGCACAGCAACGAGCGGCCCTTCAACTGCCACATGTGTGAGAAAGCTTTTAAACACAAGTCCCATCTGAAGGACCACGAACGGCGACACAGGGGTGAAAAGCCTTTCAGGTGTACTTCCTGCACCAAGGCATTTGCCAAAGCATCAGATTTGAAGAGACATGAGAACAACATGCACAGTGAGAGGAAGCAGCTGTCTGCAAACAGCTTACAGAGTGAGACTGAACAGCTGCAAGCGGCCGCCATGGCAGCCGAGGCCGAGCAGCAACTGGAATCCATAGCATGCTCATAACATTACTAGTGTGTGTGTTTAATACACTCACACTAATGCACTGTAGAACAATCTTTTCTTACCCATTTCGATATGGTAATCAGATGCAGTCTTATTGTTTTGGTCTTGTATTAAGTTCATTTTTTTGAACTGTTAGAATATCGGATCTTAGTTTATTAATTTTAGACAGATAAGTTCATTAACACTGTTGAATGTTTTTATTTTGTTCCAGATGTAAATGGTGTGAGAGATTTTTCCTTTTTCTCACTGTAAACTTCATACCAAATGTATTTGAGTATTTGTAGCAGTGCAATGGACAGTGAATTGTACTGACTTAAACTTGTTGACACAGTACACATGCACAGTGCCAGTTTTGCTAAGAAAACAGAATTATCAAAATGCTGTTGGAAAATTGTCTTTGTTGGTCAATCTTTCCATCAACTATCTTGTAAGATGAAAAGAAAATTTACCCTATTGATATTTTTGCTGTAATAAAAAAGAATCCGTTTTCAAAAGTGCAGACTGTTGTGCATCAGTTGCACCTATGTGTGTTTTGTGTGTGTGGCACATAAAAACCTGCAGCTTGTAAAGAATTTAGCTGATGAAATGAAGTGGGAAACCATGCAGCACAGTACAGCGGGCAGCTCCAGAGTCCTCAGTTCAATCCTGGGCTTGACTTTCTGTCTGTGCTGGGATTCCTCTGGGTTTTAACAGCTCCTTACTCACACCAGTAGGTGGATTGACTCAGCTAAATTGCCCCTAGGTTTGTGTGTGTGTGCGTGCGCATCCTGCCCTGTGATGATGGATTAACATGTATTACCACCTCACACCTACTGTTTCCAGGGAAGACTTCAGATTTGGAGAAAAATGGTTACTGACAATGATCTAAACCATTAAAAAAAATTCAGGGCCCAAATTGTCAACAGTAGGGAGCCATGTTTTATCTTGTTGGCCCACTTGACTGATTATCACTGTAGTATGAAGTGAAGTGTGTGTGTGACCTGGTTATTAGGTGTTTTTTTTTATTTTGTTTTGTTTTGACAGAACAGTCCGAACATATTTTGATAGTATCCTTATTTAGTGAAGCATTCTTCTGTCCTTGTTATGTGTCATGTCTTCCCTTGAGGTGGTGTAAAGAATAAATTAGCACTTTTGCGCAGTGTGAACGTCAGGCGTTAAACAGGCGCTGCTCGATAGCCTGGGAGGCAGCACGACTGATGCGCATGCGCAATTAGCGACCAGGCGAACTTGGGAGCTTTCAGGTGTGAATAAGGTAGGTTAACATAAACACCTCGGGTCTGAAATATGACTTTCATTTACCCAATTTAGCTACGCCATGTTCTTCCACCCCTTTCTCACGCTCTTGTAGGACTAGCTTGAAGAAAAACATTTTTGTGGGGAAAAACTAATCTATCTATCTATATATATATATAAGGTGCTGATTTCTTAAGCTTGGTAAGTTAAAGTATCAGGGCTGTTGTGTTGTTCTTCGCATATTGGCCACGCTTAGCCTACTGCTCATTAAAATAAGATAAAATAAAATAGGAAAATGACAACAGGTTGGCCATGATGTCTGATACAGACAACCTGGAAAAAAGTTCAAAGTTACTTTTAGATAAAAAAATTTTTTAGGATAAGCTAAAGTTAAGGTGTAGTATTAGACAAACATTCAGTTCGACAGCAGAGAATGGGCTAGTCTGAATGGGGCAGGTTATGGAGGTTAGGGACCTGGTAAATAAATGTCTGCCGTTTTCCTTCAGTCAAGCATGTGAAAAATCACATTAATGCCGTGATATACGAGTTGAATAATGTTATCAGTCTCTCTCCCCCTCCCTCCCTCCATCTCTCTCCAGACTTTTCAGCTGAAACTTCTAGTCATTGTCACCTACTGCTCAAACCTCACTCAGGGATGAAGCATGAAGACAGAAGAGGAAGGTGAGAGAGCAAGAGAAGGCCATTCACACAGCAAGAAAAGATCCGCCGAGACAGACGACCGCAGGTACAGAAACAGGAAAACGTTTCATTTTTGTACCCCTCCGACTGTGTGCATTCCTTCACTTAGGCAGCTTTTATCCAAAGTGACTTACAGTCAAGGTTGCCATGTCTGACAGACAGATTTATCCTGGTGGCTATTCAGAGCTTTTACTCTACTTTTTCAAACATCATAACTAGCTTTGCAAAATACACTCCCTTGGCACTTTATTAATAACACTACACTAAAAAAAAAAAAGGAAGGGCCTGCTTTTGCTCTCAGAGGTCTTCTGCTGTTGTAACCCATCCGCCTCAATGTTGGAAACTCTCGACTGTTCCGAATGAAAATCCCAGGAGATCAGAAGTTAAAGTAATAGTTATACTAGTCTGTCTGGCACCAACAATCATGCAACCGTCAAAATGAGAGAAATTTTTCTTACCCATAGTGATGCTTGATGTGAACATTGCCTGAAGCTGATGCCTGTATCTGCGTCATTTTCTACATTGCTCTGTAATGCATGATTGGGTGATTTTAGATATTTGAATGAATGGGCGTACAGGTGGTCCTGTTTGGTGAGTGCATATGCCTTAGTAATATTTAGAAGCAATTTCATGCATTTCCTATTGAAGTAACTGGTTTAAAAAACATGCTGCTTCTCTAAATAGTTCTTTCAGCCAAGCTCCTGAAATGGTCGTTTCTTATAGATGTTATAGCTATGAGAATACATGGATGTACAACACAGTACATTTATAATCGCGCACAGAGCAAAGGTTCAGTATGGGAATCGAGACACACTTGTAAAAAGCCACAGTGTTATTATAGTGCAGTCAGCTTAGCTACAGATGGCTCAGTGCTAGCCTGTTTTTACCACTTTTACCTGGCCAACGTACACTATATGGTGGGCATTCGACCAACCGCACACCTATGTACTTTTCAAGCATCCCATTCCTGATGCAGTCCCTCTTTACTGTTATAATGACCTCCATTCTTCTAGGAAGGCTTTCCATTAGATTTTAGAGCATAGCTATGGAGGTTTGTGCCCATTCACCCACAAGAGCATTAGTGAGGTCAGGAACTGATGTTGGATGAGGAGATCTGAGGTGCAGTCCGCATTGCAGTTAATCTCAAAGGTGGTCAGTGGGATTGAGGTCAGGGCTGTGTGCCAACCACTCAACTTCTTTTATTAAACTTGGCAAACCTTGTCTTCATGTAGCTTTAGTATTGCTCTCAGGGGCATTGGCATGCTAGAACAGGCTTGGACTTGTTAGTTCCAGTTAAAGAAAACTGTTAACCTACAACATTAAAGAATTTCTAGACAATTGTGGGCTTCCAACTTTGTGGCACCATTTTGGGGAGGAATTACACATGGGTGTGGTGGTTAGGGGTCCACATACTTTTGGTCATATAATGTGCCACTGCAGAATATCGGCAATGAAATCCAAATTTGGCTGTGAGAGCATATTCATCATCGCACAGTTGGGTTGCTGTCAGACTAAAAATTTAACTCTGCCTGAAAACTGTATATGGCATTTGGGATTATTTAGCATATGTTGCAAAATCTGACCTTTTCCTCTGCCAAATTTGTCATAAACCATTTTTCACACCAGAATCAGGAAGAAGGCAAAATCAGGATCCAAGGAAAAGCTTAAAGGTTCTGAAGTAAATGGAAAGCACCACAGATCATCTGCAAAGGTATGATGAACATGAAAGGTAACCAGTTTTTAACCCACATATACAACAAGGCTGTTTTAGTAATTTCTCATCCTCTTTAAGAACTTGCACTCAGGATCTTCACACAAACCTCTGCAGGAGTCTAAGATCACAAGGTGAGATTCAGGTCTTCATCTCTCTTGTCCAGATAAATGAAACCATGTTGTCTGTCATAACTAACTATACATGCTTCACATAGCTCTGAAAAATTGAAGGCTGATGCTGGGAACAGTGGATCTGATGCTGAGGGCATTAAGTTGGTATGATCTCTGCCCTTTTTTTGTGAAATATTGTCCATGTGATGGCACTATTACCATTCTTCTGGCCATTTTCAATATTCTCTATGAGCTGTGACTTATGTAAGTAATATGCTTGTTTCTGTTAGGACTCCTATGAAGACTTGGAAAAGAGGCAAGTTAGTTATTAGAAGTTTGTTTAAATGATTTTAAATAGTTGTGAGATACTAATACCTGAAAGGTTCTAGCATAATATGAATATGAATGATCTGTTGTTGTCTTATAGAGTGGATAGAAACAATAACTTGGAGGAAGTAATGCAACCACAAGGGGAAACGGAACATGAAGGATATGAATCGTTAGTGGCTCTGAACCATTTCATAAACATTTTTATTGTTATAGTTGGAGCTGGGTAAAATAACAATATAATATCAGTATTATGTTAATTATGTCACAATGCACTTTGAGACATAATGGGTTTAATCAGTGTATTTACTGCAAAATATAATTGAAAGCAATGATTATATGTTAACCTTTTGTTATGAATATTTGCATTTATAAACTGTTAAGATATGTCTCATTGAACTCAAATGCAACATCGCAGTTTTGCTGGCCATTTGCTATTAAGACTAAATACTGTATTATGGTGCATATTATTTTGTGTTTTTATCTTTTTAGAGCTTTTGTATCTGAGGAAACTGAGAACTGCAAGGTGTGGTGGTTTTTCTTTTTTTTCTTCTTCTTTTTTTCCTCAGATTTGTGATTTGGATAGTGTTTGAGTAATTGCTAAAGAATGGACCATTTATTATCATTTCTAGTCCAGAACTATCAGCAACAAAAGCATCCAGAGTCACAAGGATCAACACCAGTCTACTGATGACAAAGATCCTATACTCCATGGAAGCAGGTTCAAAAATGGACATTTTGAAGTCATTTCATGTGAACTTTCTTTCAGAGAGGTTTATACAGTGATGTAAAAAGTCTAGCTTTTTCCCCCAACAGGGGAACTCAACAGTTTGTAAAATATGAGAAATGCAGTATGTGAGCAAACCGATGATTCTGGGATTGGAAAATGATGCGGGTTCTTTGTGAATTTCACAAATGCGATTATGTATAGATTACATACATTACATTGAATCCAGGGGTCACGATGGACTGACATTTTTGCATTTATTTGCATACACGTTCAAATCCCAGAGCACTAAGTGAATTAGAAAGTAAGTGTGAATTTGCCTGTGCCTGATGATGCATTATATGGCCAAAAGCTTGTGATCACATGATCAGCACATCTATGTGGTACTTCCTCAATCAGTTGCCACAAAGTACACATTTGCACATGATTTTCTAGAATGTCATTTAGAATGTAAATAAATGCGCGCACACAGCCACACTCCAAAATCTAGTGGAAAGCCTTCCCAGAGGAGCGATGGTTATTATAACAGTAAAGGTGGAACTAAATCTATAAAATGATATTCATCAAGCACCTGTCGGTATGAGTGGTCAGGTGTAAACAGACTTTTGGCAATATAGTGTAGCGCTTATCCATCACACCCTGGAGACATATCTGTAAAGAAGTGAGGGGAAGTCCATCCATTTAGTAAAGAAACAAGGCAGTGTTTAGCTAAATAAACCTAAATGAAATTGTAAGTGTAAGTGTTTGAGTAAAACTCATCTCTTCAAACTGCATCTTGCTTTGCAGATCTGAAAAGGATCCGAAAAATAAAAGGAGTAAATGTTCATCTGATGTCAAGAGTAATAAAAGTCACGTAAGTGCATAATTTAAAGTATTTTGTAAAATCTTTTCAAATATGTCATAAGAATAAGACCTTGAGCTTGTCGTCTTCTTTTATAGATGTGATTATGGTCTTATTGTGCATTTATTAATTTGCTCTTTGGTCAAGAGTTAGAATAAGGTTATTGCATCAGATAATCCTATAACCTTCATTAGTTATTCATCATTCTGTTCATATGAAACCATTTTGAACAGGCAAAACTGAAGCGGACTGATAACCGCCACACGTCTCTGACAGCTTTAAAAGAGGAAGACGTCGAAGAGCAAATCTTTGATCCCATCTCTGGCTGCACACAAGCCTGTCTGTCTGTTGAGAAAGATCTAGAGGTGAGAAAAGAGAAATCTGAGGCTGAAAAGAAGTGGGACAAGGAGTGCACTGTCAATATTACAAAAGATAAAACGCAAGGCCAGAAGAAAAAAAGGAGCTCCTGCAGCACAGAACAGAATGAACCTAAGAAAAATAAAAAGGCCAAGAAGGAGAAGGATGAAGACAAGGAAAAAGAAAAAGGAGAAGCAAAAAAAGCTGAAGATGAAGCTGGTAAATGGAAATGGTAAGGGTTTAAACTACTCTAGTAATACAGAATAATAAAATCACTTCAGCATATAGTGAATGTCTATTTTTATATATACAGTATGTATGAAAGTGATGGGAGGCTGTTATATGGTGTTGGTTTAGTCTTTATTTTTTCAGCGACAGGTAGTCCAGATCAGTGGATCTGAAAGTGGGCTCCATGACACACAGCTGGGAGTTCTGTTACTTTTTATTTATTGATTGATTGATTGATTGATTGATTATTTACAGCAGTGTAAATCACAGCCAAGTATAATCAAAATTATTATTATTATTGTTGTTGTAGGTGTTAACATAGTGTCATCTTGGATCGTGTGTTCTGTTGGTGGAAAGTTCAGGACTCTGAAAGTTCTAATAAATATAGAGAACATACTATTGTACTCCTGAATAAGCATGCACTACCGTGTAATTAAATGTATGGATCTCTGGTTTCGTAAAAATCGAGGTAATCGGATCGCTCTCCCATTTATTAATTGATTGATTAATTGCATCCATCCCTTTTGTTTTGTGCGGAACTCGAGATCATCACGCGTTTCCGGTCGGACAATAGCAGTTGTGACACCATCAATAATACGCTTTACGCGCGTGTATCTTGGCTATGCAGTGACTTCACATCTTTGTCCTGCATTACTTTTTATTTATTTTAAATTTTTGGGGAATGAAAAGGTGCTCTGATGCTTTGTCTCTGCTGATTCGCGTCTCCGTGAAGTTTGACAGATCTGCGTTTGCGTGTCGCTCCGTCAGAAAATATGCTCGTGCCCCTGCAAGCGTGCGCGTGCCAAGGTTGGTTAGTTGGCTGCATACAGTGGCGCACAGAGCGAATAGATCAGTTGTTGCCATGGTTACGCTGTCCGTATAAAGTGCTTTGATTCTCAAGTAGGATGCTTCTCCCCCACTCCCGGCCAGCTCTCCATGTCGTGCCACATTATTCCTCCTGATTATTATTCTAATTCTTGCAGTGCTAAAGTAGAAAGAACAATCCAGAATATAAATATAACCCTTTATCTTTGGTACAGGTCTGGGGGTCTAGGTGAGGGCTAGAAGTGGGCAAATCATTCACTCCTTTCCGGTTGCTTAGGATCCACCTTAACATTTGAATAGAAACATGCAGTTTCTATCCTATTGCAATAGCAACTTTAAGCGCTGCTGAAAAAACTGTGAAATAAGCTATGCAAGAAATGGTAGAAGTGTGTGGTTGTGTGTGTTATTTGTTTGTTTTCTTAAGCTGAAGTGGTTGAATTGTTGCACTGCTGGGAGATCACTTTAAATTTCGTTGTTCTTGTAACAATGACAGAGATTTATCTATCTATCTAACATCTCACACACACACACACAGAGCTGCCAGTGTATGGAGTGATCTTCCCTTACTAGTACCAGTGCTCACGGATCACTCTGTCAGACCTCCTGTACCAGGCCTGTAACTGTAAGACTAGAGCTAACTGTGGGGTCACTGTCAGAAGAAACCTTCAGTTATCAAGGCCAGTGCATGATGAATATAGTTAGCTGTGTACAATTTACATTTAATGTACAAGTAGAATATTTACCATCGGGGTAGAAGGATGCTGAGGTTGGAACCACCAGGCAGGAGACCTAGAGGAAGACCAAAGAGGAGATTTATGGATGTAG
>JAQMCW010000032.1:19798858-19812224 GCA_030068335.1 Chrysichthys cranchii | reverse complement strand
CGAACCCGGGGCTCGAACCCAGGACCTTCTCGCTGTGAGGCGACAGTGCTAACCACTCAGCCACCGTGCCACCCTCCTTGAGCTGGGTATTGGATTTAATGATTGGTTAAGTTGGTTAGGATACTTCTGGCAAAGCCATGTTATGGTCTAGGGTGGAGAGAGAATGCTTTCACTATGTATGTGGAGTGTAGGATACGTTCAAACCCACATGACTGTGTTAGACCTGTTGATCATTAAATAATGCATAACTCATAAAACATAAACTTAAGAGCGACAATGTACTACTGTATCTCCTAGTAAGCAAGAACGCTCAACGCAGAAATTAAGTTAACAATTGTATTTGTACCTTCTGATCACTTTGTTTGTACCTCGAATACCTAATCATTTGTAATACCTAATACTGAAGAAATATCATATGCGAGGGAGTGCTTATGTACTGAATATCGGCAGTGCCTTGAGCCTACCGCCAAATCAGAGCTGTGCTGATATTCAGTACAACAGCATGACCTTGATTGTGATGCTGCGTTCAAACAACAGTTCTATAAACAAGAAATTAGTATAGGGTATCTGGCATTTTGCACAAAATATGATAAAATGTTCTCTTTATTTTTTGCTCTGCTAGTGGAAATGGATGCAAAAGAAGCCATACTTCCATTATAGCACCACTACTATATGGCTAGCTAGCTCACCTTGGTTTATACATTCCTCTTAAAGGGTCTTCTGGTAAAATTGGCATCTCTCTCTTTTTTTTTTTTTTTTCTTCATTTTCATCTGATTTCATATTTTTGTTGTGTTCCTGAAAGGCATCAATTGGCATGTCTGCTGATTATGCTGATTACTGCTTTCGTAACCTTTTCCAGCTACAAATGCTCCCTTAGTCACGATGGCCCGACTTACGTTTTTTTTCGTAGTTACGAGGACGATTGCTATGCGCTAAAAATAGTAAAATATTTGGAAAATATTTAAGATTCATGGGCAGACATGGCTAGCAGGCCAGCCTAACAGCATAAGAGATGTGATATGTTCGGATGATGCCCAGATGTACGCATCACTCGCCTTGCGTGATCCCTCTCTCTCTCCTGCAACTCACGGATGTGTACAGTGCATTACCGCAGATTTTATTGTGTGCTTCTAGAGCCAATTTTAATTCAAAATCATGTCATCTAAACACCCCAGTATGTCTCCTACAGGAAAAAGACTCCCCGGTAGGCTAGACTAAGCAATGGTTCGACATACGATATATTCCACTTACGATGAGGATATAGGGAACGCATCTCCATCATAACCTGAGTACTACCTGTAAAAAGTGTAGTTTTATGTGCGGGACTCGGACGAGAGGAGGGCTGTTATAGGAAATATTAGTGCTCTTGGAATGCCAGTTGATGGTCAGATTAGTGAAGCGAACTAAGTGTTGCATAATAACTGGTATAACGTAACTTTGAACATTTCACAAACTTTGTTTGAATTTATTCAACAATTGAACATCGTAATGGTTTATGAATCCCGCTATCCGGTGTCATCCAGATGAAGATGGATTGAGTCCCTTTTGAGTCTCAATCCTTTCAAAGTTTCTTCCTCATGTTGTCTTGGAGTGTTTCTTTTTACCACTGTTCCGTCTGGTTTTGCTGATGGGGAGCAAACACTACATCTGGATTTCAGTAAGGCTGCTTAGTGACAGCGTCTGTTAAACGCTGTACATATAAAATGGAACTGAAGAGATCACTTGTGCAACCAGTTCCCCAATAGTTGCAAAAGGAATTTTTCAAAACAAAGCTGTGTTTTTGATCCTGGGTTCAGAGTTGCAGATTCTCACCAAGTGTGGAAATGCCCTTAGTTACACAAAATAGCAATCCCTGTAAGTTTGTTTGCTCATGGAAGTCAGTCACCACTTTCTGTATGTAAAACCTACAATGCTGCAAAATGTTTGTGTACTGACAAGTCATCCGAGACTGGGTGTTAGTTTAATGCACTGTCACTTTGTGTGTTTGTGGACTGTGCTTCAAAGATGGGGGGGGGGGATTTGTTGAATTAAAGCTGAATTTTGAAGCCTGTATTTTGTGTATTTCAGGGTGAGAAGGATTGGCAGAAGTATGAAACAGCCCGTAAGCTGAAACTGCGAGTGGATGCTATCAGGCGTGAGTACCGAATGGCTTGGACTGCTCGAGAGATGAAACAAAGACAGCGAGGAGTTGCTTTATACTTCATTGATAAGGTAGGTTACATCATTGCTGAGCATGATTAGAAAAAAGGAACAGTCAAACATGCTAATCAAGTCTCACAAAGGCCCTGTTTACCCTTGGTTTTAAAATGGATGTTGAGCAATTGGTTAACAAGTGGACAGCTGAGACACTACGCCATTTACACCTGTGTCTATCCCAGTGATTCTTAATTATTTTCTGTTACGCCCCCCTTAGGAAGCAGAAAACATTTCGTGCACCCCCCCCCCGGGACTATAGATAGTATCATTTGTCTCTAAAATTATTATAAGTGCATCTCTGCATAACATTATATCCTTATTAATGTTAAAGGAAACAAAAAAAGAAAGACACATAGATCAACTTAAAACAAAGAATAACTTTAACATTGTTTTTTAGTCTGTAACAGAAAAGATTTAAAGTGAAAGTAGTAGTACTGCAACTCTCTAAACTACTACTACATTTAAAGTGCATCAATTTGCCTGAAATTAAAAAAAAAAAAAAATCCTCATTCAAACTATAAACATTTTTTGACCGACTTGAGCCATTGTTAAATATTTTTCCATTTTCTTGAGGGTTTGTTTACTGCACTTCATATCTCCTGCTCTGTGCTGTGTGTGTGTGTGCGCACGCATACTTTGAGCAAAAAACCCTGCCACCTACTGTAGTGGATGTGTAATTACACTTTATTCTAGTACAGCAAAAAAAAAAGCATGTTCCCCAGGGTCGCACACGCCCCCCTGGCATCGCACCGGGGCACGCCCCACTATTTGAGAAGGACTGGTCTATCCAGTGTTTCCAAGATGTCCAGCCAACCATTTGGGTATAAGTTTCATTGCTGCTTACATCACTTCCACTGGAAGGTCAAAGGGCCTTGTGTACAGATGTGTTAATGTTAAACCTGCAACGGTCGTCTTTATTTTCTTGCAGCTGCTCCATTTTTTTCGAGCATTGGTGCGCTGTCACTAAAACAACCACGTCCGGCACTAATGATGTATTTTCCTGTTATGTCATTGTCAGGGACACATCAGGATGCATTAGTATTTATACTTCAAAAGGTTTGGTCATATGCATCCCAGACCACCTCAGCAAGTCATTTGACTGAATGCATCTTGGTGGCCGTTTTGCGCTGTCCACTTGTGATCAGAACGCATTTTATGCATTTAAGTGTAAACAAGGTCTTATAATTGTACTTTATGTATTAAAAAGCATATGCACACTTGTACAAACATGCACATTATCATGTAACGTTATCTTGAAAGCAATTCTTTGTTTGTCGTCTTGTGTGTGTGAGTATAGCTAGCTCTGAGGGCTGGTAACGAGAAGGATGATGATACTGCGGACACGGTGGGCTGCTGCTCTCTGCGTGTAGAGCATATTAGACTGCACCGACACCAGGATGGTCAGGACTACGTGGTGGAGTTTGACTTCCTGGGCAAGGACTCCATCCGCTACTACAACAAAGTGCCTGTGGAGAAACAAGTGAGCACTGCTTCACGTTGGTCTTTGCAGTTGTCTTATTAGTTTGTCTTGCGTTTCTTTGTAGTGTGTAGCGTTTAACTGTAAATTAAAAGTTTATGCTTTAAAAATAACAGACCTTGTAGTTGATCATGCACACACAAACAGATTCCTGCTGCTTATTGTAATGAGTAACTGATGGGATGTTGCAAAATGTATTTTTTGTGCTTTCTTTTTTTTCTTTTCTATTTTTCATGTTAAAGAATTTAAATGGGCTTTAAAGAGACCATAATTATTTGGTTATTGTATGTGCTACCAGTTTTATGCTTGCTCATGTTCGCACGTGATGAACAGGTGGTTTTGCAGCTACGTGTTAGCAGATATGACACTATGATGTAATAACTTTCACCATATTGCCCACCCCTTACTTGAAACGTTGTCTGTTAAATCCACCATCATATACATCCTATTAAATAAGGTGTAATATTTTGTATTCAGGTTTTCAAAAACTTGAAACTTTTCATGGAAAACAAGGATCCAGAAGATGACTTATTCGACAGAATTTCTGTAAGCATCTGGCTTCATGTTCGGCATCATCAGTTTAATATTTGTACCTAGAGATCTGTTTTCAATCATAAATAACTTCATTACTTGGAATGCTTTATTGTCTTTTTAACTCCTTGCAGACAATCTACCTCAATAAGAAGCTGAATGAGGCAATGCCTGGACTGACGGCCAAAGTGTTTCGAACTTTCAATGCTTCCACCACTCTGCAGGAGCAGCTGGACAAACTCACTGTCGGTCAGTGTACACACACACGTAATGCAGTAGGAGCAAAGGTGCTGGCTCAGTTTCTTGCCTCCTCGTATGCTACAATTCCAGTGAGGTGGACTGGAGAAGCTGAGCCAAGACTGGAACTTGCTGAATAGTTAATAAAAATTTATAGTCCTAGCCTTTAGCAACTGAAAACTAACTCTCACATCTGTGCGTTGGACATTTATGTAAATATCGAGCATTTTGTTGATCTCGGTGGATTGAAGCTTTTTGCCAGACTTTTTACTATTCCATCTGCAAAGGCCACTTTCAGTTTTGCTTATAAAAAAATCACTCTGCATATGAAATGATATTTTCCGAACACAGCATAACACAGTGACAACATATTTATATGGTTACTTCACTGTAGAAATCAAAGTATCAGTTGTTAGCCAAAAACACATCATCTGATGTCCAAAAAATGCTATTCAGCATCCAAGAGCAGTTGGTGTCTTTGCATGTATTCCGTGGTGTTTTTATAAAGAAGTCTCAGGTTAGGAGTGTGGAATCTGTTCTGTGTGTTAACTCCGGTGGATAAAAATATCCGCTATGAGATTTCTGAAAATTAGGCAGCGTGCAAGAACTGTGTACACTGTCATCATCAGCATTCTCCTTCAGCCTTAAGTCATTATTAAATATTATTAATAGTGTTGGTAAGGGGTAATTTTGTTGATGTAGTGTCATACTGACCTTTATTTTGTACAACTGCCATTGGCATTGTGTGCGTGCGTGTACATGTACATTTGCTGTGTGTGTGTGTGTGTGTGTGTGTGTGTGTGTGTGTGCGCGCACGTGTATGGTTAGATGATATGACTGTGGAGGAAAAACTGCTGGCTTATAACCGTGCGAATCGAGCTGTGGCTATACTTTGCAACCACCAGAGGGCAGCACCCAAAACATTCGAGAAGTCTATGTTGGCTCTTCAGGAGAAGGTAAGACTGAGACTGCCTGTTAATTATTAATTGTGTAAATTATTAATCCTGTAATCACTGTAATTATATTGATGTTACTGACATGACCAACCATTTTCCTGTAATTTTGTATTCTAAGCTTTAATTATTAATCATTAAGCTGAGCTTTAACCTTGTTGCATTTTTAGTCCGAATCAGATCTGTGACCAGCGCCTGGAGCGTAGGGGTGCTGAACTGAGATCGGCATTTGTTACAGTTAATGTAAACTACTGTGCACTGGCCCTGTAATCAGCATGATGTCCTGCGGCTTTTTAGTCACAGCATTTAACAGATTTGTAACTGATAATAACCCTGAAGGCTTTCTACTTATTGAATGGGTGAAGCTTGGTCCGTGTGTGTATAGTCTGAAAGCAGGCTGAAATGAGGAGCTGATGTTCAGGGAGAGATTTTGTAACTGTTATCAGCTTGTCCTTCTGTCTGTTTATTATTCCTTAGACTCATCAGTCAGTTTGTTTTGATGTGCGTTTGTCATTTGCAATATCAGATTGCTTTTTCTTTGGCCAGTTTCTCACTGCTCATTCAAAAACCTGAAACTAGTCCAAGCAAACCCCGCCAACACTTTTATTTCATTTATTACTGATTTGAGAGACATACTGATGGCAAGTGCATTGTTTGATGCTCAGCAGCGGCGCATTGTAAACTGCAGCGTGGAAGTACTTCAAATAAGCACTTACTTTGTCTGCCTGTTAAGTAGGTTATCTTAGCAGCAAGGAAATAAAGGACCAAAAGGCTCAATGGAAAGATTTCTTTACATGTCACAATGTATAAGATGAAAAATCTACACCGTGAGGAAATTCAGATCATTTTCTTTTTTCCTTTTCTTTTTTTTTTGTTTGCTAATTGTTGTTGGAACCATACAAGAATGTACAAAAAGACTGTAACCATGTTATTTATGCAAAAATAGCTTTAAGAATCTTGGCATCCCTATGATCAGAAACTGAGCAGTTTTCCTGTTTGTGCTGTTAATTTTTTACTCAACATTTGCACAAAATAGCTGAATGTCACTATTGATGGGACAAATACAGCAGCAGTGAGCCAGATTATTCACTTTTTTATGACCTGGAACTGGTCAGCAATGGACATCTTGAACAGATGACAAAAATTATGCATTTGAAACCAAAAAAAAATCCATACAACTTGTACTTTAGGACTTGTGGGAAAAGTTTTAAATTAGAAGATTAAGTTGTGTAGCATTTTTCGTAATTAAAGTTTGATTACCTCCAAAAGTAAAAAAAAAATTTACAGGTGAGGGAATATTGCATTTACAGATTTCATTCTGACTGCGGTGCAGGAGCGTCATTGCAACACACATTGACAGCTGGTTTCTGCCTACAAGCTTGACTGATCAGGATGATGTCTGTTTCACTACAGCACACCGCTATCCAACAACTTGATCAAAGCCTGACATTCCCTGTTTGTAGAAATGACATTTCACGTCAGTGTTTTACACATCTTTAGGTAGACTGACCGTGTGTTTAAATTGGCTTCTTACCTGACATGATCTTTGCAGGCACATAACCTAGGTGAGACTAATTACACAAAATCACAAGTAATTAACATGCCTCCATGTTGCTTTGGTGTAATGTAAATGTATGTGTGTATAAACGTGAAAATGTATTTTGGTCCAACCCTGTTTGTTGCTGCCAGAAATTCATCCACAGCAACATCCGACAGGTTTTCCCCACACATATGGTACACTAATTGAGGACGGCATTCAGACAGACTTCAGAGCTTATTTTATATAAATAATCACTAGCCGATCAGTAGAGTATCAGTAGTAGGCTGTCGTTGCTTTGTGTGTTCTGCTTTTTCTGTATCCGTGTGAGGATGCTGATGCTTAGGTGGGGTGTGTGTGTGTGTGTTTCTGTAGATCAAAAAGAAAAAGGAGGAAGTGGAGAAAGCCAAAAAGGAGCTGAAGCAAGCAAAGAAAGATCACAAGGAGCAACCATCTGAGAAGTCAAAGAAGTAAGAAATCAGCACTAAAACCACTGCCATTGTGTGGTTTATTTTACTATTGTGTGTTTTGGAGTTATTTCAAGGTTTGCTTGTTGTTCGAAATGGAGCCTTTGGACATATTTTTTCAGGTAACACAAACTATTCAGACTCGCAAGGGGTGAGATTATGTAAAGAACGTAGTGAGATTTGTGCACAAAATCTAAATTAATTTTGTTTTGATCTCTAGCTGTTGACTGGTTTTATGTGATTTTGATTCACGTCTATCATTTCACAGACTAAAAGCTGAGCTTGTGGATTTATGTCTGTCGTTTGTCTTTATGTGCATGCGTAACACTAATGTTTAAAAATACATCGGAAAGAAAGAAATTGAAAGTGTGTGTGTGTGTGTGTGTAAAATAACCTTAAACTGTGAGTAAGCACTGGAAATGTAAGTAAGTGTAACTCCTACACTGCAGCATGAATGCGCAGCAGTACATCAGTGCTCATCTGCATATTGCACCTGAAGCATGTTATTTCTCTGAAAACAAGCCTCCCTCTTGCTCTCTGTTAGGCTGGTGGAGAAGAAGGAAAAAGCTTTGAAGAGACTGTCAGAACAGTTAAAGAAGCTCAAGCTGCAGGAGACGGACCGAGAGGAGAACAAGGTCATCGCTCTGGGCACTTCCAAGCTCAACTACCTCGACCCCCGCATCACTGTGGCCTGGTAAAATGTTACACATTTCACACTTCCACTCTGCACTACAGCATGGGATTTTGTCTTGCTGGTTGTGTCTGACTAAAGCTGCAGTGAAATGAATTTTGCTTTTAAAAATATGAACCCCTTTGGTGTTCGTAAACAAGAAGAGATGTGTGCGCAACCTGGATGCAAAAAGCCTCGAGTAGCCTAGCAGCTAGTCTAGCAGTCTGATGCTTCTTTATTACAAACTGGCTAAAGACTTATTTAGGAACTGTATTGACGTTTGCTAAAATGTTACCTCATTATTATGGATTACTGCTAAAAGACAGGGAGTGTTGTTCGGCTAAACTAGCACCTTTCGAAAGGCCTAAGTCTTGAAGATTCTTATTGCTCAGCTTCCTGTCACTGGCTAAATGATTCTAGGCCATGCCCTAGCCTACAATTCCCAGACTTGCAGTCATGTCTCATAGAAACATCAAGCCTTTGGAGAGAAGTTGAAGGCATATGAGTCTTTTGACTCCTACAGCTTTATTGTTTGGGGGAACATCAAGGACGTTGCAGCACCGATAGCTGAGATGCTGCTTGAACAGATCCCATAAACTCATTTGCTCCAGCTAGCTACACATGTCCATTATAGGTAATTCCTCAGTAAGAACATGACCTAGCCATCAAGCGTGATCAAGGATTGTTAAAGCTATAGAAATGAGAAATGTTGACTACCTAGTAAGCTAAAAGAGTTAATGAGCTAGTAGCAAGCCACCTTTACTGATGCAATAATTAATTAGCTGCTTATTTGAGATTAAATGAGTGCGACAAAAAATATATACAGTTGATCCTCGCATTAACGGACTAAATGGGGGGAGAGGTTGTTCGTTGACTTGAATAGTCTGATGTGAAGTGTTTTAGTGCGGGGGGTTAAAATAATGGAAATCCAAGGAAAAGCAACACTAAAGTCCATAAACGTGCTACCCAAGTATTGTACACATGACAAGCAGCATAACGACCAACATAAATAGGTAAGTACATTGAGAAAACATTGAGGTAAAAAAAACACCAAGTGATCGCAGAAAAAAACAGTATAGCTTCACAACGACCACAGCTCCACCGACGCTTGTAAGCAACTAGTAGCACGCATGCCACGGCCACCTAGTGGATAAATGCTGAACTACTGGACTCGGTTCACAACACCCGGGATTTTTAAACTTTCATACCGGACATTCTGGCTAATGGATTATGTATTCAGACCAGCGGAGTTTGCCCATTCCATCCGATATCTGTTAATGCGGTGTCCGTAGATGAGAGGATCAACTGTACATCCTCTCCAATTGTCTGTAACTACGTCTGTCTTCTGTTGGCTGGGAAAGGTGATTCGATATTATGTGGTAAAAATGAATATGTTTATGAACACACTTGATTGACACCCAGCAGCACAATGTGACATTTAGAAAAACTTCTGGCTTGCTATTAAAATTCACTGTAGTCTAATGCTACACTTTTGCAGCCAACATCAGAGTGATTAGTATTGCTCAGGGGTTTGTAAGGAATCCTGAGCCATTTATATTTATACAGATGGTCCTCAAGTTAGGATGGAGATGCGTCACACTATACCCATCGTAAGTGGAAAATATCATATGTTGAACCACTGCTTAGCCTAGCTTGGGTAGTTTAGCCTAGTTTAGGTATCTTAGCCTAACTTGGGTATCTTAGCCTAGCCTACCCAGGAGTCTTTTCCTGTAGGAGACAGAGTTTTATTTTGTTAATTTTCTGGCTAGTTCTTGTAACAATGTTCTTGGTATTTCTGGTCCCTAACCTAGTGAAGTAGCTTGAGGATGTGTTTTGATTATAGAATGTGAAACTCTTCTGAAAGTTGCTCTGGATAGGAACATATGCTAAATGCTGTAAATGTTCTAAAAATAAACTTTAATCTTGGCAGTATAATCCATAAATCCCTTAAAGTGCAATAATCTGTGCAAATTATAGGATTTGGCAATCAAGTCAAGGTTTTTATTAGTGTTTTCATGCGTAAATTTGCGCACACTCGGGAGCAGGATACAGACACTTTTCCTAAGTGTTTAGGGTTTTAATGAAGACCCAATTTTTCACCAGCCACTTTAATAGGAACACTACCAGTACACTTGTCCTTTCATCTAATTACCCAATCCAACATGTGCCAGCAGCAGAAGGCAAAAAATCATGCAGATGCTGCTCAAAAGATTCAATAAATTTTCACATCACGTGCTGGACATACTTGTATTTGTGCATCAGAAACTACTGCCTTGTGGAGAATTTCATACACAGCAGTCTTATTAAAATAAATAAATAAAAAATAAAAAAAAGTCCAGTGAGCAGCAGTTCTGCAGTCTCAAATGCCTTGTTGATGAGACCATTTAGAGGACAGTCGGCAGACTGGTTCGAGCTGAATAAAAGGCTATGGCATTCAAATCCCCACTTTATTTTTGTGAAAGCAAAAGCATCTCGGAACACACAACCCACTGAACCTTGAGGCAGATGGGCTACAGAATCGGAAGACTACGTTAGGTTTTGCTCTCCTCAGACAAGAACAAGCTTGAGAGTGGGCACAGGTTCACCAAGAAACTTTTTTAAAGTTTGGGGAAATATTGGCAGGTCTTTTTCCAGTGTTCAACTGACTTGGTGATGAAATTGGCAGATTATGTGATATGTGCCCAACCACAAGCTAGTTACATTACTGGCAACACATGAAAGTCATAATGAAATTGTGTGTTTATAATTTAAAAATCATTAATTAATCATTTGATGAGGGATTGCACACGATTCGCTTGGCTCACCAGCAAAAGCCCTGAAGGGCCACTCTGATTTTGGGACAGCACTCTGGTGACCATGCCACATCTGGTGCAAATTATAAGGGAGCGGCGGAGACAGTCTGTCCCCTTTAAGTCCATGTTTTGAAGCTGTAATTGCACCCCCCCCCTCAAATTCTCATTGTCTGCAATTCTTTGTCACTGATTGTTTGCAGCCATTGTGAACAATGAAATCAATATGCAGCTTTGCAGGATTACACAAACTCGATCCCCATCACTCACTTCTGCTTGCAGCCAAGTATATTATAATTTAATAAAGTGTAGTAAGACATATAGCTGAGATCCAGACCATATCTGTTCTAGTTGTATATGCTAATTTATACACTGTGGTTTCTCTCCGTTCTGTTTAGCTCAGTGATGTCCTACCTCTTGTACAGGCTGACCTGTGTGTGTGTGCGCGTGTGTGTGCGCGTGTGTGTGCGCGTGTGTGTGCGCGTGTGTGCGTGTGCGTGTGTGCGTGCGTGCGTTTTTCAGCTGGTCATAATAAAGATCTGTTTGTCACAGGTGTAAGAAGCATAACGTTCCTGTGGAGAAGATCTACAACAAGACTCACAGGGCGAAGTTTGCCTGGGCTATTGACATGGCTGATGTAAATTTCCAGTTCTAATGAAGAAGCTGTGCTCCCCTTTTTTTTGTTTTGTTTTGTTGTTGTTCTCTTGATTTGTTTTTCCTTCTGATTTCCAGCCTTTTTTTGTCTCCTTTTTGTTTGTTTGTTTTAGTGGGGTGTTTTGTGTTTTTGTTTTGACCATTTCGAACAGCTATTATTCATTTCTCTGTGAGGTGTCTTTTTTTTTTTTTTTTGACAGCCTTGCTTAAAAAGACTCGGGTGATGTGTCACTTGTTTTGGATTTATTTGTGTAGTAAAATGTGAATACAAAGCTGAAGGTCATGCTTTGGTTTATTTCTTTATTTTTTGCTTCGAAATGAAAAGCTCACTCATGGATCCTCTATTTTCAGCAGCACAGGAAGGCTGTTTGTGAGGGGGGAAAAAAAACAAACCTTGCCCTACAGTAACACTGACTACATTTGTGCTTAAAAGCTGTCCAAACACTGGAACATAACACCGAGCCTTTTAAATGGTTTGTACAGAAAGTGTTTCCAAGTATAGTTGAGCTTGCAACTACAAGTTCGGTACATTCCTGTGCTTGGAATGAAAGCAATAATAGTGTTTCAGAAGCGTGTGGTGAGGATGTAAGTGGAAAGTCTGCCTTTTATTATGCAAAATGTCACAGATGCAATAACTACTGGCTTTAAGACAGTTTGAGTGTCAAGTTCATATGCATAATCTGTGTGATGTCCGTAATCATTACAGTGGAAGTCACCGGTATAGATTTCCTCACACTAGACCTACCTGGGGATTTTACTGCTTTAAACCTAATGAATGGAAGCTCTTTGAATACATCGATCTTTCTGATTATGCAGGACCAGATGGATAAAAACACGTTATTTTATTTGACATGTTTCTATGCCATATGTCCCTTAATATGTTCAACAGGGTGGCTGGAAAAATCAAGACCCGATGGGAATATGTTGAGAAAAAATATCCGTCCAAACATGCTGATCAAACACTGCTTAAACGAGATGCAGCGGGTGAGATAAAGCCAAACGCTTAAGGGTGAACATGTGGCGCTACGTTGTACATAATAAGTACAAAGTTTGCTATATGTAGTTGCACTCTTATTGATTCCTGACTGGTTATGACTCGCATAACCATATAAGGCAATGTTAACAATTAATGTAACTGATTTTAAGAATATGTATGAGTCATTCGTATCTTTCTCCCATTAGTTAGGTTAAGTAACCCACTCAGTCACATGCACACAGAGGCGTGTGCTATTGTAGGAAAATAATTAAGATGCTGAGATGCAATGTTGCTACCTTTAGCAGCCTGAAGATGATCATTTTCCATTAACAGCATGCTGCTGTTCTTATACCGCCATCACTTGTGTTTTTTTTTTAATTACATGTCCTTATTTATTAAAGGATATTATTTTTCTCCATTTATAGTTTGCATGTAATTTGTTGGAATATCTGTGAAACAAGTTCCTTATTGTTATCACTTCTGTATAGCAGCTATAAATAGTTGCTCCTTCTCCATCCTTTCTTTTATGAGACACACAATGCAGCTTGGCATGTTGCTGTGAAACTGCAAAGCCCACAGTCCTTAAGAATTTCCAGTGACTGAAACTGTATCTCTGACTGTTTCAGAGCACCGACCCCAGAGACCGTGCAAATGCAAAATTCATCGAATCCTCATGCAACAAACTTTACCATATCAACAATAACAAACTTGGTAACATTTCTATGGATATACAGTGGGATGCGAAAGTTTGGGCAACCTTGTTAATCCATGATTTTCCTGTATAAATCATTGGTTGTTACAATAAAACATTACAGTTAAATATATCATATAGGAGACACACAGTGATATTTGAGAAGTGAAATGAAGTTTATTGGATT
>JAQMCW010000032.1:19755044-19774280 GCA_030068335.1 Chrysichthys cranchii | reverse complement strand
GTGTGTGTGTGTGTGTGTGTGTGTGTGTGTGTGTATATATATATATATATATATATATATATATATATATATATATTACACATACATACATACGAGCCCATGGCACAGTTAAGAGAAAAGTCTGTAGAAAAGTCTCTTCATACACTGTATATGGTTTTAAATGATCGATTAATAGCGTGATATTTTTAGACCATGTACTCATGCTGTGAAAATTTCAAGCCGTAACTTCAAGTGTCTGTCCGCTGTCTGTACATGACTCACCAGAGATAATGACTGAGGAACCAGGATCGATAGCGCCGCTGTTGGGCCGCACGCAGTAGCGACGTGGCGCGGTTGTCTTCACTTTGAAGCATATTTTTTTGTCGGACGGGTTTTGGAGCTTCAGGTTGGTGGTCACAACATCTGTGAACGGACCTGTGAGTAAAACCATCCTCAGTGAATTTGACTTGAATGTACTTAAACACAAAGATTCTTTTCAGCAACTGTATTAACAATACATCACAACATATATAGGCTCGCTCATGAAGTTTCAGCAATTTAAAACATACTATAGAAAATCTGTTCATATGTCATGACACACAAAAAAACTATCTTAAGTAGGAAAAGGAGGTGGGAAAACAGATAATCAGCATCCTTAATGTACTGCTTCCAGTTGCCAATTTTAACTCCACCATAATGCCGATCCCTATTTTCCATGCATGTCTCACATAAAGCAGTTAGGCATTAGGGGTAATACGTGCCTAGCTCAATTTGCTCAGGAGCTCAGAGTTCTGGGCAGTAATATCTGTAAAGAGCATCAGAGGAAACATCCAGGACATGACTAGGATTCAATCCTAAGAGGCAACCAGGTTTAGCAAAGTGCCTCCCAGCTCCAGTCCTGAGGACACACCGTCCTGCACCGTGTCAGATTTCCTTTTCACACACCTGATCCACTTCATCAAGGGTTTGTTAATTAACTGATGCATTGCATTAGGTGTGTCCGGAGTAGGGGAAACCTGAAACCATACACAGCAGTGGGTTTAAAACCACACCCCATCACAAGAAGTGCTTTTCTGTTATTATCCAAGATGTATGCACTCCTGAACAAAACTTTTTGTTCACATTAAACCTACACAGCAGCAAACATTCAGGACTACAACCACGCTCATACTCACACTAGGGGACGAGTGGAGTCCATGTTTTAAGGCTGATTTACGCTTGATGATAAATACGCAATGCTCATGTTGGCCACCACGCATATCCTGTGGTCGTTTGGTGTGCAGCTTTTGCCCATCCTCAGAAATTAACGTGACGCGAGGCTCCCGAGTGGCACAACAGAAAAGCATTCACCTATCAGATGGAGAGCACCAAGAAGTTCCAATCCTGATGATGCCACAGCCATCACATGGCTGGGAGCCCGTAATAGCAAAACTGGCCTGTGTTCTCATAAGGCGCTTTCACGCTGAAGGGACTTTTCATAGTTCATAGAACTGTTGGGAAGTAGTCCCCTTTTTTTGTGTTCGCACCGCAGGAACTGAGGACGATTATAGTTATACATCTTGTATATCTAAAAACTTATAATGCTGAGGAGCTTTTTAGCTCCTACTTCAGGGAAGGTACTTTCCTAGTGCAACAGGAATCATGAGGGACGTATATGTTCGGTGAAAGGCGTTAAGTGCAGTGAAAGTTTTTGAGTCATACAGTTATTTAATCAATCAGTGTGCATTACACTAACAGGATAAGACGGACAGAAAGGCACTTTTTAAAATAAAAATCCACATGATATGTGGTAGGTAAAATGAGAGAAGCTGAAGCCCAACGTGGAGTGGAGGTCAAATTAAACTGACACTAAAAAAAAGGACTGTAAGAGCTTGAATTAAATATATGTGCGCTGCCTCTCTTTATATTCCAATAAATCTAAATGTAAACAAGACAATGTGAGCAGTACGAGAGGAGGAAACGTGATACATTGCTCGAAATCATCACTAAAATCACTGAAAAAAAAAAATCATCAAAATTCTGCGGATTTTCTAATTGGGAGATTGTCTATATGAAAACTGTTTGTAGCTTCGTATTGAATGGGAAAACCTAAAAGAACAAAGTGCAACTCGCAGCGCATGCACTTCCTCTCGGAGATATGCATCGTGAGGGGGAATACGTGACATGTTGGCTGAAATCGCTAAAATCACTACCAGTGGATTTCCTGATTGCCAGATCGTCTATAAGAAAAATCTTTGCATCTCCAGATTGAACAGCCGAACAAAGAACAAAGTGCAATTCGCAGCGTGTGCACTTCCTCTCGGAGATGTGCATCATGACATGTTGGTCGAGAAAATCACTGAAAATAATCCCTAGTAGATTTTCTAACTGCCAGATAGTCAAATCTTCACATCTCTGTATTCCAGTTCGACTGTAAACGCTCAGAGTCGTTACAGCCTTACATCCATGTGAATCGTTAAGGTGTGGAAACGACGCCTCATAGCATTAAAATAAATTTTTTTTTAAAAAAAACAAACAAAAAAATACACGGATAAACAGAGAGTCAGTCCAGACTGAGCCGATTTCGCTACTGGCGCTGCAAATGCAGACAGAGAAAAGTCTCCTGAAGGTGTGTAGTTCTCAGGGGAGCTCCCCGGGGGGTTGATACTGTCAAAAAGTTCCTAGAACTCTTTGGTCCGAAAGCACCTATAAAGAGGGGTGGCATACTGTCTCTATCCCCCATCAATCACAGCGACATGAACCAACCTTAGCCATCTGGGAACTCATGCGTTCAGAAGTGGGTGGATAGCGCTTTCCTCCGTGTGTGTTACACCACCCCCTGAGGTTGTCGTGGCAGCAGATCAGTATAGATGTGGTCGCTGGCTTCATGTGCCTTTGAAAGACGCATGATAGCCTTCTCCCTCCCTGTTTGGTAGCCATCATGTGATAGGGGACAGCTGTCTAGTGCACATGTGTCAAGGTGGTCCATAAAAGCGCCACTGTGGGTGCAGGTTTTCATTCCAACCAAGCAGGAGCCACACCTGATTATACTTGTTTAATCAGTTGAGATTGGCTTTCAGTTAACTCAGGTGTGAGTTGTGCTTGGTTGGAATGAAAACCCGCACCCACAGCGGCCCTTTTATGGACCACCTTGACACCCCTGGTCTAGTGGAAGGTAAATGGCCAGGACTAAATTAGGGAGAAAGCTTATTATAAAATTAATATGACACATCTGCATGCTGCAATACAAGCGTACATAGTGGAGGCAGAATAGCACCATGTAACGATGCGTCTGCTACTGAATAAATGAGCAATGGTTGTGTCTCAGATCACATACTAATGTCAATAACGTAAAGATCACTAACAGCTTTCCTATTACACTTAGTGCTTGAATTTTTTAAAAAAGGGGAAAAAGTCTCCTTTGTGCGCCAACCTTCTGGATTTTCTAGATTACTTAATATTTTGGAATGTACAGTGAGGATTGTTATTTGATTTTATTCACGAAGACCCTGACAACAATCACAGTGACTTTCGCTGTGCATGAAAATCACTAAACATTACAGTTTGACTGAGAAGCCAGAAAGTTTTTTTTTTGTTTGTTTTTGTTTTTTTTCTGATGTGCCACTTTCAATCCTCCAGGTGTACACAAGACATTCAAATGAGTATGTGGACACACACATGTGCACATGGTGAAAGTGAAGTACATTTACACCATTAAAGTTTGGAAGTGAAATTTTTCTCTTTGCCTTTGGAAAACAATTTTTGATGCAAGAAGTACATTTGTATAACCAGTGTATACGAGTCCTTCATCATTCAATCCAAGCTTCCACCTGAACTGTCTAGCTGCTTGTCATCTTGTACATTCTCCAAAGGTTGCTGGCTCTCCATTATTTCTGTCAACTGGTCATTGACTGGACGCTAGACTTCTTTCCTGATCATCAGCATTATATTCATTACAATCTGATGACTTCTATTGTGAGCTGTTTCTCCTTAATGATGGGGTGGAACTAAAATTGTAGTTAGTTAGGTTCATGTTTTTCATACTTGACCAGTTAAGGTCAACAAGCTTGTTCAAAGAATAAGACTGTGCGATTTGACAACATATCGATCTTTTGATATAATAAAATCATGACACATGCTGTAAAGCATCAATATAGTCATCACGTCTACTCATTTTGCTACTTGCTAATATTTATACAAGATCTGTACCAACTGGTTATCTTCTGCTCCTTTTATTGAAGAAATTATAATTTCTATAAATGCTGAATGACGATCCCTGAACCTACAATGACCCTTGTTGCTATCTTGTTGGCAAAACCTTAGCAAAAGTACATACTGTAATAAACTGCATCTGTAAGAAACTGAACATTTCACTTTTCCACACAGTCTCCACTGCAAGATGAAGCATATCATTCAATTAGCTTCTGTATTCCTGCAGAGAAGAAGTTTGTTGGCTGCTCCCAAAGCCAGGTGAGCACCGCTTCCTTTACTTCATCATCAGAGGTGAAACTGCAACCACGCAGCGCCTCCTTCAGTGGAACGAAAATGAGAATGGTTCAGCACCAGATCCGGGCTGTAAGGAGGACATGGAAGACGTTGGAACCCGAGCCGTCGCACTGTCTCTACTACCGCTGCTGCCGTATGAGGACGTGCATCGTCATGGTGCAGCAAGACTGTTTTGGACAGCGTTCCATTTCTTTAGCTGTGAATTGCAGGTTCAAGTTCATTTCGCAGCAATGCACAGTCATTTACACTGTTCACTATTTGCCCCTGTGCTTGGAAAGTGCACCAGAATAGGCTCCTTCTTGTCCCAAAAGAACATTAACATGATTTTCTTGAGGGAGGGCTGACTTGTAAATTTCTTCTTTGCTGAAGAAGACAGATGTCTCCACGCCAAGTTTGGGCTCTTGTGCTCCAGGTTACACCCAATTTAGAAGCTGCCTTTACTTTTTGATTCTCCCTCATATATGGTGAGGAGCTATGATATATTTTCACCATGTCACCCATCACTAGATGAGAATCCAAGTTTAGAGAATACAACCGAAATACTCCAAGACCACTGGCCCTAAAGAGTCCTGTCCTGTTATCAGAATGGCATAGATGTTCCAGTGCAGAAGACACTGATGTTTTAATCCATTCCACACATGCCAAAAATGTTCCAGAGATTGAAATGTAGATAAACAGGGCTAAACAGGCATGCACAGAAACGCTACAGCTAACTGTATTTCAGTCAGTCTGATTAAGTTAGGCCACATTACTATGTACACCTGTCTTGTAACTACAGACATCAACCATTTATTCAGGTGAGCTGCTTCCCAGGACATGAATCCCTCAATACCACCCAAGACTTATCTAGCTTGTCGTGCATACTCAAATTATACTCAACTTATTTTTTTTGTACACAGTGTGTGTAAATCTGAACTCCTGTCAGTTATTGGATTGTTCTCCAGCCTTTTGAGGAACACGGACACTTCTCCATGTACTCCACCAACATACATGAACATCCCACTGACCATGTCGGAGTCAGTCCTGTGAAGCGTCCAACATCTAAATAATATCTGGTCAGATGTAGTCCAGATTCATATACGGACTTGGGAAAGGAGCAGTGACACATTCGGTTCGTTGCTACAGTGCACCTATACATCAGGTGTACTTTACAAATTGATCAAAGTCTACTCCTCCTTTCGGCTGTTCCTTTCATGGGTCTCC
Organism: Chrysichthys cranchii; assembly: GCA_030068335.1. Classification (NCBI taxonomy): domain Eukaryota; kingdom Metazoa; phylum Chordata; class Actinopteri; order Siluriformes; family Claroteidae; genus Chrysichthys; species Chrysichthys cranchii. Next base: position 19,768,613 of record JAQMCW010000032.1, on the reverse strand, counting down.
ACATCGAATCATCTGTCTCCATCTAACTCTATTCTCTGCATTCTCTTTTCTCACACCAACTAACTTCATGTCCTCTTTCACTACATCCATAAATCTCCTCTTTGGCCTTCCTCATCTAGGTCTCCTGCCTGGTGGTTTCCACCTCAGCATCCTTCTACAGATATATTCACTCTCCCTGCTCTGGACATGTCCAAACCATCTCACTCTGGCCTCTCTAACTTTATCCCCAAAACATCTAACATGCACTGTACCTCTGATGGACTCATTTCTGACAAATTGCTCAAGTGTGTCTGATTAATTAACCCAGTGATCACCATGATAGCTCACTTCTGCCCAATAAGCAAACCCTGGAGTGAGCTCAGTTCCCCAAAGCCATGTGAGCATCGTCATCATGAGGACAATGTCAATCAGCACAGCACTGACTGGTGGACATACAGCAAAGCTACTCAATGAAACACCCAGTTCCCTGCTAACTAGCTACTGTCCAGCTTCCTACCTGCGTTTCCTTTTTTAGGGGCTAGTTAGTTAGCTAGCTAGCTAGTGAATCCCGTTTCCTGGCACTGATAGTAAAAGGGCACGGCATTCACTACTACTAGCATTGCGTTAGCTCGGAAATGAGCCAGGAGCTTTTTTAATGCCATTTAGCTGTGAGTAAAAGCTCAAGAGTTCACTTCGCTAGTTTAATTCCTCCACAGGAAGCCAAGTGACCGAACAGAAATGAACGCAAATTCCCCTAAACTGCCATTTTGGCAGCCGTGCTAAAGCTCAAACACACTCGTAAAACAACCCGTGGTGTTATTGTTATTATTATTTTATTAGAGGCCTAGAAATCCTCGTCACTTCATTCAAAATGGCGGCAGTGGATACGAGGTGTAAGCGGGCTTTAGCGACGTTTAACGCCGGAGAGCTCTTAGCTAGCTAGCCATCGTTAGCTAACAGCACCAAGCTGAATTAGGTTAGCTAACTAGCTAGCTCAGTAATCCGCTGACAAGCGCCTGCCTGCCTGGCTCCATCCAGAGAAGAGCAACGTATGGAGTTATTTTTATTTACCTTTGAATTTCAGATCAGATGGCGGGTCGAGAATTAAGACTTGCTCTGGTTTGGACATGTTGTCTAAGCAGTGATGTTTTCCCGCAGCCAAAAAAACAAACAAAAGCAAGCCGGCGTGGCTGTTGGCTTAGCCGAGCTGTGTGAATATTCACCCAAACACAACACTCAATCTCACTGAGTCACACAGGAGCAGGGAGCGCGCGCACGGGCACGGGCACGACACCGGTGGCGCGCCTTGCGATGTGCGTGCCCGTGACACCTATCTCCTCTTGAAAGTTTCTTTATACAGTATTGTTATTTATTTAAAGCAGGAGAAACTGGCTTATTAGGAATCATCTCTGAGCTTCCTGTATTGGCAATTAAAAAAACTGTAATAAATTATGAAGACTTGGACTTATTGATTGGGTGTATAATAATAATTGCACTAGAATAAAATGATCTGAAAGTATTATTTTTCCTCACACGAGAACATCACACGTTTCCTTCAAGAGATGAAAGACCTTGAAAAGCTCTTGAAAATAATGATACATTTAAGATGGTGTGGTCAGCACTGTCACCTTACAGCAAAAAGGTCCTGGGTTTGGTCGACCCGGGCGACTTTCTGTGTGGAGTTTGCATGTTCTCCTCGTGTCAGCGTAGGTTTCCTCTGGGTACTCTGGTTTCCTCCCACAGTCCAAAGACATGCACAGAGTGGATTAGGCCAACTGGCTACTCTAAATTGGCCGTAGGTGTGCATGTGAGGGTGAATGGTTGTCTGTCTCTGTGTGTCTCCCTGCGGTGGATTGGTGACCTGCCCAGGGTGTACCCCGCCTCTCACCCGAAGTCAGCTGGGATTGGCTCCAGCTTCCCCCCGCAACCCTGAACAAGATTAAGTGGCAGAAAATGAGTGAGTGAGATCTTTGACAGGAAAGAAAGTAAGAAAACATTTTCTTTCCTGTTATGCTTGTTTTCTTTAATTATATTTTCAAAAGAACAAGGGCACTGTTCCTCTTAGACAGCCAAATCAATTTATTTGACTTTCTCCTCACAAACAGAAGATAATAAGAAAACTACTGTGTGAAATGTGTTATTGTAAAATTATTGAAAAATTATTATTTGAAAACTATTATAAGGAAATAAGCTCATTTCTGTGTCACTCCTTATCACTGTGTTGTTATAATGTGATATTATGCAGTAAAACAGTATAGTGTTTTGTAATTACTGTGTAAATATGTAACTATCCTTTTATTATGCTAAAACAAACATCACATATAAGTTGCAATTAGCCATTATAGGATGCATTTACAAATCAAGAAATATAATGTCCATGCCTGTATTTCTTCATTTATTTCTTCATTTTTGTATTTCCTCTCCCTTACCTTTTATATATATGCCTGTCTCCTGATTCCCAGTTGTTGGTTGATATCAGACTTTAACTGCTTTGCCCAAACACCTTCTCTTAATAGTCTACGTCAGTACATTAATGGTGGCATGGACATGACATCAAACTCATAATTATATGAAGTGCAAATTCATAGCAGATTTCATAAAGTAAATTTATTTGTCATGTACATTTTACAATTCATTTTCACACATTCATAGGTTTTCATCTTGCAGGTTCACATGCAGACACTTCACATGCAGAGTGAATTTTTTGATAGAGAGTTTTTGATCCTGAACTTTTTTTTTTAGCTTGGCTCTCGTCTCTCTGGAGCAGTCCATTTGCATTTCTCCACTTGAAATATTGATGAGACAGATGTTATAGTACATATCTTTGATAGTTAGGTTACTCATGTACTTTACAAATTAACAAATGATTCCTAAATGTATCTTGAAAATCATAAGTATGTAAAGAAAATGTGATTTGGAATTATAACATGAACACCGCAAGACATAAATAAGGATTAATAGTTGATTAATGTGAAGATTGTACTCACAAAACATTGTTTACAGTCAGTTACAGATTTATTATTATGGATTTGCAGTTCATACCTATATAAGAGTTTGGAAATAAAAACTGCACACATAAAACCCACAATATCTTAATTTATACTTACTTTGTGTCGCATACTGATGTTCTGGATTTGATCTTGAATCAAACTAAAAAGGAAATTCAAATCTCAAGCTTACGTCAATCTTTTTTTTTTACCAGAGCTTTTCCATGTGGATGGATAGTTTATTGAACACTCAACATAGATAGTCTATGTAGCCTTAAATCTTCTGACGTACTTGTCATCATTTAAGAAATGAACAATATTTACATTATGATAATAATATACAAATAATATCACATTGTATGATTATTTTCCAATTCTGTAGTATCACTGTGTCCAAAAGGTGAGATGTTAGATGTGTTTTTGAAAACACTTGTTTTAGATCATTCCTCATCTCTTGTCTTGACTGCTGTTCTTGAATGTGAAAAAGTCACCCCCTTATAAATAAGCACAAAAAAACCCCCAATCAGATGAATAAATAAAGAACAAATGAATTAATGACTAATATAATACAATATAATTATGCAGTATCACAACTGCAGCACTTGTGCCTATGGCCAAATCACCTCAGTGCTGATATTCAGTACAGCAGCACTCTTGCGAGTGTGATATTATAATATAATATATCCTCCTGAGACCCAAACTCTAATTTTGTGTGCCTTGTTCCTTCTCCTGACTGTTTCTGTTTTTAGTAACTCATAACTATTGATCATTGTATCCAAACAGGAAGAAGTTTGGAAAAAGAGTAATACCCAATTGTCCTCATAAGAGGATCTTACAAGGAAATACACACAATGCAGTTGGGGGAAAATGTGATGTCCTCATATGAGGACAATGGGGTCTCAGGAGGACAATATAATATAATATAATATAATATAATATAATATAATATAATATAATATAATATAATATACAAAAGAAATCTCAGACTAAACGTAATACGGAAAAAAACTATTAATAACTAACTAATATCTAAATAATAAATAAATACATAAACTAGAATAAGAGTCCTCATCTCATAAATCTTAAACCATGCATTGAAAAATGTGATAAATCTGCATACTTGTGTACATACACAATTCTTCAATTAATCTAAACGTAAAATACACGAATTAATAAATATGAATAAAAATATATTTTTTAATAAATTAAGAACGACATATATGCATAGCATATATATGTATCTAGCAAGATAGCGTAAAATATTTTACCGTATTAAAGGAATAATAAACAAAATCACATAAAAACAATACCCAGATAGATATGTGTGAGATTTATATTTAATAATGGACTGCATTCTTCAGAAAGTGCAGGTTTGCAAAACACCGCCACATTTCCGCTTCCGCTTATGGTTGGAAATGTTTGCGCATGCGTACTGCACCTCACGAGCAGGCCCCCAGATACGCGCATGCGCCTTGCGACTCGGCGATGAGGCGCAGTTACGGGTAGTGACAGGGCTCAGTGTGATCCCGGCGCTGCGCTCTGTTCCGTCCTTCGGCACGGTTTAGCTTTAGCTTAGCTTCCCCCTCCAGTTGTTGTCGCCTCATCGGCACAGACCACTTTTAAATGTAGGACCAGGACAAGATGGCGGGTATGTTAGAAGTCCACTTGGGTTGCAGCATAAAACTGAACGACTAGTGCTTTATTTACAGTCTTTGGCCGTTGCCTTTGATCGCATTAACGTTAGCTAGCTAATTGTCTGTTAATAAATTTGAACGTAAACACATGCTAGCCTGCTAGTCCTAGTCTGAGCTAGCTTAGCCAAATTGAGGTGTAGCTCGGTGGTAGTCACGACTGAACTCGTTTTCATGTGTTTGTCACAGATATTTCGCTGCTTCAGGAAGACTCTCAAGAGGAGATAGACGGATGTAAGTATTATGGTGTGTGTTCAAATGCCAAATGGTGCGCTTTTCAGCTTTGGTGTCCACACACACACTGTCATCCGGCGGTCTCCGGCTGGACGTTACCTCAAGCTAAGCTGGCTAGTTAACTGCGCTGGTTAGCTCGCAGCTACACCGGGCAAAGTTTGCTCCTCGGACAGAGGCCTACAGTCAGGTTTAGTGCTTAGCGGAAGTTCATTTTAGCCCTGTGTTTCTGTTTGTGCGCCTGGAGTATTTATTTAAACATAATGTCGAGATATTTTTGGTACAAACTAACAGGGAATTTCAGCTTGGACAAAAACGGAAATGGGTGATTTGGCTGTCCGACTTCCAGCTCGTACAGAAGTGTTTTATCATGTAGGACGTTTAATGTGGAAACATGTCAGAGTATTTGGGCTTGTGCAGTCATGTAGAAGGGTCGGGTCTTCTCTTGTGTTTGGTAGGAACTCTGACATCTTAAGCTGTTTCTTACACTGAAGCCGGGTCTCCCAGGTCCAGAGCTGGGAATCCACAGGGATTTGGATATTTAGTGATTTTTGGTTGCTCCTTTTATTGGTTATTAATATAGTAGTCCGATCAATCAGGGGTCTTTGAACAGGAAAACTGGTTTGAAGTCAGGCTCTCCACAACGCCTATAAACGGAGAAAGCCAGGAATATTACTCATCACTAGATAACCCAGGTAGCTGTCAGGTAGTGGCGTGATGTCCGAGTTACATATCTGACAGAAACACCTCATAGGGGAGGTATGCGCAGTATTTCTGCTGTATCAGATAGGACTTACTAATGATGCACTGTGAGCTGAAGACGTGCCCAGTTTGGTCTGTGTGGAAGCACAGGATAAAAAAATTACTCCTGTAAAACCATCACTGCAACTGCTTTCCTGATGGAAATGGGTACATGGAGGGGAGGGGGGAGTATAGTGTCCAGCTTGAAAACGCATCCACGTGGAGCTCTGTGTCATGTCTGCACTGCTGACTTCATTGCCTGATGGTGTTTTGCCTCTTATCTGGACTGTCTGACCCTGACTCGGCTGTCATATTTGCACAATATACAAAAACAAAACAATCAAGCGGCATGTCTTGACTTTCAGCGTGTTTTTTTTTTTGCTAAACCTGTCTGTGTGCATATTCTGGTGAATCTTGTTCAATGGGTAAAGGTCTTCATCACTACCAGAGTGTGCGCTGGGTGGTGGGTCCTGCTCATAATATTTCCAATGTCTCTAATAGTTGGTGTGGATGACTACAGCTCAGAGTCTGACGTCATTATTATACCTTCAGCCTTGGATTTTGTTTCACAAGATGAGATGCTGACACCCCTGGGGAGGCTGGATAAATACGTCACGAGCGAAAACATATTTAACAGGTACTCAAATGCACGCTTCATGAGATGTATGAATGTATTGGCTCTCATTAGTATGTACTTTTACTAGTGTTGGTTTTAGACTATAGCAATTAGAGGTAGCTCCCAAGGTAGTTTTTTTTAGTAGTTAATGAGAGGAAAAAGAATAGAATGTCTTTAATATTTGAATGCCTTGCATACCTAGGGACGTCCGCGTGTGTTAATTTTGACATGTTGTATTCCAGAGATGCTTGCCATAGCACACACCTCTCATTAGTATTTTATTCACAGACAGATGGTGGCTCGCAGTTTGCTGGACACGCTAAAAGCAGTTAGTGAGGATGAGAGGGATTGTATTGCAGTCCTCGAGAGAGTCAGCAGACTTGCGGAGGACTCGGGTAAACCACAGTTTGATCCCTCAACAAATTTCTCTGTTTTTTTCTGTTTGCTTTTCGGCATTAGAATTGAACTCCCTCATTGTTTTGTCTTAAAACTACGACGGAGTATTAGGGCCACACACGAAGAAGAAAATTTTTTTTTGCCATGACGAGATTAAAGTCAACATGTCGAGATTAAAGTCAACATCTAATTTCGACTTTCTTCTCGACATGTCTACTTTAATCTCGTCATGGCAAAAAAGAAAAATTTCATGCCTCGTTTAGATGATTTGGTCAAATTGTACTTCAGAATCTGGTTTAGCAATAAAGAAATCCTCGCTGTTTTAGCGCAGAACCACAGTGTGATCATTAGTGTAAGGACACTGAGAAGGTTGTGCCGAAAACTTTGTTTGTTCAGAAGGAGAAATCATACAAATTTGGAAGAAGTGACCACATTCTTGCAAACTGAAATTGCTGGAAATGGGCAGATGCAGGGATATCGATGGTTCCACCTGCATGCAATACAGAGAGTTTATGTTGCATCACAAAATACAATAAGACAACTGGTCAAGTTGCTTGATCCAGCAGGTGTGTGTGCGCATGTCTGAGACTGCAGGTATGGAGCGCTTGCTCTCTAGTTTGAATGTCGAGATTAAAGTCGACATGGCGAGATTAAAGTTGACATTTGATTTCGACTTTATTCTCGTCATGGCAAAAATTTTCTTCATGTGTGGCCCTAATACTCCGTCGTATAAAACAGTGTGTACTTTCCTAGAAAGGTGATGTTATATTTAGAGTATCCAATGCCCTTGCTGAGTCTCAGGTTTAGTGGTACAAAGAAATCTGCTCCCTTTAGCACCCATTAATGTTTAATAGGACTGCTGTGACTTATTAAAGTGTTTATGCCATGATGCTACTGTACAAACCTTGTAAAGCAAAATCTAAAGGCCCATCCTTTTTGTGTGTGTGTGTTAGGACTTGCACATCTCACTAGCTTGTTAACCCTTACCTTTGATGTCCCCTCGAGATGTCTAGTAAAATGTCCTTGCTGTCCAGGACAGGGAAATGTGATGTAGCTGGTAATTTTTTGAAGGTTCTTGGTGAAAACATGGCCCTCTGTGTGAAGCATGTCGCGCTCATGTTTTTTCTGAACATCCTTTTTCAAGACAGCCAAAGCTGAAAGAAGATCCAACGAAAGAAATTTGTTCTGCTGCAAGGATGCTGTTTTCCAAGTGGGCTGATGTCACACTGACATTCACCATATGCCGAATCCTTTAGCATTGTGACTCTGAAACATGACCCGCTTTTATCATTGTGGTCCCTCGATGAGTGATCGTGTTTAATCCTGGTCGTATTAATGTAACGGGCTGTCCATGTGTTTTCAGAGCCTACGGTTCGAGCTGAGCTTATGGAACAAATTCCTCATATCGCCATTTTCTGCCAAGAAAACAGGCCTTCCATTCCCTTTGCATTTTCAAAGTATTTGCTGCCCATTGTAGTGAGATATTTAGCTGACCAGAACAACCTGGTAAGTGTGCATGTGTTTAAACATGCATCTTTTGTTTCTATTTCTGTTACATGTACTTGTATGGAGTTACTTGGTAGTGGTAGTCTCGGAAATGAATTTAATCCGAGACTTTTTAAAAAAAAATTTTTTAATGAGCTTCAGAATGCTGGATTCCACCATTACATCAGTAAATAGATGTTCAGCTGTTTCTCCTTTTTTAAAAAATCATTATGCCCATGCTTGTTCATATTAGGAATTCCACATCTGGGGGTCAGGAGCATAATGGTGTTTATGGGGTGTGGTGTATTGCTATCATGCCACTATGCATAGTACAAGTGAGAGTACTACGAGTTTCACCTCAGTGTTATCTGTGTTTCCTGTTTGCTCTAATCTCCAAACAGGTTAGGAAGACGAGCCAGGCAGCCCTTCTGATGCTTCTGGAGCAGGAGCTTATAGAGCGGGCAGACATTGAGAATCTTGTCTGTCCTGTCCTTGTTGATCTCACCGCCCCAGACAGCAACGATGATGTCAAGACTGAGGCTATGGCAGTGAGTTTTTCAACAGATAACTTGACCTTCTGACCCTATGACTTGCTTTTTTTCTTTCCCCCAGCGTTTTCCTTTTAACACTAATATCTAAAAACAGATTATTTGCAAAATGGCGCCCATGGTGGGGAAGGATATTACAGAGCGCCTCTTCCTTCCACGCTTCTGTGAGATGTGCTGTGACTGCAGGATGTTCCATGTACGCAAGGTGGGCAGCTCTCATTGGTTGTTTCGCAAACATGAGTGCAGTGAAGGACAGTCTTGTTTTTTTTGTTTAAGACGGATTGTGGATATAGAAGTGGCCGCATTGTAACGTAATGCTTCACATTTTCTTCACTTGACAGGTGTGCGCAGCAAATTTCGGTGATATCTGTACTGTTGTCGGGGGAGAAACTACAGAAGAATTACTGGTATGGATGTTTTATTTGCGCTTGTGGTTTTAAAACGATTACAGCGCATGCGTTTGCACAGAGCTGTACGTAAACAGAGTGCAGTGCTGTTAGAAACGTGTAGCAGCGAGATATGAAAAGTCTACAGCGGTATGCTTGTTGCTTTTTGAGTGTAGTTTTGCATGTTATGTACCTGCAAGGATTTCCAAAAACGTTCTAGGAGGGTTACTCTAAATTGCCCCTAGGTATGAATGAGAACGTGAGCTTGTGTGTAGTGTCCTCTGCAGGCTTGGTGGCCCATCCAGGGTGTATTCCTGACTTGTTTTTGCAGCATGTGCTACAATATTATCACACTGTATAACCCTGTTGCATGTTGGTCAAGAAAGATTAGGCTTACTCATGTATAAAGATCATCGCGTGACCACTGGTGTAATTATGAGGAAGTTTGTGTACTCTGATTTGTACTTGCCTATACAAGCCAAACCTGTATGGTATGCCCATCCCATGTTGTCTGCATTACCTGTTTGGGTGTCTACTATAGCGGTAATCTCCCCCCCCCCCTCCAGTCCATTTTTTTTTTTTTTTTTTGACCTAAGAAGTCATAATCACCCACGTGTAGTTTTGCTATTATAGCTTGTAATATAAACAGATGTGATTTTTGATATGAATTAAAGTGCCTATTCTAAAGGCTTTCCTTTCCAAGTGTGGCCTGATTGTTTTTCCTTTCTTCACTGCATTGTCTTCCTGTGCAGCTGCCACGGTTTTTCCAGCTCTGCTCAGATAATGTGTGGGGAGTACGGAAGGCCTGCGCAGAGTGCTTCATGACCGTGTCCTCGGCAACCTCTCAGGAAGTGCGCAGGACCAAACTCTCATCTCTTTTCATCAACCTCATAAGTGACCCCTCCCGCTGGGTGCGTGACTTCCCTCTTCCCTGGGCAACTGCTCTGAGGATGTTTGTTTGTGTAGATAAATGGGATATTTTTTTTCTGCCCTGGAATCTGGGTGAGGATCATTATTTACAGATGTGAAGTGCAGTGTTATGTATTCATCATTCAGTTTTTATTTATTTATTTTTTATATGAACTACACTTGCGATCTGAAAGTTTTTAAAACATTTAGGTGTTTGCTGCATGTAGTATTCAGCTAATTGCTGCATGCTGTATGTCTCTAACAGGTGCGCCAGGCAGCGTTCCAGTCTCTGGGCCAGTTCATCTCTACATTTGCCTGTCCAAGCACTAATGTGGGCCAGTACTTCAAAGAGGGCACAGAGGAGGCTGACAGGAGAGGCCAGCAACTGCACAACCGGTAGGAAATATCTTTACAATGCAATACTTTTTTTTTTTTTTTTTTTTTTTTTGCTCACGCCTGTACTACTTTATATGTATGTTTATATTTGGTGGACACTTCTACACGGAGTATCTCTAAAGAAGTGGAAACGGCCGACAGTGCAACTATTGGGTATTTGCTCATCTATACTGATTCACGACCTGGAAGACTATAATGCTAGTTTGTACAAGTGCTGTGGTAGTCTTGGCTGTTTCTGGAGCTAAATAAGTGCTGAAAACAGAATAGAGAAAGGTGTAAAGACTTGCACTGTATGGCAAAAAGTTATAATAAACTCCTCTCTTCTATGAATGATTTCTTCTAGAGTTTGGATTATGGCTGTGAGGATTTGTACTCATTCAGCCACAAGAGCATTAGTGAGGTTGCGGTGAGGAGGCCTGGGGGCTGTTCACTGGGGTTCAAGTCAGGTTTCTGTACAGGCCACTTGAGTTCTTCCACTGCAGCCTTGAAAGCAGTTTCTTCATTGGATCTCACCATGGGTTCAGGGGTATTGTCATGCTGGAACATAATTGGAGCCATTTAGCTCCAGTGAGATGAAGTTGTAATGCTACAGCATGTAAGGTTATCCTATACTGTGTGCTTTCTACTTTATAGCAATAGTTTGGGGAAGGCCCACATATGTTTGTAATGGTCAGGTGTCCACAAATGTTTGGCCGTATCGTGTATCTCTTCAGACAAAGTGTAGAAGATCCTGTTTGTATTTTTTTTTTTAAAGTATTTTTTCCCCTACCATCCAGAGCTGGTGAGAAGTCCACAAGCACTAACACACCTGCTAAAGAAGGCAGTGCTCAGAGCCTCCCCCTTGCAGAAAAACCTGCCCCCTCACAGCCGGACTGCATTTCTCAGAATCCTTCATGCACTCAGGAGCATTGCGAAGGCCAGCTGTGCCAGTCAGAACGAGAAGGTGTGGATGTAGCTGAGGAGGGCGGAGGGGAGCAGGCAGCCGAAGCTTTACCTCTGGATGAATCCTGGTGCCATGGTGATGTAGATAGGCCCAGTCCAAAGTGCCGGTCTGAGCTGGATGATGCAGACCCAGATCAGTCGTCCAGGGAACCACAGTGCTCACCAGCCACAAGCCCCACAGCACAGGACAGCCCCTGTAACACGTCTGAAGGCGCTGTGACGGAGACCCCTGCACACTCGAACCCAGACACCACCGCCAGTTCAGAGGTTTCCTCTAGTGTACTACCAAGCTATGTGGCAGAGAAAGCGGAGATACCAGAGCAGGAGCTGTACAACTCATTCCACTACTGGAGGACACCCATCCCCCAGATAGACCTCGACCTGGAGCTGCTGGAGGAGAAGTGCAACAGTGCTGATGAGGTTTCTGCTGCCAGCTCCTCTACCCAGGTCTCCACACCTGCTCTGGACAGGAAGCAGCTGGAGGAGCTCATTGAGAACTTGGAGCCCCACATTGATGACCCTGATGTCAAAGGTGAGACGGGCTGCTCTTATTTATTTATTTATTTATTTATTTATTTATTTATTTATTTATTTAGGTTTATTTAATTCCTGTGAAAACACTGTGTGACAACAGAAACATGTTACAGAGCAAGGCTTCATATAAGAATTTAGTGCATCGGTGATTTTGCTTCGCGACAACGTTCTTCCTTTGGCACTTTAAAGGATTTTTCACACTATTGTGCGCTCACGTGCACTCTGAAAAGGCCAGCATTGAAAAAAGCAGAATGGGTCACAAGGGGCCACACATTTAGCTTATGCTATACGATGAGCGGCAACGTTCCTGCTGGTCTGAATTTGTGTATTGTAATTGAAATACATAACTGTATTTCTGTCATTCATAATTAGCACTCGGAATGTGAGTGTGAATGGTTGTCTGTCTCTATGTGGTGCCCTGCGGTGGATTGGTGACCTGCCCAGGGTGTGTCCCGCCTCTCACCCGATGTCAGCTGGGATTGGCGCCAGCTTCCCCCCGCAACCCTGACCAGGATTAAGCGGCAGAAGACGAATAATAATAATTAGCACTCTGTTTAGTCTGTGGTGACTATTCCACTTTGGAACAAACATATCTGTTAAACTCCCAGCAAACATCTTTTAAATAAAATTTGGATATTCTCTGTTGGGTGATGGTTATCTGATATAATGGGGGGGGGCTTCCATGTGACTTACCTGTTTGCTGGTAGGCACCCGCTCTGCACAAGCTCAAAGTATTTCAGTGGCAGCTTTCAGGATAAATTGAGCTAATTACGATACATAACCATGTTGTAGTCATGCAGGGTTTATATAATAACTGCAGCATCTCATTCACTGATATTTTTCTGTCTGATTGGTTTGCTATGCAGATAGGCGAGATGCAGATACAGTTTCAGGAAGGCCTTTGAAATTTCAAAGCAAGTCCTGGCTTCATTTGACTGTGTGTGTTTTCTGTGTGGTTACATGTTCAAGGGTGTAGAGTTGCTTTTATGTCTATTTTGTAAGCGAAGCCTCCTGTGCTGTTTTTTTTTTTGTTGTTGTTTTTTTCTTTTCTAAACTAATGTTCACTGTATGATCTATTGTACAACGCTATCTATCTGTCTGCCTTTCTGTCTGAATCCATTCCTGATTCCTTGAAGTGAGGTATTAAGATTTTTAATTGGTTAGACAGATTATGTTGTACCACACGTTTTAGAAGGTTCCTCAAGCACTGAAAGTAGCCGAGGCACTCAGGTTTGCATTCTTGTGTCGCTGTTGGAAGGAAATGAGCTCAGGGAAATTGAGCAACCATTGAATAGAAAAGGATGTGTTGATGTTAACAGCAGTATGACCAAACACCGCAGTACTTTAACTTTGAGCAATGTAATTTAAGATTCTTCACCATTATCACCTTTGTGACTTGCAGTCTTGTTGGTTTCTGAAGCATGCCTGAGATGTATTAGAAATGCCATACCACTGTATTACTTTAAAAGTGTAAATACCTGTATGATACTACCAACTTTGGAGAACCATGCTCTTAACCCTTTATAAGGCACTAATTGAAATGCTTGGAAATTCAAATTTTCAAACCTAGTTTTATTATTATTATTATTATTATTATTATTATTATTATTATTATTATTATATTGGAGGAAAATAATTGACTTTAGATTACACCTTCCTTATATTACAACAATTTTTTTCTTTTTATTTAGAAAATCAAGCTCAATATGGTTACCATATATCTGTCTT
>JAQMCW010000032.1:19720721-19735513 GCA_030068335.1 Chrysichthys cranchii | reverse complement strand
GCCACACACACACTCTCCCTCACTCTCCCCCTCCCACACCCACACACACACACACACACACACACACACACACACACACACACCTGCATTTTCCACACTTTGCTCGCGAGCCATTGTTGTGTTAAAATGGGCGGCAACATCAAAGTTGTGAGACCAGCTAATCAACCTAAATGGCTTCCTGTTGGACACCAAGTACACTCCACTGAGCCTGGAAGCCATTATGACAGAGTGCACTTCCACAGGGACCGAGCAACCATTTGGGATTCAGCCCTAGTTCACGCGAGCAGGTTTTCACGCACACCAATAAACCCCTTAGAGTATAAAACAAACCAAAACAAAGTAAGGCATGCTTTAACAGTTAAATCATCCATGCACTTACTTTATCACCTGAACTTCCAAGCCCAACATGGAGACTAATCTAATGTCACTAATTCATTCCTCGTGTTTGAGACTAAACTTAAGTCCACTCATATTCTATTACCACATTCTGTTCACACAGCATTGTTTCCCAATGTTCCCATTTTGGACAATAAATAAGAACACAATAAAGCGTTTTGTTCGTCCCCTGGAGTAGCTGAATGTAACGCCGACAGCCTGCCATCATTTGTAGCCCATAAAAGAAACAAAAAAGCAAAAGAACCTCCACTTGTGCGCCAGTTTAAACACCATGTAAGACAAAAAGACCAAACCAACAACACAAAGAGCGACTCAAACTTACCGGGTCCCTATAAAACCTGTCCAGGAGTCGGTTATGTTACAAACCGTTATCTATCCTCTTGTTTACTGTAACTTTTCCCCCTGTATAATTACGGCATGTTCCGAGGCGATGGCGTGCTTTTGCTCTCACACAAAGCCACACAGCAACAGGAGCAGACAGGCGCCTTAAAGAGACAGACACCTCCTAATATCTCCAGCCCAGGTGAGCTCAGGCCCAGGCCTCCTCCTTACACTCACATAATGGACACCTCCACTTTATTGTAATGTTAATGTAGAGCAAAACTCCAGGTTACATCTGGACTTATTTAATGCTTTGGCTCATCACCTGCAGCCACTTTCTTTATCCTGGTCAGGGTTGGGGTGGATCCCGTCCTGGGAACAATGCAAGTGAGGTAAGAAGTCAGGTCATCACAGGAATCATATACACACATACATTGCCATCCATAGAAGCACAGTGATGCAGTGGACTGATGCAGGACTGTTACCTCAGAGAAAGAAGGTCCTGCGTTCAAACCTGCTGGCTGACTGGGGCTCTTCTGTGAGGAGTGTGAATGTTCTCCCTGGGTCTCTGTGGGGTTTTCTTCAGGTGCTCTGGTTTCCACCCAGAAACATGCAGATGAGGCGGCTGAACTGGCCACTCTAAACTGTCCATATGTGTAAATGTGAGTGTGAATGGGTGTTTGTCTGAGATAGGGGGGTCCCTGCCTCTCGCCCAGTCAGCTTGTTTGCAAAAATGCTTGGCTGGCTATTTTCAGATGCCTATAGCTTTGCAATACTGACACCTGGCACCTTGAAAAAAAAAGTGGAGATACACGCCACTGATCACTCCACTGAGACACACTCCACTGATTGGCCTGATTCTGAATATGTATTTATTTAGCTTGTAGTATGTACTGAACTTAAGATAAAACCATTCTAAACATATGTCCCTATTCAATTTTGACCCATATTCCAAAGGCCATATCTCTGTCCATATTGTAAGTATGGTCACCAAACTTTTTTTGGATGTATTCCTATACGTATACATACTATACATATACATCTCTACTCCATACCCTACAACTGCACAGGGTATTATTTTCTAATCTCTCAAGAGGTGTGCACTACAGGTCACCAAACCTCATGAAGTTCCCTGTCAGTGGTCCTGCTACAGGCCCAGAATTCTCAGATGGTCAAATATGGACGATACTAAATATTTGTTGAGTTGAGCCAGAATGGCCTTATATAATTTACTACATTACCTAAATGTATAAATAACCTGTATTTATAACATTTTACATTGAGATCATACAAAACTTGGTAATATGGTGTGTCCAAGTGGGTAGTGTTACTGTCTCGCAGCTCCAAGATCTCTAGATTCAGTCCTATGAGCAGGTTATTCTATACAATGGTGTGGATTTCATTTAGGTTCTTTGGTTTCCTACTACATCTACAGTACATTGCTACTAAAATATGCTGGTAAATGGACTGGTGATTTAAAGTGTCCCTAGTAGGAATGAGTATGTGAACGAATGTGCATGGCAACATGGTGGTGCAGAGGTTAGCACTGTTGTCTCAGAGCAGAAAGGTTCTGAGTTTCCGGGTGGAGTTTACATGTTGTCCACATGCCTGTGTGAGTTTCCTTTAGGTGCTGTGGTTTCCTCCTACAGTCCAAAGACATGCAGATTAGGCCACCTGGCTACTCTAAATTGCCCATAAGTTTGAGTGACTGTTGCTTGGCCACCTGCCTCTGTCCCATTGTCAGCTGGGATTGGCTCCTGCTTCTCCCAAGACCCTTACTGTATGCGATATAGATAATGGATGTTTTGGATGGTGCCCTGTACTTGACTGGTGTCCGATCTAGGGTGTATTTCCTCCTCATGCCCACTGTTCTTGTAATAGGGTCCGGATCCAGTGTGACCTTGACCAAGATAAAGCAGTTACTAGAGATAGATGAATCACACCCAATAAAATATTTGAAAGGCTCAAGCACTTCAAGAGCCTATTTTCTCATAGTCAGACCCAGTAATGTAGCATACAACACTCTCACCATTTGATCATAAAGCCACAGCTTGTACACTTCAGCTGCATTTCAGACAGGTTAATGTTCATTACCCCAGGGAAGTGTCTTATCACAGTTTTATTCATCCTCTACACAATAGATGAAACTATGTACAGATCCTTTCTGCACAACTTCTAAGGAATACTCTGATGAATCTGTGCTAATTTGTACCATCTCTCAATACAAGGAAGACACGAAGACTCATCTCTAAAATGGCACCAAGGTGGGGCAATGAACCTCTCCTGGCTGTCTTCAAACGAAGACTGAAGAACTTAAATCACTAAAGCAGTAAGACAAATACTTGGATTGACTCCTCTCTAACAGAGTTTTAGCTTTACATTACTCTCAGAACCTGACCCATTTATACTAGCATGAGGATATGTTTCTGAAGGAAACTACAAAGCACTCCAGTAAAATGCTAATGGGCTGTAACAGTGAAGGGAAAGAGGAGGAGTACAGGAGTCAGGTATAGTTGTGTGGTATAAAGAAACTCATCTACAAACTTAAGTTAAGTCAGAGTAAAGGTCTGGTGGTGAACCAGATAAGCAAGAAATATTCACCACCACAAATTTCCACCCACAGAATGAGAATTTTTTTTTTTAACAAATATTTTAAGCCTTTATCATTTACTTCAAACTTTTGGTGTAATGAAGCATTCCAAGGTTGCCTTCATTGTAAAATGTTAACTGACCACATAAAAGGTCCGAGTGGTGTTGTATTAAGAGTGAAATAGTGAGGCACTATTTTCAGCCTTAGATCAGAATAAGTATAACAACTTTAATGTCGGGTCCATAAAAAGTCACTATGGTTTACATTTGTTAAGTTTTACATTATAATTGTAGTCGTCAGGCAGCACAGTGGTGCAATGGTTAATATTCACCTCACAGGAGGTTCTGGGTTCAAACTCGGCAGCTGACTGGAGCCTTTCTGGGCAGTTTGCATGTTCTCCTTCATCTGAATGGGATTCCTTTGGGCATTGTTTCCTTGCAGTTCCCTTCAGTTTGTAGGTGAGCTGTTAAAATGGGCCTATCTTGCAGAATTTCCAAGGCTCACACTAGTTTGTAAAAAATTATAGCAGCCTTTTTAAAAAAAAAAAAAAAAATTTAGTTTTTAATAAAAAAGTTTGTTTTAAAAAGTTCTCTAAGATCATGTGTTGAGTCACTAAGACAAAAGTATCAGACTCCAGTTACCACAGCAATCACAGTCTCAATCTGTTGAGCAGTTTATGAACACCACAACAGCTTTCAAACACCTGGACTTGTCTGAGAGGAAGCAGATGTTTTGCCCAATTCATTTCTAACCACTATGTTACCAAAACTACGACTGATGTTTACATGTTTAAAAGGCTTCATGATTGCTCATGTTTATTTATTGCCAGCTAGTCAGCTGGAAAGCCATAGGTAAACACATTCTGTGTGGCTATGACTTTTCAAGAGGATTAAGGACTAAGAAATCCAGAAAACAAGGTAGTATTTTCCATTTAGACACATAAGAATACAAGACTAAAATGAAATATTGTACAAATTTACTTAATAATGATTTAAAGTCACATTTATATGTGGGAGGGGGAGAAAAAACAAAAACATGAACACATTTATGTCCATCTTTATTTTGTACTTTTCCTTGTGAACCCACAGTCTCTTATTTTTTCATCATTAATACTTGTCATAATTGCACCATCTGTCCAACAACATGGTTGAACATTGGAACAATTATTTTTAGTCTTTGCAAAGTCAAGCAGAGCCAAAAATTCCCAATGAGAGAAAGCCATGACTAAGTAGAGATACCCTGTGAACTGCCTGGTTTCAGTGTATGCATCAACTGGTTCACTTTGCCATTTCTACATGTAAATGATTCTCAAAAAGGTATCAGTCAACCTTAAAAACATCAATAAGAAAGATATCAGAATAAATCACACACCTACTAAAAAGCATGTACATGTCTAAAGCACTGATTGCTGATACATCATGGGTTGGCAAAGCCCACAGGAACTATAAGGGCCCATTTGCATACAGTAGTGTACTATGCTTTTAAAGCACACAATATTAATTTTGGGCATCCGATACAAGACACATTTAAGGAGGGGGGAAAAAAGAAAAAAAGACCCAACAAGAAATAAATTAATCCGCAGACTCCCTGTTCCCAAGCACTACCCAGTTTGTACCCTCAGTGCTCTTGGAATTCATTAAAATAATGAAAACATACTTGTAAACCAAGTCTGAGGACATTCTGAAAGGTGAAAAGACAACAGAGAATCAGAAAAATAGGCACAATCTGGGAGCTAATGAGTCCATTATTACAACTAAGGAAGCAATCCTCCAAAACCAAAATGGCAGAATAAAATGACCCAAAAACAAAAACAGTGCACTTTAAAAACGTGGCAGTTGCACAATTGTATTAGCCGGCAACAAGTGACCGAAATAGTGAGGAAGACCCAGCTAAGCATACGTGTGCGCATGAAGACAATCAGTGCCAAGAAAAAGTTACAACAGAGGCATGGCTTTCTAGAAACGAACAAAAATCCTTAAGTGATTAATGCCTCTTATCAAAGTTAAAAAGCAAAAATGACCAATCTTCAAAGAAACAAGGGGAAAAAAAAAAAGAAAAATGGGGAAAAGGAAAATAATTACAGTGGCTGGAGTAGCTCTTAATTGTTGAATTTTTATTTATTTATTTTTTTTTGCTTATTTGTTTGTTTTTTTTTTAAAAATGTGACCGTATTGGTAAAGATGTATGCGTGTATTGACCAGTCCATAGGCATGTTGTATGATGGTCAAACTGCTCAGTAGCATGCACCATTCAGCCAAGAGCCACAGAGCTGCACTCCTTCACTCATCTGATCCAGCAGAGCGCTTCTGCGTCCTCTTACGGGGTGATCTTCTGGGGGAAGCCTTATCTGATGGGAGGCAGACAAGTGTCATTACTTCAAAATCAACTGTCTTTGACCATCTGACACCACAATTATTGTACAAGTCAATAAACGCAATTTTCGGCACATGCAATAGTTCATCTATAGTACCAACACTGTCCCATCAGCAATACTCTTCACCATGGATCCAATTAAATTTCACAAATCATTTTATCACTTGAACATTGAAAGTACAGTCTCAAATCTCTCTTAAATCTCTTTTAAAACAAGAAACCCAAACACCTTTTGAACAAAAAGAAAAATAAGAGGGAAAAAAACCCCATACCTTTTCTGTATTAGAGCCTTTTAATAAGTTTTACAGTAGGAAACAAATGGGGAAACTTGCAAAAGAGAGGTTTTAACCCCCCCCCCCAAAAAAACCAAACAAACAAAAACCTTATATGCTACTTTGCTATACTACCAACTTTCTGACAAGTAAGAGGAAAATCTCACCTCGCCGACTCTGCACTGAGGATGCAAAGGAAAGAGACAGAATAAGTCAGAGGGTAAGCAAGAGCACCACCAGCCAAGACCACGCAAGACAAAAGAAGGGAAAAATGCAGCAAAGCCAGTGGTTGTGTCAGAACAGTTAAGATTCAAAGATAGGTCAAAATTCGTGAATGAAAATGCAAAAGAATTTTTTTTTTTTTTACAGAAGAAGAAAAAAATTAAAAAAAGTCTTTATGTAATAAACAAGTAAACAAAAACAAAAAAAAACTCATCAAAAACCTAAGCGCACACATGATAAAAATGAATAAAACAGGACTTACTGATCTGATTGAGTGTCTCTTGAGGGATCCAGCTCATATCTACGTCATTATGGTTGGAGGTTCCCATCTCCACCTTGGCCACAGGTCTCCTCCTCTATAGACATACAAGTAAGCAAATGCTGTTGAGTGTAATTTCTCTTGACATCTTATGATTAAAAAAAAAAAAAACCCACCAAAAACAACCAACCCAAACACAACCCCCCCCCCCCCCATTGCAGGAGGAATCTGCAGTTTTACAAACTGACTACAGTCTGCGTTCATCAGTAAGGTGAGAGTCAGATCAGATATTACTCAAAGTGCATGTGATGGCGTTTGCTAACCACACCCAGGCTCCAATCACACTGTATGAATCTAACCAATCCACTCCTGGGGTACCCCTTCCAAGCGGCCGAAACGACCCGCCGCAGGGAGCAGATCAGAACAATCACACTGATCAACTGATCCGGTCCTTAGGTGTTAAACGCTTCCGTGAGCGGGTCAGATCACCTACTGTGAGTACGTCCTAAGATGCCTAAATCGACTCCGTATTCTCACAGCAGTCCTCCACATTTCTCCCATTCTGCAGTGTCTTCTATAACTATACTGCCTTACGCTTTTCCCTGTCCCTGCTCAGCCTCAAGTGAAAGGACAATGGAATTCTGAGTCCATTACGTTAATGTGGAAAAGCAAACATACAATTACACCTAAAACATACTTTTTGCATAACATTTTACATTAATACAGCATACAACGTACAAGCAAATATTGTATAGTAAAAATGTGAGCTATAATAAAATAAAGTGAAAATCTTAAAACCACTTACACCCACTTTTAGACAGCAGAAAATGGTCAGCAAATGAAATTGCTAAAGCTCAGGTTTCTTGGGGAACACAAGTTCAAGCAGATTCACTTTCAATGATGCTCACAACTGCATATACCAAAGTTTTAGGAAAACTTTCCTGCAACATCTTATTTTCATGGTAAATGTATGTGAATGGGGAATGTATTCTACTATACTATCTCACCATGTTCTCACCCCAGTTTCCACATACCCCCTTCCTGCAGGTTTTTCAGGCACTTTAGAGACCAAAAGAGTTCTAGGTACCTTTTGAGATGTTCTACCCCTGTGGACCTCCCCGGAGAACTACACACCTTCAAGGGCCTTTTCCTGTTTGTATTTGCATCGACAACAGGAATGCTGAAGGGACTCAAGCTGCATCAAACTCACATTGCTTTTCCCCCCACTACATACAGGCTCAATAAAGCCTGAATTTCACTGTCGCTCCATTTATCCATCATGTTTTTTCATTCCAAGGTTAACATTAAGAGCTGTTTACAATCCTAACATTTTATATAGATTTAAGGTTGAACCTGACACTGAATGGTTCCAGTTGAACTGGATTTGGGTGTTCGATGTGAAGATTTTTTTTATATATAGACTGACAACTAGAAAATCCACTATTTTGTGATTTGTCATTACATGTCAATTTCCCCCTCACTCCATCATTCTGAGGAAGTACACATGCTCAGAGTTTCACATTATCCTTTGTTCAGCCGTTCAACATGAAGATTTCATATCAACAGATTTTATATAAACGTTTTAATATAGACGAAGCAGCAATTAGAAAATCCACTCGTGATTTTTTTTCCCCCTTCAGTGTTTTTAGAGATGATTTCAACTAATGTCACATTTCCTCCTCTTTGTTTCTACCATAAGGATTTGATGGAATAGGTATGGAGACGGAGAGGCAGCACACATGCATTTCTGTTAAAATCAGAATCAAAATGAAAATCAATTTGATGAAAATCAAAATTTAAATTTAGTTTGCTCTCCATTGAAACTCACACTTCAGTTTCTCATCTGTTAACTGGTACATTTTATATAGATTTTTTTTTACTTTAAAAAGTCTCTGTCCATTTCATCCTGTTATTGTAATGCACACTGATTGGTTTCTTTTGCTACTTCCCCAACAGTTCTAAGAACTACTAAGAAAGTTCCTCCGATCCAAAAGTATGTTTATCCTCGTGGTACTTTTTTTCCCCCTCCTCCCAGCACTGCGCATGTCATACATACATCATGCACCGCGGATCCAAGTGAAACATTATTTCACCTTAAGGTCTACTTGAATTTACGTGCTTTACTCAGGACTAGAGCACCCTCAGTAAAGTTTACACCAGGACAAACCTGACACTACATGCTTCGTATGCTCCATTACTGGACTTTTACCTTCCTAGATTCCAGTAGCTGATGCAGGCCAACAACCACCAGAAGCCCAAGTCCAGAGAGGAACACGTACATGAAGATCCTGTGGGAAGAGGACAATGCAGCAGTTATTCAACATGCTCATTGAGGGTGGAGAAGGAGGGTGAGTGGGAGAGAAAAAAGGGGAAAAGATTGAGAAAAACAGTATGAGAAACTTGACCGTCAGCCAAGCTAAAAGCAGGGTTTAATTTCTACTTCAACTGTCTGTTTTTCAAAATTCACTCACGTCTCTCCATCTAGACCATCCTCTTTCTCAGTGATGGTGACTGTCTGGTTAAACACTGCATCCTGGAAGATGTTGCCCTGTTATAAAAAATAAAGCAAAATAAAATAAACAAACAAACAAACAAATAAATAAAAGCCTGGAGTTAAACTGCCCATTCAATTTCATTTACACCACATATATATATGACGTAAAATGAATCTAGAGTGAACTGGGCCTCACTTGGGCCCCACATGCCTGAGAATGGTCTGTGACCACCACAGATGGTCATTTATATAATCTCTGTAATTGGTCTACATCTTTGTTGCAGTGTCAAAAGTCTCTACAGCGTCACACTCACACTGCCGTCTTTGTAGTTGAGGTTGATCACCAGACCGAAGGGGCGACCGCCCATGGGCTCAGCTGGGATGAAGGAGTACTCGAATGTAGCCTGGCGCTGTGGAGGCACCACCGTGCCCAGCTGCAGAGCAGTGAAGTTCTGGATGTAAAACTGGAAGTCCTGAGGGTAGCGGAAGGAAGCGTCCAGAGACTCGATGATAAAATTTTCACTGCCTTTATTAGTGAAGCCCAGCAGGAATTTCACAATGTTGTTGGCTGGAAAGTCTAGAATTAAATCAGGAGTAAACAAGTAAGTAAACTATCCAACATGTTGCATTTCTCAACAAACATTTATAGCATACGTAGATGTATAATCCTAACCAGAACTGTTAGGACCCTGATAAGACTTCATAACCACAGAGAAATGAAAAATGTGTCCAAATGAGGAACTAAAGTTAATGCTAGTTATCTGGGTGTGCACCTACCTTCGCCTTTAACAAACAGAATGGTTGTGTCAGCATTAGGGGAAGGCTTCATCTCGCCTGCAAGAGCTTCATCTTCTTCTTCTTCATCTTTTTCTTCAGTCTGATCCAGGTCAGTCACAATGATTAGATTTGTGTGTTCCATGCTTAAAAAACAAACCAAGTACAATTAAGGCATCATCCTATGCTCTTACCAATTCTGTGTTTTCATCATCTTCCACCTCTGCTTCATCATCCTCATCCTCAGCAATCACATCATCAGTAGTATCTTCATCAGCTGCCTCTTCTTCTTCAGTAATATCTTGGGCAGCTACTAATGTACCTGAAAAGCACAAAGATTATAAAACCCATTCCCTTTCTCAGCCTTTCCATATTTTCAGATTTGCATGTTTGGATGAAGGGGTTGGTGTTCAGCGCTGACCAAATCTTGAAAATCTTTAATCCATGACATTTCAAGGTTCAACTTCCAAATACCTCATTCCCAAGGCCTAACGGAGACCGTATTATCCTGTATATGATTTTGTGTGCCAGTAGGTCCTAGAAAACTGAAAAATACACCTATGCATTATAAAAGTTTATTGTTGGCAGGCTTGTGACCCTGTTTACACTTGGTATTAAAATGTGTCCTGGGTGACGTGATCACAACTAGTCTGCGTAAATACGACTGTAAACGACCCTCCAAGATGCATTCACTCAAAGCAAAACTTGCGGAGGAGGCCTGGGACACATTTGACCGCACAAGTTTTGTATTATAATCTCCAACTCATCCAGATCTGTCACTGACGGGAACGTAACAGGAAAATAGGTCATTAATACAGGACGTGGTGGAGGTTTTGGTGACGGTGTGCCAACGCTTGAAAGAAGTGGAGAGAAGTGCTGATGTTCATGGTAGGAATGCAAGAAAAATAATGAAGGTAGGTTGCAGGTTTAACATTTAACATAACCACAACATAACCTTCTAGTGAAAGTGACGTAGACACAGTAATCTACGTCTGCGTCTGAGCTATCTGAGCACAAGTGTTCAGCTGGTAGACAGGTGTAAACAGCAACATGTCTCGGCTGTTCACTTGTGACCTGTGTGCCCAAAACACTTTTTAAAACCAAGTATAAACAGGGCCTGTGTTACCTAATCGTTATGAAATCTCCCCTACAACACCGAGGACAGACAGTTTGAGATGAGCAATATCCGGCAGGAACCATACCACACTAAACAATCTACTTAAATCATGACCTGTCATACCTCTCATTATCTTTGAAAAGAAATTAATCAATACTGAGCCACATGCGAGGGGCTGAGATACAACACCTTACTGCTCCACATGGCACATTAAAGTGTTTTCTGTTTAAACAAGCAGAATCAGACCTGGACCAAAAGCACACTGGGGTCTCTTCAATCTTATCAGGAACTGAGATACTTAATCTAATCTGTCGAGGGGTTGGCAACACACTGCTCCTAATCTGCTGAACACGTTTCTTAGTGAAACACACACACACACACACAAACACTTGAGGTCATTATGATTACTGGTTCTTCTCCTCCAGGGAGATTGTGTCCCTCGTCTAACACACAAATGCTCCAGAGACCAGTAGACGAACCAAAAGCCAGCACCTAAGCCCAAAGACGAATTTACTAAGCCTTATGTTGAGTTTTATCCAAAACAATCCCGTGCATTTTTATTCACACGCCCATTCCGTGCTCGCGTTCTCCAGCTTGTGAAGCTAGCCAAGTTAAGTCCCCGATAGCTAAAGCCTCCTGTTACAGAGGACCATCGCACCTACTGCGAACATGTTGAAATGATAAGAGGAAGCAGGCATTAAGTCCTTTCAACAGACTACACCTCCCTGCTTCTGCTAATACCACCAGTAACGCTGCACTGCAACGCCAGCATTAGCCTAGCCGAATTAGCCTAGCAGCCCTAGCCTAGCCGTACTAGCCGATAAGGACACGTCAGTCAAGACGCTCTCAGGATGAATGTCGCGGACTTGCTGTTACAACTCCACTGAGACAAAGACGCGTTAGAGGAAAAACCTCCGCACGTCCTAGTCACGCAGAGTTCCTAGTATTATACACGGAAATAAAAGTCAAAGCTAACTACAGGCTACATTTGGAGAAAACTCAACGTGCACGAGCCGGCCTACTGAGGTAAAGCTAAGCGAGAAGTCCACACAAGCTAGCTAACAAACGATCAAGAACAACTGCTTTACGTTCCCCACACAGCTTACCTTTCATAAAAACGGTTGCTGGGAACGCTAGCAACAGCAAGAACAATAATTTTGGAAGAAACTTGAGCATTTTGGTGACTTGAGACAGCGACGCTAACAGCGACAACACGCACGCGCAGCTAGTGCCTTGTACCTGCTGCTGACCAAGAATGCAGGTCTTCTGCGCATGCGCAGGGCGAGGATTCTTTGCACGACGATTTATGACGTCGCAAAAAAAAAAAACCCAAAACATACATACATACATACATACATACATTCATACATACATACATACATAAATAAATAAATGAGGTCAGATTATCACAGAAATAAGTTCATAAAAAATTGCAGGCTTTTAAGGTATTACCTGTTTTCTACTCACTATTTGTCAATGGATGTACTGTTCACAAGTTATACTGACTTTGGACAACTGAGACAGAAAATAATATCTGAAATGACCAAGCTTGAGTACACATAGCAAAGACAAATAAAAAGACACTTTTCATGGCTTGGGATGATAGTTGGTGCCAGAAGGGGTGGTTTTTGCTGATCTTGGAGTTTTGACTCTGAAGTGCAAAAAACATCCAGTTCTGCATCCAGAAACAGAAACAGCATGTTGAGGACTGAGGGAAGAGGAGAATAACCAGACTGGTTCATACGGACAGGAAGTCTTTGGTACCTCAAATAACCAATCTTTACAACCGTGGCGAGAAGAAAAACATCTCAGAGTCCACACCAAACCCTGTCCTGTTTCTGAAACTCTATGGCTACTTATTTTAGATTTTTTTTTTTTTTTTGTATATCATTTGGGAGTGAGCAATACATTTATTTTTAGTCAATCAGGAGATCACCCATCCATCCATTATCTATACTGCTTATCTGTCAGGGGAGAGAGGTGGATACACCCTGGGCAGCTTGCCAGTCTATCGCAGTAAAGACAGAGCCACTCACACTCACATTCACACCTATGGGCAAGTTTGAGGAGTCAGTTGACCTAATCTGCAGGTCTTGGGCTGTGGGGGGAAACTGGAGCGCCCTGAGGAAACCCACACAGGCACTGGGAGAACATGCAAATTCTACCCATAAAAAGCCCTGGTCAGTCAGCAGGTTCAAACCCAGCACTCTGTTACTGTGAGATGATTTTACTAACCCAGTTTTTGGCCGTTCTGGTACAACTAGAGGAAAGACTTTTTCCTAGTACAGTACATCTAAAGATGATGGGGATGCTCCTATCAGCAGGTGGAGAAATACATGAGCCTCTATGGAGGTAAAAAAAACCCCAGAGTAAATTCACCTATGTACTTCCTTTTAGTAAAACATACTTTGTGACAAATGAAATTTAACCACATTTTGTATGTTTTATTCCCAAATTATTATTATTTTTTTTTTTTAAATAACTGGTGTAATTTAAATATGCAGCATTTTATATGGTACTTTTTCATGTTCAACAAACAAAATCAGCCAAGCACGTAAAGTTGGGAAAAACATTTTTTTTTAAGATAAGATAATATAATATAAGATAGCTCTTATTAGTCACACAGTTGGGAAATTTGCATTTTACAGCAGTAAAGTGGACCATGCAAGAGAAAAGTGAACAGTAAATGAGAAATAAATGCAGCAAATAAATGAGCCTATAATCTATATCAATGATATTACACAATATAATAATAGACACTGTACAATATATAAAATAAATTACTATGGTTCCACTTTAACCATCCTGTTATGTTCTCAGGAACAGCAATGATGTTCCTGGGTCAGGTTGACCGGGGGCATGTTTAATTATCCAGAAGGGCAAGAAACCAAAAAATCCCAATTAACATTATTTTCCAGCAAGCAAGCCTGCACGGGCCCCTTTCAGGCCCACTTTGGGCCGATGTAGGGGCCCCCCCGTGGGCTGCCCAAGAGGAGCCAGCGAGGTTTTGCTCATCGGCAAAGTACGGGCCCCGCAGTACAGGCCCCGCACGGGCAGCCCTAACTAAGCCCACACTGGCCCTGAATGCGCTGCCCTCGCTTAGCCCTTAGCCCTCTCTAGCCCTCACTGTCACTAAACTGCTCCGTTTTTTGTCACACATGCCGACAATATAATATAATATAATATAATATAATATAATATAATATAATATAATATAATATAATATAATATAATACTGTATAATATAATATAATATAATATAATATAATACTGTATAATATAATATAATATAATATAATATAATATAATATAATATAATATAATATAAAGCATAAACTGTTGCTCCGGTGTATTCTACAGAAGGAGACTCCTCGGACATAAACAACTCCTTGGTTCGGACTGAATCACTTCAGGGAGCACTCAACAATGGGGGAAACGGCATTTATTCACATCTGTCAGTTAGATGAGCTCTAGCTAAATGCTAGTTCAATGTCAAGAAACAAGGAACACGAGGGAGGCTTCGATTCAGATCATTTGGCTCAGCTCAGATAGGAGCTGGCTCTTTCAGCTCGTATATTTTATTTTATTCATTTTCTTTTATTTTCTTTTATTATTATTTTCTTTTATTTATTTATTTATTTTCTTTTATTTTCTTTTATTTTTTCTTTTCTTTTCTTTCTTTTCTTTTTTATTTTATTAATTTTATTTTATTTGCTCGTTTATTTATTTATTTATTTATTTATTTTATTTACTTTTATTTTATTTTATTTATCTATCTATTTATTTATTTATTTATTTTTTACAATTGTATTTAATTTTATTTATTTGATTTTATTCAGTTATTTTATTTTATTTTATTTTATTTTATTTTATGTGACTGAACATGCAAAGTTAGTTTTTTAATTCAACCTTTACAGCAGATTACAGCAAATTTTCAAGTTTCATATAATTCACATTATACAAATACAACATTT
>JAQMCW010000032.1:19682769-19702193 GCA_030068335.1 Chrysichthys cranchii | reverse complement strand
ATAATATAATATAATATAATATAATATAATATAATATAATATAATATAATATAATATAATATAATATAATATACACATGCACACAAAAATAGTTCTGCTGCTTGCTCATATTAATAACAGTATTATAAACACTCCATTGTTGATACAGCCCATGATACATTTACTAAATTTACAGGCATTCAGATAAAGCAGATAAAGCATGTCAAAACACAACCGGGTGTGCTCTCATATAAAACCATAATCAATGTTTTTTGTAACATGACTGCTACCATTCTGACATCTCATCCCAAAGTGTTTTATTGCTCTTATACGACAGCAATTTGCAGATTACAGCCGCTTTATATTTCAATACTTCTGTAATGCTCCCTGGGGACAATGTCCGTTATTAAAAGTGTTTCACAAATAAATCTGAATCAAACCGAAATATTAAAGAAAAACAAGTCATACTTTTTATTTGTTTATCATTCCACTTGATGTTGTAGAACATCTGGGACACAAGTTATGTTATCACATATGTTAACAGCTATAAACAGCGGCTCCATCAACAGTCTCTCCCTTTTCTTTTTCTTGAAGATAAGGAAACTGAAAAACGCAGTTTACGGACAAACTGCAAAGCCTTTCCTTTCTCCTGAAGACTTTGCAATGTTTAAAACCTTAACGTAAAAAACCCCACCTCTGAAACATTGCAAAACTGCTAAACATCTTCTCACCACATCAACAATTACATGGTTTTAAACCTGTTCATTTGACACATCCACCATAAAAGTTCCTGTTTAAGTTGTTACTACAGGAACAATAACATACCAGATCCATGTGTACAAACGAATGCAGTAGGGGAAAAAAAAAAAACTACACTCAGAGCTGCTTTTATGGAAAATGAATCAACACCTTTTGAGTAATCAGAAGCGAGCACAGTGCTGTGGTGTAAGAAGTTACAACTGATTCTGACCAATGTCAACACCACATTATTATTTCAAGCCTTTTTAACTTTCAAGATGAATGAACTACTAACACTTATTTAGCGGTGGTTCTCTTTTCCCCTTCGTCTCTGGCACTCAATTTCGCTCAACTTGTGGAAAATTGGTCTTTTTGACAATATATCCTTGCCAACTTCTTCAAGAGCTTTAATTATCAACCTTACTGCCTTCTCAACTGTCTGCTGCCTCAATGTAAGAAAAAAAAATGTATAGAGGCAAGCAGAGGTACATTTTCCCCCCTAAACAATATAAATGAAAGCTTCTTATTAGGTATGACAACTATGCTTCAGG
Source organism: Chrysichthys cranchii (assembly GCA_030068335.1). Classification (NCBI taxonomy): domain Eukaryota; kingdom Metazoa; phylum Chordata; class Actinopteri; order Siluriformes; family Claroteidae; genus Chrysichthys; species Chrysichthys cranchii. The sequence goes on along the minus strand of JAQMCW010000032.1, from coordinate 19,700,925 downwards.
TCTAATTATCTACAACACAATACATTCAAGCAAATACTATACACATTATCAATTAGTAGTTTTTGAAGAACATTCTTTGAAACTAATAACAATAAAACGTCGCCATTTAAAAACATTAATAAAGCCCCTTGTAATTGTTTGCAACTAATGGTACAAAGCCTTGCCCTTAAAGGTACCTTAAAACCCAATTTTAGTACATATTTTAAAGTATTGTACAAAAGCATTTTTCAAAAACACATGTACATGTAAACACATGCTTATTCTGTAGTGAAGAAACATACTCAGGCAGAACGTTGTGGTCCACTAATGTGATGGCTAGATTTTGCAGACTGTGTAAATCCACCTCGTCCCTGAACAGCAGGTAGTCCTGGGACAGACCACTCTCTCTCAGCAGGAATGCACTGTCAGAGCGCAAGGGAAATCCTGCTCGAGGGATGTTCAGTACAGGCACTGCTGCTTTCCCAGTCTAGAAACCAAACAATGAAGATGGAAATAAATTCCCTGCTTCATTTTAGCACAATCATGATGAATAACTTTCCATCTATGAGGAAATACCAAAAATTTCAAAACCAAGACTATTAAAACCCGTATGCTAAACTAAAACAAACTGGGCACTTTATTAGGAACACTGCACTAATGCAGGATAGGGCCTCCCTTTGCTCTCAAAGCAGCCTCATTTCTTCGTGGTGTGGATTCCACAAGATGTCGGAAACATGCCTGAGATTTTTCAGGTGCACTTACATACTGTGACTCTCCTGTTCTACCACATCCCAAAGGTCTTCTATTGGATTCAGATCAGGTGACTGAGAAGGTTGCGGAAGATCACCGAATTCCTTGTTATGACCATGAAACCAGTAGGAGACGACTTTCGCTTTGTGACATGGTGCATTATCAAGCAGTCGTAGTTAGAAGATGGCAAACTGTGGCCATGATGGGATGCACATGCTCAGTAACAATACTCAAAGAGAGTGTGGCATTCAAGTATTGACTGTTTGGTATTAACGGGCCAAAAGTGTGCCAAGAAAGCATTCCCCACACCATTACACCACCTCCACCAGCCTGTACTGTTGACTCAAGGTAGGTTGGGCCCATGGATTCATTCTGTTGGTGCCAAATTCTATCCATACCATCTGTGTTCCTCAGCAGAAACTGATTTAGAAATTCATTGGGGTTACATTTTACCACTCTTTAACTTTCCAGCTTTGGTGAGCCTGTGCCCATTGCAACCTCAGCTTTCTGTTGTTTGCTGACAGGAGTGGAACCTGACATAGTTTTCTGCTGCTGTAGCCCATCCATCCACCTTTAGGTTTGACGTGTTGTGCATTCTGAGATGGTTTCTGCTCACCACAGTTGTACAGAATGGTTATCCGAGTTGCTGTAGCCGGTCTGTCTGCTCAAACCAGTCAAGCCATTCTCTGTTGACCTCTCATCAACAAAGTGTTTCCATCCACAGAACTGCCACCCACTGGATGTTTTTTTTCTTTATTGCACCATGCTGAGTAAACTCTAGAGATTGTTTCGTGCGAAAATCCCAGGAGAGCAGCAATTTTAGAACTACTCAAACTAGACTGTCTGGCACCTACCATCATGCCACAGTCAAAAATCACTGAGATCCAGTTTTGTCTCCATTCTGGTGGTTAATGTGAACATTACCCAAAGCTGCAAGCAGGCCTGTATCTGCATGATATTATGCAATGCACTTCTGACACATGATTGGCTCATCAGATAATTGCATGGCCATGTAAGTGTACATGTGGTCCTAATAAAGCGCCAAGTGAGTGAATAAATTACTGAGGTTCTCACCTTTGACAGAAAATAGGCAAACGTGAGGGCTGATACCATGGAGTCAAGATCACATGACTCATTCCCCAGCACAACATGGAGCTGCCCAGAGCTGTTCTTCATGTGACCCTAAAAGAAGCACAGACGAATGAATCAACTCGAAATTTTATCCCATAGGGCTGCAATCAGCTTAGCAAAAAGAAATGGCCAACCGTCATTTGTCAAACAATTACAAACAGCAAAAGCATTTGCATGGAGAAACTCAAATTCTCAGTAAACATTAAATAGCAAGTTAGGTATCTCAGGCTTACACCGAGTCAGATAAAAATGCATTTTTGCTGAGCCAGTCCCTCGGACACTGATGGTAATGCGCTCATGCTCACTGGCTCATTTCCATCTTACTGTCACTCTAATTGTAGGCTGGAAGGAAGGAATTTGGGTCAGTTTTTCTGCTACACGGAGCCTAACCATTAACCTCAGGAGTTGGGAGGGGGGAGTTAGGTGGGCTGCTGTTCAATATTTCCTCCTTCTTACAGATAATACATGATTAGGTCTGATAGCCACACTTCCATGTCAACTCAATCCTGTGAGAGCAGAGGCTGTCTATAAGCTTTTCTCTATCTGACTACACATGTCCATAAGCCCTTTTTTTTTTTTTTTTAAATCAATCATTCACATGACTGTAAATGATTAAAAAAAAAAACAATTTCTTTGCATCGGCCACTCATTACTCACCGACAGCAATTGTGCAGCGTGCTGGACTATATTTGGCAACCAACTGATTCCTACTAAGTAATCTAATAAATTAGAGGGTATACATTTACACCTGAGCAAACTGGATTTTTTACTGATGATGTAACCTCCATTACTGGTGGCTTGAAATCTTAAAACAACACAGTAGCTGCTGGAATGAGGAAAAAATGATTTCCTTCATGCACTGCAAATCTTTCCTGAAACATAAAGTGCACAGGCACAAAATGTCAGATTGTTATAATCAGCATAACGCTGCTTCATTTTCTAAATGAAAAGATGAAAAATACATTTTCTGCCTTTATGATCAAAATTATATGTTCTAAAAACATCACATCAAAAACGTCACACACACAAAAAAAATAAACAGCAGCCTTTATTGGCCACACATACATCATAGCACAGTGTAATCCTTTCCTTTGCGTAGCTCAGTTTTTTAGGAGATTGGGGTCAGAGTGCAGGGTCACCAGCTGGTGTCTCGTTTCATAAAAACTTTCATACTTTTAATTCAAATTGTACTGTGATCACAAGGCAAACCAATTACCTTTGAAATTCTGTTTCAAATCATCACCCAATAGTCAGTTTTTAAGAGAACACTGTGCATAAACATGGCATATGATATGAAAACAGCAATATACTACACAACCCCTAGTGTATAGAACGTTTTCATATGCTGTAGCATTACATTTTCGCTTCACTGGAACTATGAGGACCGAACCTGTTCCAGCATGACAATGCCCCTGTGCACAAAGCGAACTCCATGGTTTCTGAAGGTTAATGTGAAAGAACTTGCCCTGAGCCCTGACCTCAACCACACTAAACACCTTCGGGATGAACTGGAATGTCCACTACGAATAACCCAACCTAGACGTCGGTGCTCTCGTGATTGAATGGACACAAATCCCTACAGCCATGGCCCAAAATCCAGTGGAAAGTCTTCCTAGAAGAGTGGAGGTTATTATAACATTAAAGGGGGGGTATATCTGTAATGGGATGTCCAACAAGCACACACACAAGTGTAAAGGTCAAGTGTCCACAAACATTTGGTCATACTGTGTATTTTCAAGGGCATAGAAATCATCCAGATGTCAAAAAGACTTTAAATAAAAAAAAAAAAATACAGACAAGATATTTTTCTCCAGTGCCATCTGGTTTCCACTGATTTCACAACATCAGTGTGTTCCGTTCAGCCTGTGTAAATAATCAGCAGTGGATGCAGCTTTGAAACGCATGAGAAACAACCGGTATTCATTTACTGCTATCAGTAAACACAGTTCTGAAACTGAAAAATCAATTCAGTGCATCTACACAGTACAGATTTGTTAATGAACACAATCACATGTAAGACTCATTATTTAACTGTATACAGTAACACTCTGGCTATTAATTAGAGCCAATTAGAAGGCATTAGGTTCGAGCTGACATTCGCATTATTTATAGGCCTTGTTTTTGAGTTACTGAGGTTTGGGTTCAACCCACTGACTTCCAGTGGCCAGTAAAATATTCACTCATTTATCAGCTGGGATTCCCAAAACTAACAAAAAAGGTTCCTTCAGACCCACTGCCTGCTGTCTTACCCTAAACGCGCACACACACACACGTATGTGTGTGTGTGCGCGTGCGCGCTACATATTAAGGACCAGAACAACCGAGTGAAGACATTTTTGGAAAATGAGGACATTTTGGCTGGTCCTCACTTCTTCACAGGGTGGTTTGAGGGAAAAGACTTGGTTTTATGGTTCAGGTTAGAATTAGGTTTAGGATAGGTTTATGATAAGGGTTGGGGTTAGGCATTTAGTTAGGTGACGGTTAAGGTTGGGGTACAGAACTGGGGTATGCACTGCATCAAGTAGTGTCCTCACAAAAACAGAAGTACCAGTATGTGTGAGAATGTGTGTGGGTAGGTACTGATATCTTGGTGAAGCCCAGATGTCCCCATAAGGATAGGAATATTTGACAGTTTTGACCTTGTGAGGACATCTGGTTGATCCTTATAATTCAATCCAATTAAAGGCTTATTAATCAATAACCATACCTACAAGTGCATACACAAACACACACACACATATCTGTAATGAGCAGGCCTGTGGTGACGGTGTCAAGGAAAAACTCCCTGAGACAACAAGAGGAAGAAACCTTGAGAGGAACCAGACTCAGAAGGGAACCCATTGTTATTTGGGTGACACATAGCGCCTATACCTTCCCACATCTACATCCATGTGTTATGTGGTCGAAAACTAACCAGTTTCACTGTAGTTTAAGAATAGCCTGTTCAGTTTCAAGTGACCACCAACGGAGCTTCGAGCGCAAGATAATCCACAGCAAACCAAGCCTCGGGCCACCACAGCAGACCCGCCCATGCCAGCAGCAGGTCAACGCCATCCCCACAGCTCCTGGATGTCCACCAAGGCAGTTCACATGGGCCATCCCCAACAGTAGTGAGTGCATTTCAGATGGTAACTCCAACCAGGAGTAGTACAACACTCACTGGTCTCTCAGGAACAGCATGTGCAGCTCAACGAAAGAAATAATGAAAATTACCTTTTTACAAAAAGTGCAGTTTGTATTTAAAAAGCTAAAAGAGCCAAAGTTAGGATCAGGTTTAGACCTAGTATTAATGATCTGTATTAATAATAATAACAATAATAATAATGTCAATGGAAGGTCCTCACAAGGACAGTAAAACACGTGTGTGTGTGTTTGGGGAGGGGGTGGAGGTTGTGGGTGTGTCTACTAACAGAGCTGTTTATTTACAAACCCACACAAGTCCCTCCCCCCGGGAGCAGGTTTAACATGCACTACCAAACAGCACGAGAGGGAAAGCACCGGGCAACAGAGACATTTCTCTGAAATATGAAGATCATTTGAACGTGTTTTTTTGTTTGTCTTTTACACAAATGCAGCAATTACACTACTTGTTCGGGAAAAACAGCCATATAAACCATATTTTCAGGTGTAATTTGCATTAAAAGTTTTACATGACGCCCTGTGAGCGTTGGCCTCGCAGCGCGTGCGTTTGTTATGGTACTCAGTGTGACGGTGTTGAACTTTTCCCGAGTTGTGTTGTTCTGCAGCAGAAAACAGGCCACGTCCATCCCAACACAACCCCGTTTCCGTGAGAATGAGCGAGCAGAGGGCGCGTGGAGCCCACCAAGTGACACGAACAACTCGGCAAACTCCAGTGTGAGTGAAGAGAAAGCAGCAGCTCGGCACGTCGTTAAGGCACCGTGTTCTTACCTGAAGCACGTCCCGACAACTCTTTAAATAGAACTCCATTTTCATCCAAAGCCTAGGGACAAGCGAGTACCGGAACGTCCTTAAGGGTTATGAGATTGTCCTCTTGTGATGAACCGTGTTTTGGGAGTTTTACTGCCCCTCCAGTACAGACAGCACTGCAATAGATTGTGCCGATTCACTGCTTTAGTTTGGCGAGCACGCGCTGACGTCATCACTGTGCGCCACTCATCCACGTGACTGAGTAACGTTGTGGAACTTCGACGAAGATGGGTTTATATGGAGTCAGTAGTGCCACAAAAAAATATATGACTAAAACAGGAAAAGAATAAGAAAAGAAGTATGGAAAAAAAGCGCAACGTTAATAAATAAATAAATCAAAACTAAAATTAAAGAATAGGAACAGAAAATAAGTATGGAAAAAAAAATCCAAAAATAATAAGTATAATAAAGAATTAAAACCAAAATAAATGAGTATGGAAATAAAATGTTCTTTATTGCATTTGTAATTCCCACTTTGCATTTGCTTTAACCGTATTGCATTTGTCAGGCTTCGTCCCACAGTCCAAAGACATACACATTAGGTTGTTTGGCTACCCTAAAAGTTGCCCGTAGGTGTGTGCGTGTGAGATTCCAAGCCTTGTGTTGGGGGAAGAATGGGTGACCTCACCCTGTAAAATGTACTTTGCTATGGAAATGTCAACCAAGCCCCGGAGGGACCGCTTGGGACCCATGATGGCATGGGAGGAATAGCGAGTGATATTACAAATGTACCATCAGTAAATTAGCACATGCACTGTCAAAAGGCCAAATCAGAAAATCTATATAATCTATATGGACACTTTCTAAATTGTTCTGCATCATTTAAAAGACCATTTACTAGACCCGAGATCATTACTATAAATTGGTAGAACACATTCAAGCAAATCCTCTTAATTTATTGTCAGTTTTATTCTTTTTCAAAAATGTTAAATTGGTTTTAATTGTTGTTCGTTTTGAGTGTACATCCAGATGACACAGTTTGCAGATATAAAACATTAAAACTAAATGATTCTAAAACAAATGACTTGGGAAAAAAAAGTAGAAAGATTTTACATTTTCTACACAATTTTAACCGACATTGTTATAACTGGCATATACTGCATATGCATAAAAATACATCTTGTGATTGTTAAAAAAAACAAAAAAAACTACAAGCTATAAAATAAACTTCAATGTCCTGTATAAAACATTATCATGTAGATAAAGATAAAATGATCCATTTAATTGGATTATTTTGTCTCTGATATTCATATGAAGAGTCACAGGTCTGCTGGATCATGTATATATCATAACACCATCTCCTAATCAGTTGTGTATTTGGGTTTGATCTAAAATCAATAATCAAATCTTTCACTGCTAGAGTCCTGATCTAAATCTTCATGACATAGTTCCCAGGAAACATGCCTTCTCTTCCCCGTAGACGACCATACCACCAACCTGAGGGGTCTGGAAAGAGAACATACAGGAGCTCACACGGACAGATTAACGCATTGTGCAAAGTCTGCAATCTTTATCGGTGTGTACTGGTATTTATTACCTTCATTTAAGATATCTATAACATCATTTGCATTGAAGCTGAGCTCATCAGTGTCCTGCGCATCATATGCATACAGAGCACGGCACTGTGGCGAGCGAGGTTTGGGCCTCGGTGCAGGTTTTGGTAGCCCTCCTCCAGGGACAGGCTTAACCTCTTTTGACATTCGTCGATGAAGACTACCGTGAATAAGCAAACAGAATGAGGAAAATATACAGCATGTATGAGGTGAGAAAATCTTTACTGACTTCTAGAAGATAGTAACTCCGTATATATTTTATATGAGCTATGTATTTGTATTCATGTTGTCTTTAGCATTACATTAGTGTATAGTAAAGCTGTAATAATTGATCGCTCACCCTGCCACTCCCTGGTCAGGGACTTTCATGAAGCCCATGTCATTGTTTATTAGGGTCTGATTCTGGCTTGGTCGAGAACCATGGTAGCGGGGAAGAGTAGGCTGATCCATGGTGGACTGCTGGCGTAACAGAGATGCTCTGGAATTGGACTGACGGCTTCTTCTTTCCCCTTCTCGCCTAGGGCCCGCTGAGTGCTCTGAAAGCAAGGCATTTTTTAACAACCTAATTTAAACGTAATTTAATGTCATGCTTTACAGTATCTACTAACCATGTTACAGTTTTAAAGAGAAAAATGTTAAATCCACTTATATTGTAGAGCAGCAAAGTAAAAAAAATATTAAATTTCTTGCTAAGAGAAAACTATACATAAATGGAAATTTTTAAGTGGCCTCAGAGGATTGCTCTAATAAAAGCAGCATAACCTGTTTTAATGGCACCCTAACGTTTGTGACACTGCTACACTGGTTAGAGGCAGTGAATCTTATTAACATTTAGAGCAGGTGAGACTAGTCTAGTGAGTCTAATGTTTGTGACTGAAGCAACACGAGCGTCTAAGTGCACTGTAGTAATGTGATGTGGTGTGTTATATTTTGGAGGGAACTGTGAAGATAATTTGACAGGAATTTAATTGAAATTAAATCTTAATTGAAAGTGCAGTCACAACTAGTGCAGGAATTAATTGCAGTATTTGTACATTTTGTACAATACATACCGGTATATGTAGTGACTGGTTTTACATGAATTGAAAACAGAAAATAAGTTATTTAAAAAAAAAAAAAAAAGTATACGGTTATTTTGTTTACTGGAAAAAAAAACCCAACGACTTTGACCTGTTTGAACAAGACAAGTTTTTTGTATTTATGAGTTAAGTGTTTATGAGTCAGTGCTTGTTTCATTAATCTTGTCCCTGGATTGTATCTTGCTTTCACACTTGTAAATCATAAGTACCTGCAGGTCACCAGATGGAAATCCATTTAATGCAAATCGCACAATACATTAATTCAGCTCATAACAGGATTCTGTGTGGTTCCTTGTTTTCATACGTTACAAGATGTTAATTGTAATTTAAAAGAGACAGATATTACATTACATTACCGTCATTTGGCAGACGCTCTTATCCAGAGCGACTTACATTTTTTTTTAATGTCATTTATACAGTTGAGCAGTTGAGGTTAAGGGCCTTGCTCAAAGACCTGACAGTGGTAGCTTGGCAGCTTAAATTTGAACTCCCGACCTTCCGATCAGTAGTCCAGTGTCTTAACCCCCTGACGTGGTTTGGGTTATCTGATTTTAAATGCGTAATTTTAAGTGTATATCCAGATGCTACTTTGATAGCCAGGACACAGAAAATGAAAGAAAACAAAGTTAAAGTTTAGGCATGTTCCTGTGTCATCTTCTATTGCGTAACAGAAAAACCATACGAGTCACATAAAAAAGCTTTAGTACCATGAATGTGTTGATCTGCTCCAGTTATGTTATCTGTACCGATAAAACATATGATTATTTCTGAGTTTCCATCATAGTGGGCCACCATCACATTTATGGCGATCTTTAGTGTGGAATGATGGCCTCTTACCATGTGAGTATCGCCCTGTTTTCGGATTTCCCATGTATCGACTCTTCCGGTTGTCACGACGAGAGGGCCCTGAAGAAACAGAAAGTCTTGAGATTGTACGCATTTACTCACCCTGCTTCAATAAATATAATTATCAAATAGAAATCCAAAGAAGTTTTGGGGTAAAATGGGAGCAGTAGAACTCAACTGATTATACACAAAAAGAATGAAAGACTCACTCGAGTTCTTGGGAAGGCCTGGGCCGATGCTTACAACCAGTGCCTTGTTGCTGGGTTTGAGCACCACGTCATCTCCCTGGCCCACCTGAAACTGGATCTGCCGAGAGCCAGCAGATCCAAATGGCCCCCAACCGCCTTTTTTCACTTTAAATTCAAGTCTGAGAAGGACAATAGATATCAGAAATGCAGTCCTCACCTCTATTCAATTCTCCTTTAATGGCAACATTAAGTTGATTGATTTAAACTATTATGTTTTGTTGCCAGTGGGAGATAAATTTGAGTTATGTTTGAAAACACCAAAAAAACATAGCAGTCACACTCCTCATACACATACACATCCAAAGTCTATAAAATAAAATAATATGAAACTGATAAGAGAAATGGTCAAGAGTTACAGGTTGTTGAATTTCAATGGCAGCTTCTTCTGGGTCTTTTCTTGATAACGTTTGTAGAGAAGACTCAAAAACTCTGTTTTGAAAACAGACTCTAGCACACTGTCATAGTGCTCCTCATGTAGAATGAAGAAGTCATCCTGCAGAGTGCTGAAAGGACAGAAGCAGAGCCAAGATAAGCAAAACTACAAACAGAGAGGATTAAAAAACCTAGGGGATTTTTACTGGAAGAATTATTTTTGATTATAGGTGATGCCCCAACACACTGACACTCTGTCTATACTGTACCTGTATCAATATCAGGACCAACACTGGACAAAAATCCTGAATCAGATCTGCCACATTTTCTGATCCAAGTCTGTCCGAGTGTCTGATAATGGATTTAAATGACTTTCACAACCCACTACACTATTGCACCTTATTCTCACCAGGACTGTGTACAGGTTAGTGCTGCACCATCTTTATGTTGGACTGTCTTTATGTCTTTTATTGCAACGTTGTGTTGTTTTATGTTGCACACGTGCACTTTGTAATTCTGTTTTGGCACTATGGTCCTGGAGGAATGTTGTCTCGCTTCATTATCTACTGTATCACCCATATATGGGTGAAATGACCATAAAAGCCACTTGACCTGATTCGAATTGACTAGTATTTATAATGTTAATATGTGTAATGTTGACTGACATGCCACAGATTAAGCACAGTTATACATGACAAACTGTTTTAAGTCAGTCCACCATCATGGCTGTGATGTTTTATAGTTCAGGTGCTCCCCTAGTTATGATGGCCCGACTTACGATTTTTTGAAGTTACGATGACGATTGCGATGCGCTAAAAATTGTAAAATATTTAGAAAATATTAATAATTTGCGGGCAGGCATCGCTGGCAGGCCTGCATAACAGTGTATAACATACACGGACGTCCGGACAACGCTCAGAAGTGCGCGGGCGACACCCGGAAGTAAGCGGACGATGCTTGGATCACTCTCTCCCGCAACTCACGGAGTTACCTTATGTATCGGTGTACTGCACAGTGCATTACCGTGGGTTTTTCTGTGTGCTTCAAGAGCTAATTTTAATTCAAAAGCATGTCTTCTACAGGAAAAGACTCCTGGGTAAGCTAGGCTAAGTGGGGCCAAGCGGGGCTGAGATACCCAAGCTAGGCTAAGTGGTTCGACATACGATATTTTCGACTTACGATGGGTGTGGCAGGACAGCATCGCCATCGTAACTTGAGGACTACCTGTACTTGTCAGTATCAGATTTGGTTATCTGTCCATACTCAATGTATTTAAGCGAGTACTGTATTGAAATTGGAAATAGGGTATTAGTGCATCCCTAATATTAATTTATTACTACTATTCATTTTACATAGGGTGAAGATTAGTAAAAAATGATCTGACATACCTCAGAGAGACGGACTGAATTTTCTCTAGCTCAATCTGCCTTTTGAGGACCTCCTGTATTTGGCCCTTGTCTGGACCTTGCTTTACTTTTTCCCGACCAATCATGTAGAGGAACTTAGAGGTCAAGATCAAGTCACGCTTTACAGTCTGTGAGTAGTGAGTGAGAATAGGGGGGGGAGACAAAAAACAGGTGATGCCTTGTGATTGTAGAAGCAACAAGCATGTAACTTCTCTAACTCCAGGGAAATAAATGTAACTACACCTTAAATCTGCGATCATATTTGGTCACCACAACAGCAAATTCAATCCTCTCCCTCCGACCCACAAACTGCCGGATCTCAGGGCGACTGTCCATTCCAATGTAGTCACCCACAAAGTTACGGTTCAGGCTGTTCTTCCGGCGCTCCTTTTTATTTAACAGGATGTCAGATGCTGAAAATTCAAGAGTTTGGTTTCAGAACGTAGCATTTAAGATCTTTTAGGATACAAGAAGCCATTAAAGGTAGAGTTACATGGAGTGTAACCGAGTGACATTACCTTCCTCTCGCATCCGGACATATTTGCGAACAGCAATATGCTTACGCCAGGCTTGCTGGATGACCCGAGCATATCCATTATACTTTCTCTCCCTCATCTCTTCCAAAAGGAACAGCTGCAGGAGACAGTTCCTGACTGTGAGTGACACAGCTGTAGGACATCATAATCCTCATAATGGCTTTCTAGTCATGCATTGTGTTCCTGAGGGTTAAGTCAATGGAAAGGAACAACAACTGATCTAAACAGCATACTCACTAAACATAATAAAAGGAGAGCTTAAGCAATCTTAACTAATGTCTTCTGGGAATACCTCAAGATTCCTCAACCCCCTTCCAGGATACTGAATTACATCTTAATTCATTATAGCATATTCTCATGGTGCTAAACAGCAATGCAATGTAATTTGCTCAGAACTAAAATAAATCTCTCAGGGATAACACAATGGGAGCAGTGAAGAGGGACCTGGCTCAACAAAACAGATCATACTGTAGATTAGTTTGCTTACAGAAGTATATAACAAAAAAAAAATCCCAGCTGAATATGAAACACTGTTAAAATGGGTATACTGAGGAAAAAAAAATCCAAATGATCTCACCGATTCTGGGGCCTTAATGAAGATCTTGCTCTTGCCCAGTTGGTACTGGTCTGCATCCATGTTGACTGACCTCAGTAGGTGCAGAACGCCCTGTTTTTCATCTCCACGCCACTGTGGCCACGTCTCCTTGGTCAGGATGGCATATCTGTGTGTAACAGGCTTTGTTAACTAAGAAGTAAATGAAAGTTTGTCAGAAGCCAACACCATGGTTGAGTGTTTCTAGGCTCACCTCTGCAAGAACTTCTTGAAGATGCGACGGAAGGCATAGCCAGCTCTGCGTACGCGGATGTTTTCCCGCAGACCCAGATACTCCACTTGGTGCTTCACCCGGCTCTCCTCCCAGTCCCGTGGTTTCTTGGTCTCGTTGGGTTTGACGCAGCGAATGTAATGAGGAGTGCACTTCATCAGTGTGTGCACCAGGTCATTGGCCTGTTTCTACAAGGACAAGAGCAATGGATATTTGAAATCGCACGCAAATAAAATCACGAGTTTTTTTCAAGTGAGAACGTGAGACCATTTTTGTCTTTTTTATTAGTGTCTTACCTTGATCTTGCTGCCTGCGGTGGTGGGTCGACCCTTTTTCTCAGCCTCAAGATTTTCTGGGAAAAGGCCTTGGATAAAGGCACTACAGTATTTGCAAAAAGAAATTTTTGCAATGATGATTTGCTACACTACTAAAAAGACTGAAAAGTTATGTACAGATTACTTTGTGGAGTATTTTTCTGAAGTATTTACCCCATTTGAGAGAATGTTACGCACCACCATTAACATGTAAGGAAAACAAATTCATTTTCCTAGACAAGTTAGAGTTGCAATCTCCAATATTTAAAAGTACTTCCAGTCTTGTGCTATTAGCAGAATTTCAGATATTCTAATTTCAAAAGTAAAAACTGCTGACATACAGAACATCCAGGTCTTTTCCTCAACTCAGTTTCCTGTTTATATTGTTCTGGCCAATGCAAGCCGAACCGATCTTGAACTAATCTGTGCAGCACTTTCCCCTGGTTGGGGGAAAGGGAATGCTTGTCACCGTGAACATTTCTAATGAATTATAATGCAACATTTAAAATAATAGAAACACTCTGCTGGATACACAACTTGGAACGGCATTTAAACACTTTCGTAAACAGAAGGTTGCTAGAAGAAGCAAACAACAGATAGTAGAAAGCAGAAACATCGAAGCCATACTTACAATTCACTGCTTTGCATCAGCTCGATGATGTCATTGAAGAGCACATCTCTGTTCCTCTCGCAGAAACCACTCACATTATAGGATACCTGCGACAAAAACATGGAACACCACATGTAGAAGTTTATTATGTGTTGTCACTCAGCTGGTAATTACTAGAAGTGCATCATTTGGTCCTGAGTGCTCAGGCAGCGCTGAAACAGCAGTAAGATAAACAAAGGAAGAGGCTAATACTGTGAATCTAAATGTGAAAAACACAATTTTAAGAAGTCATATTTACTGAAAAATGAAGGCATATATAAGGCAATAGTATGCGAAACATGGGTGTAGGGACGGAGGAAATGTTCGATTCACTGGACCAGCAGCAAAAAATGTGCAGGGGGTGTAGTGAATGAACAGCACCTTCCCTTTCCGCTGCATCCACAGCTGAAATGCCCTTCAGGAAGGCACCCAACCCCCCAACTGCCCACTGCTCCCTTGAGTGCATGTGTCCACTGCTTCAGATGGATTAAATCCAAAGGCTAATTTCCCTACAGACAGGGTTAATAAAGTATCTAAAATCTAAATAACAAAAATCGGAAAAATTGTAAATGATATAAAACGTCACTTTGATTTGTAGGTTTCTCCGCCTGTACTGGTTTTAGAATATTGAGGACAAAGCACTTATACCAGCAAAAGACGATAAATCAGGAAAATAAACAATCCTTCTATGGGGGACTTCCTTCAAATATTTGAGGTAAACAAAGAACCCACTTCCATTTCTTCTTACATAGATATTATAATATAATCCTATATTTTTCTCTCACACATGCCCAAAAAATGTATACACACTTCAGCAATGGTTATCTATGCCCTTTTTTTTTTTTTTTTAAATCCAAATTGAATTATTTTTTTTGTCTTTTTGTCTTACCAGTGTTCATCACACGTGAAACACACCACAGCACAGCATAGCGTAACACAGTGAAATTACTTCTCTGCATTTGACCCATTCACCAAATGAAGTAGGGGGCAGCTGATCAGCGCAGCGCCCGGGGAGCAGTGCTTGCGGACGGTACCTTGCTCAGGGTGTCTCAGTGTACCTTGTTGGTCTTGGGCCCTGAACCCACATCCTTTCGACTGAAGGGCCAATGCCCTGACCTCTAGGCTACCACTGCCCCCATACTATGCGGATATTTTTCATGCTGAAAAGTTGGTGTATGTATATGTTTTTTGGGCCCCATATAGATGTCCATAAACATTCCCAAGATCATTTATTGGTACATGGTGAACATGTACCATCATTTACGAACACGTAACATTAGTAGCTTCTTACCTTGCCCGCATAGTGATGCACTATGAAGCCCTTGTTCCAGCTGTTGAAGTGCTCATGACCACTGATCTGCATTTGCAGCTTCTGAACAAGAGTTTGGTCTGCACCCTCACCTTTGGCATGCATGGTAGCACACACGTCATCCAAAATGCTCATGATCCCCACAGGGTTCTGGGAATATCACAGGTGAACATTATCCCCCAATGAGCAATTAAATGCCAATTCTATGAGTCTATAAGTCAAAAGTTTTCAAAATATAGAAACAGAAACTCACCACTTTGGACTCTATTAAATCACATACGATTTTGTTGTTGAAGTACTCAATTGGTGTCCACTTGATTCCTTCCTGTACATACTCTTCCTGTGAAAAGAAAAGTGAGACATGCTAAAAATTCCATTCTTAGAACTTAACATGAACCATTTTGTCTCTTTGTAGGATATAAAAACTGTGCTGCTGACCTGCTCAGCCTTCAGCGTGAGCTCAATAAAAATCTGCTGAAGCTTCTCGTTCACAAAATTTATGCAGAACTGCTCGAATCCATTTTGCTGCGTATGACCCAAAGAAGAGCAATACAGAAACCTGAGGGTTAAGCTGCATTTTCATTGTTCTATCATCACGTTCTACTGAATGAAATGATTCATTCCTACCTGGAAGATTTCAAAGCCATAAATGTCCAAAACTCCAATGTTGAATTCCTCATGGTCCTTTTGCATGGCTTTGTTTATTGACTTTGGACAGAACAGAAATAAACCGTTAGTAAAATACTGAGGAAATATTTTACACATCTCCTGTATATTTCCTGTATTCTATAAAATATATAAAATCACAAAACATACAATGGTATACCATTTGTTAGAATTTAAAATCTTAACCATTGCTGGAAGATTGAATTTGATTTCTGAGTTGTTATGAATCCAAACTGTGAAAATCACAAATGATCATTTGAAGCTGGAGACTTACATCAACAAGGTAGTCAAAAAGTCGAGTGTAGAGTGCCTTCGACAAAGCGTCGCGTGTGAAGCAAGCCTGCTCTGTGTTCAGAGTGACGAAAATGGTCTCAGTCTTGCCTCCCCATTTACTGTCCATGATCCGACTTGTCAGTTTCTTCTTCAAACCATCCTGAGATATTCCCAAAAGATAGGATGGGAAAGCAAGAACTGCACACAAGTGATGGAAGATGGAAAAGAAAAGCAAAATGTGAAGATGGGATGATAGCAAAGCATACAAGAGACGATGCAGTTTTGTTAAATAAGGATATAATGTTTATTCTAAAAGGTACCGAGTCAGAAGAGGTATTGAGAATCCCTGGTTAAATTTCCAAGTCCAATGCTCCGGATTACAACTGGTCATTTAAAGCATTTGTACATGGATTGTATCTCTGACAGATTTTATTAGGATAAGGGTTATGTAATAACAATTGTAGTTAAACGCATGTCCCCCAAAATGCATTAATATGCACATCAGCATCATTACAATCAGGCATTTCTTGTTTTCAGCCATTTTACGTGACATTTTTCATTTTCATAAACGACTGCCAACTTCAGCCGCCATGGAACACGTGCTTAACGACAATGGATTAGGAAAAACTTTGCTTGGCAAATTCTGGCTAAAGTGCATCTCAGACCTCAAGTAGCTTATGAAAAGAAAATATAGGACAATATAATGACCCATCCAATATACTAGATTATATATGTTGACATATACTGAATACTATATAAAAATATATTTTATAATATGGAGCTTATTTCCATTTGTAATACATGGGAGAATATATGGATTATAATGATTACATATGAATAATCATTATGTACATATATTAGGGATAATAATAGAAGAATTCACTAAACATATATTACAATGTATTACATATAAGCTCTACACTGTATATGTAGATTAACATAAAATATACTATTTGTAAGTAGATTATTTTTAACTATATAAATTGTATAAATATGCCTATTCTTTTCCTTTTTACGAACAACCACTATTAAAATAAGAGTCACAGAACATTTAACACAACACTTCACAATAACCAGAAATCATAGCTTTTACAGCTCTATGATTCTTACAATCTTCACTCTCCACCACAGCGTAATTGCCCTCCTCCCTGAAAGTGATGTTGCCCAGATGAAGAATCCCTGCCACAATCTGCAGCACAGCATCTTGTTCATCCAGAGACAGACCTATAACTGACATGGCCTCCTAAACACACAAGTAAAAGAAAAAAATGGCTATTGGATATGATCTAATATTACAGTGGTTTGAACACTGGATCTGCAGAAACAATGATAATTACTTAGTAAAAATATTTTTCAAAGATTTCAAACACACACCATAGTGTCGGAGAACTCCTTCTTGTCATTGATGTCGTCTACAGTGTAGGTACCAGACTGGTTCATGTAGAAGTAGTAATCAGGAGTGGTAACGCCCAAATTTTCCCTCTGCTCTTTGGAAGCTCCTGCCAAAAGCTGTTGAACCCAGGGATACAACAGGAGATTAATTGAGAAAGGTTCTGTTCACATTCTTTGAGCCAGTGGTTTGCAGTAGGGAACCCCAATTGTCCATGAAGCAGAGATGGGTCTATGACTTTTTAGATTAAAATTGGCTACAATAAATAACTGCCTGCAATAAATGAGTCAAATATTATTGTGCACATTAAAATAATGAGCTAAATAATTCAGCATTTGGATTTTCTTTGGGACCCCTGCCTTAAACATCTCAAAACTATATACAGTGGTACCTTGACATATGACATTAATTCGTTCCTGGAGCAAGGTCGTACGGCAAAAGTGTTGTAAGACAAATTGAATTTCCCCATTAAATGAATGGAATTACAAGAAGCGATGATGGAGGTGAAGCAGTGAGGTGTAGGACGGAAGTTGGTGGTTGGAGGAGGAAGAGATTGTTGGAGGAGGTTTGTTTACATTATGTACGTCACCCTCTATCGCCAACTTAACACGTGTTATACGCTTACAGAACATCGCTAAATTTATTCTTCACTTTACGTATCACTAAACTTATGCTACACTTTAGCGCTAAACTTAACTTAAATGATAGAATTACTCCACCTGTACTCCTTGCACAAGTTCGTGACTCACACACCTTGAGTGTGTTTTTCAATGATTTCCTGCTTTATATCTAAGGTAAGTGGCCTTTTCTTCTTCTCAGCACCAGCCTTGCTACTCACTTTCTTAGGACCCATGATGAAAATACAGGGTACAGTACAAATAAA
>JAQMCW010000032.1:19657765-19668735 GCA_030068335.1 Chrysichthys cranchii | reverse complement strand
CAATAAATCCTTCATTAAGGAATATAACATTTTTTTAATTCAGTATTTGAACTAAATTTAGCTTATATTCTTATAGACCCTATTGAAACGGGGAAATTCAGGGAAAAATCGCCACTTATCAATTAATTGTTAATCGATCAATAAGGTCAGCCAACTAATGATTAATGAACCCTACTGACCTTTGATTTATTTATTTATTTTTTGAAACATCCTCCAATAACACTAGTGATGATATTTTGAATTCCAACTATTTCAATTACTGCCCTATAAAGGGTTAATGTTGTGGAACATCTGAGAGACATGTTAGTTCCTGTACTCAACTGTTATAGCTGTATTAGCCAGTCATTCGTTCATTCATTCATTCATTCACTCACTCTCTTTTACTCAAAATGCAGCCTGTCATTCTACCGAGAAACCAGAAATCATAAACTCCTTTGCCCTGAAGACTTTCCTGAGCTGGGAAACTTAGAGAATCCATCCATAAATGTTAAATAAATATATCCTAAAAGAGTCACATCGACATTGATAGCAAAAAAAAGAAAAAAGTTTTTACTTTGTTAAATAACAACATGCCTTTTTAAACCTGTTTATTATTAATCTTTGATTATGTGGAGCGTCTGCTGAACAAGTCCCAGAGTATGAACTGCTACTATAGATACTATATTATGTGATGCACATTATGACATATATTAAGAATGCTTTAATATTAACCTTTTTCTCATGTTATTGCCGGGACTACTTTCTAAGATCATCTGTTCTGAGAAAACAACACGCTTTTCCTGACCCACCAGATTAAAGAATTCGACCATGCTGTGCTATAATACCAATATTACGCTCTCACTGAGCGCTTGAAATACTCTGGATTCCTACAACATTTCAGTGCTACAGTGCAATGCTTAAGGCAGGTGTGGCACCCCAATAAACACTATTTATACATACACACACACACACATACACACAACTTCTTACGCTAATATCATAATCAAGTTTTACCTATACATTACTCCACATAATAGACACCCAGATATCACAGGCAAACCATGACTGATCATTACTATACACCAAATTCAGAATTTCTGCTGCTCTTTCATGTACTTGCCATCACAATATTAAATTAAACAAGGATCCACAATGTCTCAAGCTGCTGTTATTTTTCTCTGCAGTATATATTTTTTCTTACGGCTCTAAAGCACAGGTCCCTAACAAAAACTTCCATAACCCTTTGCGAATCCTCACCCAAATCGCCGCAGCTCAATCACAAAAGAACAGTGGCACTAGTGTTGCCATGGCAACACAAATAGGCAAATAAAGAGAAACGCATTCTACCGTGAAGGAAAAACATAACGATCATATCCACTGATTATGATGATTAAAGATGCCTGTGGGTGGCCTGAAGATGCATGCATTACAGAAAGAAAGAAAAAAAAAAAAAAAATCAGCCACATTTGTTTCACTTCTTGTTCTGAATAATCCCATGTCAGGAATTTTCTCATGCAACACCAGACCCTGGACACTGTTTCTTAGATATGTGAATACGATCTAGGCAATTATCTCTGTGGCTCAAAAAATTACTTCTTAATATAATATGATCTGGCGGAGCCCACCCCCCCAAAAAAAAGATAGCAGAAAGAACCTGAATGCATCAATGACTACTTCAAATATTAGGGGAAAAATGACTAAAAGAGTCATTAATTTGAAATGGTTTGAAATAATTACGGAACAGGAAAATCCTGAGCTTTGATGGATGCCACACATTGATCCTTACATCTGAGGATACAAGGCTATTAATTAAGCAGCAACATTTTTCTATTAGCTTCTGTCTGATTGCTTTATTTAGACAGCCACACACTCATCAATACTGAAGCTGTGAGCATACATGACAAACAAAATTACATATTAAAAACAGTGAAAAACACACACACACACACACACACACACACACACACACACACACACACACACACACACACACACACACACACACACGGAGTGATCAAAAAAGGATTCAAATTCATCTATTCCACGCAGCAGTGTGCTCACCTCATCCTGTGTGCTTTCCACTTTCGGGTTGCTAGCTGTCCTTTTGAGGTTGCTGCTGAGACTGATGCTGGCGGTGGCATCTGATTTGGAGCGCTGATGAGTGCGCTTCGAAGGCGAGAGGCCGTGCTCGCTCACGTTTGGGCCGAGGATGTGGTTCTGCTGCTGCTGCTGCTGCTGCTGCTGGTGGAGGCGAGCGCGCTGACCGGTCGGCTTCAGCTCGTCAGACAGGATAAGTCTGCGCAGCTTGGTGCCCCGCGAGTGCCTCTGTGTGGAAATGTGCATATCGGACGAATAAGCTCCGAGCAGCCAGGCACACTGCAGTGAGAAGCCGATGCTCTGACGGCAGCGGTGCACCACATATGGCTTAATGGCATCACCCACGTCCTCGTCCATGTGGATGTACATGTTGAGCAGCTGCGGCAGGTAGAAGTCGACATCCTCGTCCCGGAAGCTGAAGAGCCGATTGCCGATGTAGGCCTGCACGCCTGGCTCCTTCGAGTTGTATAGGTACGAGATGGCCATGGAGATGTCAAACAGCTTGGATTCGAACAGGCGCAGAAGCCACGATTGTTTCGATGAGTTGTTCTTGTGGCGCCTGCGAGCACTCTTCACTGTGCCCCCTACTGCCACCTCCTCCTCCTCTGTGATCTTAGGAGTCTTGCCTGAACCTGTACTGTCCTCTTTCACGGGCTCGGTGTGCTCAGTCCCATTCACCAAGCGAGGTTCAGTGGTGGAAACAGCTGTATCTCCATCAACTTTGAGGAGCTTCACCTTCTGCAGCACCTCCTGGCAGGCTATCTTGGCTACTTCAGTATCAATAACCAGACTCAGTTCGCCCACACCCTCCGATATGACATCCAGCGGAGGGCTAGAAGCAGGCAGGCCATCGCTGGCACTAGGGCTGGAGCTGGTCAATGGCTGTGGGCCAGAGGATGGCGAGGAGGGCAGGGAGAGCGATGAGGTAGTGGAGGTGGACGAGGCTGATGGACTCTTCTGTAGCTCCTCCAGATGGGATGGGGAAAGCTCCAGCTCTGTGTCACCCATGGCCAGATAAGGTTAGGCCCCTATATAGGGAAAAGAGAGAGAGAGACAGAGAGAGAGAGAGAAAACAGGATTGTTTTCTTGGCTTAATATTAATCATAAAACATTAACCAAATTATTATGTCTAAACTGTCTAGCTACTGTATCTGACAAAAAGAATACTGAACTGCAACTAATGCAACATTGTGCTCCTAGAGTCCACACACACACACACACACACACACACACACACCTCAACTCATATTACACATATTCTCTGTCTGTTACAATGCATTCCTGCGTCAGCCAGAGTAAAGTACAATCCAGCCTACTCCTCCCTGCACTCCGAGCTCTGCATAGCCCCATCCTCCTTATTGCTACGTAGTACTGTTTTGTACACCCACGGCTCACGGGATAAAGTCTCCCAACATGGCTCCACTGGTGGGTGCTATAGGTGGTTACACACTTCACATAAGTGTCATATGTGTATTCAAAAAGGAGTAGTACAGCAGTTGAACTAACATCAAGGCATTAAAAGAAAACTTCTTCTGGACCAATCACAGACCCGGCTCAGTCCTGGTATTAACATCTGTCTCTGGTAATCACATGTGGATGGCACTAAAAACCATCAGGATTAGGGTCGGAGTGAAATGCATTTTAAGAGCCGATCGGACCGTTTGTGGAGGTGATTCTGGGACATGTGGCCACATCACATTCATAGTGTGAACGGCAATGCACCCCAAACAATGTAAATACCCAGCGTTGAGCAACGCTTCCAGGTTTTCACAATATACTCATCTGCAGCCATGCGCTCTGCCTCTGAGAGTGAGAGTTATGGTTATTAAAATGTTCTTAGAGCTGAAATTTTCATCAACGGTCTGGTTATGTGAACAGTAAATTTCTACAGCTCAGGCCTTGGACCAATCACAGATGGGGCTGTCTGAGGACAAAAGATGCGATGTTTATAGTTGAGGCCTGTGCTAGTCATCATGACTATGCCCTTACTTTTTACAAGGGCTTTGGAGTGTCCTTTTTTCCCCCAAAGGTAGAAAGTACAAACAGTTTGGAAGACACTTTAGTGTTGATTTTTGAAGTTGAAACCAGTGCTCTTCTGATGCACAATCACTGCCATACAAACAAAAATCAATACTGCACTTTAGGAGTCTTTAGACAGACTTAGCCTTAGACAATTCACCCACACCTAGTTCTGGTCAAGAAATTTACAAAAATGCAAACAAATGCAAATGCACAAGCCGAGGGCTGTACCGAAGAGTGGGCTAAAACATGGCCCTTTTTAAAATTCAGAGCGAAAAGGTCTAACAATTCAGAAGGAGCAAAGTGTCCCTCAGTTGAACCTTTTGAACACAACCAGTAAGGGGGCCTCTAGAAGAAAAGGCTTGTCATTGTTTGAGTTTGTAGCGACCCTCGAGATAGCTGCTGTGGGTGTTCCCTCTTTAAAGCCCATCTGTAGGCAGCATCACTTCAGAACAAACCTCAATGCAGCAGCTCTGCTTGCACTCCTCACGAATATGAAATCAAACTGCCCTGGTTTTCTTGCGCAAAACACGTCTTTTCCGTTTAAAGTACACAGAGAGCTCAAGACCAGACTAGCCAACATAGCAAGCAGATCATTAAATGCTGTGGTGCCTAGACTTTGGAATTACAGTGTCTCAGTAACTGTTTCTACCTTACTTACTTACCCTTCCTTTTCTGACAATCACCAGTCACCCGGTCCTCTTCTCACCCTCTTCTGTACTGTTAAATTGTACATGACCAATACGTCACCTAATTTAAGTAGCCATTGTGTTGTGTAATTTAAAAGGATGTGACAAGGATTCCTTCAGTACAAAGTGAAGTGTTTTATTGACTTTCAAAGATTTGTTGCCCAATTACCCGCACCCCATTTACGTCAGCTTGGTGCCTTTTGAGCATAAAGCTCTTACTCCCAGCTGCTCGAGCTTAGCTCCACACGTGATCTGGCCACACGCTTGCATGCAAATGTTACAGTGACCATGTGAGGACACTTCCCCTTAACCACACTCTCCTCAACTACTTCATGTTCGCTAGTGCCTAAAACTTCCCCAGGCCAAGTTACCCCACGAGTGGGTCATCATCGGTTAAGAGCAACATATCAAGTCTCAATCAATAGGAGCACAGAAAAGATGAGAAGATAGAAAGAGCATCTCTGTGTGTGTGATATATATGTATAAATAAAGATGTCCTCACTTCACCTCTCCACAATAGAAGACTAGCCACTATAAACTCTGCACCACGATTAAGGGTTTTACAAAACAAAGTCTATACTCAAATCTCAACACTCCTTAGATAAGAGCGTATCTAGTATCTTTGGTTAAACTTAACACAATCAGATATTTAAGAGATGTGAGAGATTAAATAGCTAAGAAATAAACTCTGCCCTAAAGGTGACGGTCCTAATCAACCCAAGCAGTGACAAAAACTAACACAAAACTAAATGACACTTGCTCATAGCTCAAATCACTTATCGTCAATTTGATCCAATAGACAAGCTCAACTGAAAGTCACTGTGTCAGTGATGAGATTATAACGTTATCTTCCCCACTTCCACGTGGGCATATATAACCATGTTAGAAGACTCGGTGTGATAATGAAAGCCCAGCTCTGTGTGTGTGTGTGTGTGTGCTGTGACCACAGTGACCGAACAAGCGTCTCCTGTTGCAGTGGAAACGGCTTCAAGTGGCTCTGGTGCTGACAGACGATACCGCATCTCCCTCACACAACAAAGAGCAGAGAGATAAAACCTGGATCGGATCATCTTTCCTAGTTCCTAGCAAGCAAAACCTGTCACCATAACAATAACGATGATGATGGGCAACAACATAATCAGAATCAGAATCCTTTATTAAACCCTGAGGAAATTATGTGGTCACAGTTGCTCCCAGACAATAAGAAAGAAAGAAGTAAATAACTATCAGGTTATGATACCAGTATTGAATAATACAATATATTACAATTATAGAATAATACAATAATATAATAGCTCCAATTTATAATCTCAAATTTACCCATATTATAATAATTCAGTATACAATAACTATAACTTATTATTATAGCCATAATATTATTATCATAACTATATTATTATTATTAACTATTAATAAATAAAATATATACAATAACTCAATATAGACATGCGCAATAGTGTGGTTTGCATAACAGGGGTCTAGTTGCCGAGTTCTGTGCTTTTACTCCGGATTACAAACAATCCCAATCTAAGCCTTTACATCATACCTGTAGCATACATGTCAACAAAGTGCACTTAATCTAGTCAAGTGCATTTAGAAACTAGCCAACTAGGAAAAGTGGTGTGTATACATACACGTACACGTACACACACACACACACACACACACACACACAGTCTCTGTTTTAACAGCAGGCTCAGGGGACGGAAAGTTCAGAAAGAAACAGCTCTAATAAAACAGGCCATATTTGCATAATGTGCTGAAAAGTATTCGACTCGACTTGGATGGTGTTCATAAACTCAACCCGAAATGTGACCACAGGATGTTCAGGGCAATCCGGATCCACCACAGCATCTCAGACTGACGGAGGAAGTTCAGGATGTCGCCTAGACGGATCATCAGACTACTGAACGACGTCACACTTTTAATTAATTGATAGCCACATTAAAAAACAAACAATAATTATTATAAGTTAATTTAAAGACACTCCGCTAGCTCGCTAGCTATATAAGACAGTGCTAGTGACGCTAGCTTGTGCTAACTAACCCAGAGTTGGATTCCACACAGCTCGTGCAAGAACTGCGCATCAAACAAGATAATATAAAACCCACACACAATTACTACAAATTAATAACGGTCATTCCTGCCCATAAACAGGAGCCATTAGACAGAGCAACTCTCTCCCTAAAGCAGGCCGATGGAAAAGGTTGCGTTCGCTTAGCCTAGCCTAGCCCTGAGGAGACTGCTAGGTTAGCTAACTTAGCAAGCCAATGTCAACACAAACCACTGAAACTATGAGCTACAAAGACCCCAACGACGACAACAACAACAAGTCATGATTGTACACGGATACCAAACAGCGAGCTCGAACTTAATCCGGTGTGAGGTAGCAGGTTTGGGTAGCTAGTTTACCTCAGGTGGGCTGCCAAGAGGATTAAACAGCTCGTCAACTGCGCTACCTTAGTTAGCTTCACCACCAGTTAGCTGCCTAACAACACGGACACGAACGGAATAGTTCACTTCTCGACACACTGACACTTAAGTTACAGCCCTGAATACACACGGGTAGACCCAGACATCGTGTCTTACCGAGTAAACTGGGTGGTGTGGTGTGGTTATCCCGTCTATCTTTGCTGTAACAGCTCCATTTGGAAGCTACGATTCCCCGAAGGATGCCAAATAACCCGGCTTGCAGTCGGTAGGTGACATCCCAATCCAGCCCAACGCACTTGCCCTACCCACTTCGACTTGGTAACGTCCACGTTAGAGGTTTACAACACAGAGGCTGAGCTTATCAGTCCGTACTGAGTAATACATTTCATTCGTCAGGATCTTGTAAATTCATACATCCGAAACAGGATGGTACTAAAGTAACTATGAAATGTTTGAGTATTTTTTAGTACAATCTGTGAGGTAAAACGTGGCACCCCTGGAATAATGGATTGTTCCGAGTGGAAGTGGTAAGGGGAAGTGAGCAAGAAATGAACTTAGACGAAAACTTTTGCACTTTCCATAAGTGATTATGGGAAAGACCCTGACCCGGAGTATTAAATGTGTGGCGCACGTTAAACAAACAAACAAACAAACAAACGAATGATCATTTATTGAAGAACTGAAGTGAAATATAGAGCCTGCAAGATTTTGCTTTTTTTTTTTAACCTCCTGCATTTTGAGTGTTCATGTACATATTTCACATAGTGAGTCAGTCAGTCTTGAAATCAATGGACTCTAAAGGAATAAAGATGAGGGCACTGGGCTGTTTGTGTAGCACAGCTTGTGTCACATGTTGTGTTTTGACTGTGCGTTTTACCCACGTCAAACCAGAGCACGTGGTTAGAATCAGACATTTGAATCTGCTTTGATTGCTCAGTCCCACTGAACACAGGATGATCTCAGGTTAAGCTCTCAGTAGTGACAGGATAAATGCTCTCAACTGTTTCTGTTTTCACTCAACAATATTACCAAGTACCAAGAAGGAAGCTAGGTGGCAGGTCTAACTGTTAGAGGATGCTCATCAGCTATGATTAAAGATGACAAGATTAAAGAGAGGGTGGCACGGTGGGGTGGTGTGGTGTGGTGTCGTCTTATAGCAGGAAGGTCCTGGGTTCGATCTCCGGGGTCGACCTGGGCGCCTTTCTGTGCGGAGTTTGCCCCTCCGGGTCTGTGGTTTCCTCCGGGTACTTCAGTTTCCTCCCACAGTCCAAAGACATGCACAGAGGGGATTAGGCTAACTGGCTACTCTAAATTGGCCGTAGGTGTGAATGTGAGGGTGAATGGTTGTCTGGCTATGTGTGTTGGCCCTGTGGTGGTAGGGGCGGCTCTAGGCTCTGGGCAGAGAAAGAATCGGTGGCCCCGTCACCCGCCAATGTCAATATGGTATCTTATGCATGGCGGATGGCCATGCCCACTTGCACTAACTTCACGTCTATATGCGCGTGTATGTAACTTGAAAACCAAGTGGCAGCCCAAGATATTCTCATTACGGCAGAACGTTATGATACTACATATAGCTTATTGCTCCGACTCTAGCGACATTAGTAAATACAGCATACTAATTAACAAGAAACACAATGTTTTTCGGCCACATTGTCTCAGCTGTGTTGCTATTTTCTCTTTCTGTTTTCAATATACATTGGTGTAGTGGCCCCTGGGATTTGGCGGCCCTGTGCAGGTGCACAGTTTGCACACGCCTAAGGCTGCCCCTGGTGGTGGATTGGCGACCTGCCCAGGGTGTACCCCGCCTCTCACCCGAAGTCAGCTGGGATTGGCTCCAGCTCTCCCCCCACTACTCCCAGCAACCCTGAACAGGATTAAACATCAGAAGATGAGTGAGTGAGTATTAAAGAGATATTGCAAGGAACAAAGCTTATTCTTCTATCAGTCTATAAAAGAAAAGTAACCCAGACCAGTGATTCCCAGCCACTGTGCCATGGCACATTAGCGTGCCGTGAGAGATCATCAGGTGTAATGTGGAAAATTATCCTAAATTTCTCCTAATTGGTCTGAAAATTATTAGTTATTTACTGCAAATAATTTGTCTTCGTTCATCTACGTAACAGTTACAGGAAGAACAATTAAATAATGTTCCACTAGGTGGAAGATGATGGCTAATTAATCTGTGTATCTACCGATTACATATACGTTTTGTGACATTTTTCTTTGGCCGGTGCGCCAATGGATTTTTCTAACGTAAAATATGTGCCGTGGAAACCTAGACAATAGGCATAACTGTGTATCCTGGAATCACAGAATATGTACATGGCATGTTTCGTGGATGGTATGCCAGGGCCTCCAGTTTGATCCTGAGCTCAGGTTACTGCCTGTGTGGTGGTTCACACGTTCTTCATGTGTCTACACGGGTTTCTTCTGGGTTTTCTGGTTTCCTCCCACCTTAAACCATATCCATAGGTGGATTGGTTATACCAACAGTGCATTTAGATGTGAATGAGTGTGTACATGGTGTTCTGGGATGGATGGGTGTCCCATACAGGGTGTATTCCCACATCACACACAGTGGATACACTCTGGATCCAGTGGAACCCTGATCAGGAAAAAGCACTCCCTGAATATGAATTAGGGAACAAATCTGTGAATCACTGAAACTAATTCAGGCATTTTCAGAGTAATTACTCATTATTAAAGATTTTGCGTAAACAATTGCAACAGCAAAATTGACGCATTGATTGCAAGTGCTGCAACAACTAGCCTAGGAATAACAGGTCATGATCGTGATTTTCTTTCCTCACATTTGCACTTGGTTATCAGCCATGTGTTCTTGTGATGCAACAACGTGACTCAGATCAATGGCAGTAAAAGCAATGGAGACGTGCTCAGTGAGGGCATGTTTTTGCTGATGTAGAGAATAATGTGTTCTAAATAGAAAAAGCGTAACGCTCTAATGATGTCAGAGGCCTGACATGACAGAGTTACAGCATTACACGTGATTAAACCCTCTGGCAACCTCTGGCACACATTAACGCGTGCGCACACTCACACACACACGCGCGCGCGCGCACAGACACAGCACACAGGGTCTAGGATTATAATATGTTCCACTATACACATTGTTCATGAGCAGAAAATGTAATCTCTGATCCCTGTCTGTGTTGGTGTGTCTGGTCCCCAGGTGTGACCATAAATCGTGTATAACTGTCGTGCATAGAGAAATTATTTTTTTTGTGCAACAGTCAAACAAAAAGAAAGTGAGTATGGGACTATTTCTCCTTTTTAAGGAAATAAAACTAACAAGTATTTTAGTTTGACTAAACACAAGGAGTGCTTCCTTTTGTATGAGGGAATACAGTGAACCCCCGCAATATCGCGGTTCACCGATTGTGGGTTCAGTGCATCGCGGAATTTTTTGGCTTTCACGGGACTCTGCGAATAAATATAAATTGTAAAATTTAAAATACATATATTTTAAAAATGTTAATTCAAACATTAAAAGAACATTTAAATCGAAATAATAATGCCACCTCTTGGAAAACCTACACTAAACTGTCCAAAGTTATTCAACCAGTCATGAGGAGGTTAATTATTGTCAGTACTATCTGAGATAACAAATCGATGTCTGAAGTCAAATGCAATCCACGATGTTAATCGATATTTCTTTATTCGTCTTCTGCTGCTTAATCCTGTTCAGGGTCGCGGGGGGGAAGCTGGCGCCAATCCCAGCTGACATCGGGC